>CM025673.2:7836589-7861597 GCA_014621495.2 Entosphenus tridentatus
CAGTTGTGAATTTGAAACTCAATTCAGTTGTGAATTTGAAACTCCGAACTTGAAACTCAATTCAGTTCCACTATTGAATCTCAATTCAGTTTCCTGCCCCCTCCCCAACAAAACGTGGCGACAGCATCGTTGCCGAACAACGCGAGGGGCGCAGGCCGGACAAAGCGCGACGCACGTCGGAGGACGAGAGACCCCCCCCCACCCCACCCCGGTCGAGTACTCACGTTGGCGCAGTGCAGCGCAAGGGCGCAGAAGACGGCGAACATCTTGAAGTTGTTCTCGTCCGTCTTGGTGAAGGCGCTGCCCGACAGCTTGTTGACCATCTGCACCACCCCGATGACGCTGCCCCGGCTCACGATGGGCATGCACAGGATGTTACGCGTCGTGTAGCCCGTGTACAGGTCCACCTCGCTGTTGGGGGGGCAGCCGGGGAAAGAGAGGGGGTGGGGGAGGAGAGATGCAAGGGGGGGGGGGGAGGGGGTTATCGATTCTGAAACGGAGAGACGGAAGGACGCCGTTTTACAGGTTTCCCGCCTCACTTGACGTAGTGGAAGATGCGTTGCAGAAAAAGGGCGCACAAAACGAAACCGCGCGAGACGGTTGCATCTTGAGCAGCGTGCACAAAGACAAAGATTCCCCATATAGCCTGAACAGACTGTAGGGGCAAGTGCTGTTAGCGAGCACCTATAAAGGCCGGCACGGCAGACGAGGGGATGGGTGGCCAACACCACGCTCGGCCACATTTGTCTCCCTAGTGGCAACGTTTACACACGGCACCAGGTACCGATTTGAGGCCGAGTCGACGTAGGGGAGGCCCAGGACGGTTTCAGATGATCGTCACTGGGGTTGGCCATGAGCGGGAATCGAACTCGGGGCACCGGGTTCGTAGTGCAAACGCAGGCCTCGCAAGAAGACATCCAAATCTGGCTCGTAGCCCAACAGGGCCACGGAGGAGACGGGGCGGCTGTGTTCGGTTGTCACGCGCTGTGACAACGACGACGACTCCACCCCCCCCCCCCAACGCTTTCCTCCGATCCACATCATTCTCTGGCTGACCGTGTGATGTTCCGGCTCTCGCAGTCGCAAGGTTTTGCGCCCAGTTCAAATCCACGGTCATCCAAAATAACGTATCCAAAACCTCAACAACCCAGTAATAACAAAATAATATCAGGGATCCTGCCTCGGTGTCACTGCTAGCAGACCGGACGAGGGCGAGTTTTGTATCTCACCCACTAAACATCTCTAAACAACTCTGAATGTAAAACAAAAAACAGATAAATGGCCGTTTGCATTCGGCACTCATTAATGCCGTAAAAATCTTGACTTCGAGCTTTCGTGACTGCAGGAATTCATATTCTTTCGGTCTTTCAGTAAAGTCACGTAGAAGACAATAACAAAAAATAACCCCCTCTTCCTGACGACGACCGCTTGTGTTGCGATCGAAACGTCGTAGTTTTTTGTTATTTTTTGCTATTTTCTTTGAACCTATCTACGTGACTTTACCGAAAGACCCAAAGAAAAATGCTGTAAAATTTACACAAATGGTTAATGCACAGGACTGCATTTTATGAAGCTATATAGATGTATTTATTGGGGAGGGTACGGCGAGCTATGATTTTGGGGGGCCCTCAAAATCCATCACCCTGGGCTGCAGACCCTAAAGCTTCCACATTTAACCTGGCCCTGAGCGTACATTTAAGACGCTTCGATATCCTCATTTACAAACCATCGGCTCATGCCGGCCACATTGCCCAATGCCAACGTTTGCTCAATTACCCAGAACTAAATTTGCACGTTAATAGCTGCCCAGGAGCAATTGCAATCATCCGGATGTCTCCTGAAACAAACAGCCACTCTCTCCGGGCTTCTCACCTGGTTCAATAAACGATTTGTGAAAAAAATGCAATTAAAATATGGCACCACTGTGGGAGCGGTGAAGAAATGCACACTCAAAATAACATCGCCGCCACCGTCACCGTCACCGCCGCAGCCACCGAACCACAGCACCTCACCTATCTCGTCGAGGGGGCCCAAACCATCGCACACAAACTCTGGTCATCCTCGCCGCGACAGCGGGTGTTGGCTAACCATCGAACAAAGACGCTCTTTCGGATGCGCTTCTGCGGTCGTCTGGAACGCTCTTTCTTCCGATACCAGGAAGCCGCTGGAGTTGTGTACTTTAAATTTAGATTGAAACATTTTCTTAACTGATTTTTGTGTTTAGTTTATTGTCCTTCCCCCATACTTCCGTTCAGCATGGTTGGCTACGTCGTGTGACATAAGTTCAACATACGTACATACGTTGTCACAAAGCGATGTCTTATAACTAAAACATGTGTACATGGTCAGCCCTTTTGTTGATTCCGTCAGATTGATCTTTCCTTCCCCCAGCCAGGTGGCTAAGGCTGGAGTGGGTGGTGTGGGTGGTGTGGGTAGTCTGGGTGATGTTGGTGGTGAGGGTGGTGTGGGTGATGTTGGTGGTCTGGGTGATGTTGGTGGTCTGGGTGGTGTGGGTGGTGTGGGTGGTGTGGGTGGTGTGGGTGGTGTGGGTTGTGTGGGTAGTCTGGGTGATGTTGGTGGTGTGGGTGGTGTGGGTGGGGTGGATGATGTTGGTGTTGTGGGTGGTATGAGTAGTGTGGGTGATGTTGGTGATGTTGGTGGTGTGGGTAGTCTGAGTGGTGTTGGTGGTGTGGGTGGTGTGGGTGGTGTGGATAGTCTGGGTGATGTGGGTGGTGTGGGTAGTGTGGATAGTCTGGGTGATGTTGGTGGTGTGGGTAGTGTGGGTGGTGCAGGTAGTCTGGGTGGTGTGGGTGGTGTGGCTGATGTTGGTGGTGTGGGTGGTCTGGGTGGTGTGGGTGGTGTGAGTGGTGTGGGTGGTATGGGTGATATTGGTGGTGTGGGTGGCATGGGTGGTGTGTATGCACGGTGAGTGTGAGCCGCTTGCCGGTTGAAGCGCGGGTCTGCGTAGGCGTCGGGAATGTTCAGCACCATCCCCGTCTTGGCCACCTGCCCAGCGATGCCCTTCTCGATGGAAAACCTGCAAGGTGAGAAGACGAATGAGATGAAGGGGATGAAGGAGCAGGACCCAAACGGGTGAGCACAGTGGCAACCGCCGAGTGATTTTGCGCCGCGCGGAAGTCAACTTCCTACCTGGGTTGAGGCCAAATGGAAAATGACTGGTCATCGGAAAAAAAATTTTACGTACTTCTCATCAGAATTCGATTAGCGGCAGAAAGACAGTGGTCTCCGACTTCCTCTGTCATCGATGCTGCCTCACAACTGAGATTCTGGTTCACGGTAATTTCGAGCAATTGCCTAAAATTGTTCACCGAGAAAAGCCATCGCGATCATTATCAGCCGTTTCCTGAACTTTTACCCCCCCCCCCCCCTTTGTACACCCGTCACAACAAGCGCGTCTACAGGTCCTGTGGTCCAATCCACTGCTGGATGCGGGCCTGCCCATGCCCTGCGCATCGTGGGCGTCACGGCGGACTCGACGCTCAAGGTTACAGGGAGTTCCACGACAACCCACACCCTCGCCTCCCAAGCGCCGGATCACCTGATCTCCTTTGTTTTCCTGAAGACAGGCTGGCCTTCCTTCTCCTCCCCGATGTCAAACAGGTCGGAGTAGAGCTCGTTGTTCTTGTGGTCGACTTGGAAGAGAGCGCAGCGGTCCGCGTTGACCAGATTCTTGGCGTAGATCTGCATCGCCCGACGCACGCGCGGCACAACGCAAAGGCAAAGATCCCCCATGTAGCCTTTGACAGACTGTAAGGGACAAGTGCCGTTCGCCAGCGCCTATCAGAGGTCGCAACCGGGTACCCGATACCCGTACCCTACCCGATACCCGGCTACCTGTACCCGGCCAGGTACGGGTACGGGTACCCGTTTGCGACCCTGGTGCGGCCGGGTACGGGTACGGGTACGGGTAGGCCGTGAGTCACTGGTGAGTAACCGTTTGTCACTCATTTCGGGTAGGGTACGGGTCCGGGTAGGAAACGGGTACCCATTTGCGACCCTGGTGCGGCCGGGTACAGGTAAGGAATCAAAACTCATTTGCGACCTCTGGCGCCTATGAAGGCTGGCACGGAACACGAAGGGGTGTGTGACTAGGACCATGCCCGGTCACCTTTGTCTCCCTCGCAGCGATGTCTACACACCACACCGGGTACTCATCTCAGGCTGAGTCGACCTCGGGGAGACCCAGGACCGGTTCAGATAATCGTCACTGGTGTTAGCCGTGAGCGGGAATCAAACTTGGGTCGCTACTTTAGGTGATCTGTAAGAATGTTGAACTTCTTCCACGCCTTATGCAGTTCTAAAGAAATACTTTTCGATCTAACATTTAAAAGTGCATAGCTCCAGTGGCTTCCTAATATCTCTGTCCTGGACAGTGGAGCGCACGCACCCCGTGGCTGTTTTGGCAGGGCGATTAGCCCGGTTGGCTACGTACGGTGCGACAGAAGTTCAACGTACGTACGCACAGGGCGTCAACATGACTCGGGTAGCGTACACACAAAGCGCCATCGACGCGCTGCGGCGCTCCAGCATCGACCGAACATCCCACGGTGTCGCTGTCGCATCCCCCCCCCCCTTCTCTCTCGTGTACACAGCCACGGCAAACATGGCACGCACATGCACGCGCACGCACACACGCACGCATGCGCACGCACACATGCGTACTCACACACTCACCAACGCGCACCTTCGCACAATTATTTATCGGCTCGCCCCCCCCCCCATTCTTCAGCGGCAACATCTACAAATCAACTGTGGGTCGGAAACAGTGACGGACTCACCATGATGTGCTCCAGAAGCGAATCGATGGCAACGATGTTGTCAAAGTACGTTCTGCGGGATTGAAGGCAGGGCGCACAACAGGGCGGGTTAGGGGTCCGTGCCTACGGACGCTTTGGCGGTCTCCTCTCCGTGGAAGGCCAAGAAGGGACACTCTTAAAGCGATGATCAATTCGCCCAGAACGCACCCCATCTCACCACATCCAAGAAGCTCAGCCGGTGTTTTGAGGCTGCCCAGTGTGCAAGATGGGTGACCACCACGGACAAAGACCGGAGTAGTAGCAGTAGGCGTTGTGGGCAGTAGAGGGCAATGCAGCACAACCTATGTTCATTCTGCATCCCAGCCCGCAATGACCAGCGTGGTGAAGTATGGTAAAATATCCCTGATGGCTAAGATTGACACCTGTCCAGATTTTTCCAGGATTGCTTTCCTTTTGAAGGAGCTGCTGTACTGGCAAAAAAAGTGTGTTTCTGGGTCATTAAAGGGCCTGGGTTTTGTCAGCTGTCACGAGAATATTAATGGCGATGACGATGCACCAGTCAAGGCAACGCTTTCACACGTAGTTCTCCCCTCTGCCTCACGTGTGCCCCGCATTTTTGTGGTGCAGAAGCCCCTCATCAGCCAAGTAGATTTTTGACGAAACGGGCTGCAACAACTTCCCGCAGGCGCGGTTCGTGTCCACTAGTGGCGTTTGGGGCGCTGCCTCACCAAGCAGCTGTAGGTTGAGAAATGATTTTTCTAATAAAAAAAATCTATAAATTATTTTGTCGTGTTAAAAAAATCGATTTAAATCTTTCGTGACTGCAGGGATTCATCTTCTTAGTTCTTTCGGTAAAGTCACGTAGAAGGGAAATAATACAATAATAATTTTATTATGTTTTATTACTTTATTATTTCCCTTCTACGTGACTTTACCGAAAGAACCATGAAAACAAATTTGAATGTAATGATTCTTTCAACGTGAATTGCCTCGTGAAGGTAACATTTTAAGTTGTTCACAGTCTGATTTGTGCCTCGGGGAGGTCTCGGGGCGGCTGTGAAGGCGTCCTACGAGTGAGACATTTCCCCTTCGTTCGTTGCGATGAGCTTCGAGCATTGTAACCGCACCGTCACCGGTAAGTAACCGTTTGTCACTCATTTCAAGTAGGGTACGGGTACGGGTAAGGAACGGGTACCCGTACCCGGCCGGGTACGGGTACGGGTACCCATTTGCGACCCTGGTGCGGCCGGGTACGGGTACGGGTAAGGAATCAAAACCTGTTTGCGACCTCTGTCATGGGCACAGCATTTGAGTGCTTTGTTGTTTTGTTTCCTATTGTTTATAAACGCCTACCGTTGGTGGATAAAACAGCTATATCACTTTCACAGGAAGGCCAATACCATGACGTGGTTGTTCTTCATCAGAACACCATCTTTTCAGAGGTCACTCACAACAGTTCCGCCTGGTGGCAAATGTCACGAACCCGCCGCTGATTGCCCCGCGCAGCTGCCCGGCGGTGTCACGCTCACCGCTTGTTTACGGACGTTCTCGGTCGGAATGCGGCCGTGCGGCCAGCCTGGTGCTCGAACCGTGGGAATACCACGCCGCCCGCCTCCCAGCGGGCATCACAGATCACGTGACGTCATTCGAAATTATGAGGCCACCGTTTGCTGGCGTCACGGCCCAAATATGCCACAAGTTTGTAATAAAAAATCCACACCGCGATTTACTCGATTTGGGATTTACGGGGAGCGGCAAACGTCCGCAGAGCTTGCCCGTGAGACGAGGCGACGCCTCCCCTCGCGATATCCTTGCGTTTTGAGACTTGCACGGAATGCGAGATGTGGTAAATTATTAATTATCATCGTTTTCCCCCCCCTCTAATTTCCGTTGCGAGCGACGGTGCGGGCGCAACAGCTGCGACGCAGTGACGTGCCTAGTGTAGGCCACGGTGCCTGCCCCAGGGTCGTACATTTCTCGACAAGACTGGCAGCGCGGACCCTGCTCACGTGCTCGGAACTCGTTAAGCAAACACAATATCCCTCGCTAAATAATAGATGCCAAGGGTGAATTAATCATCGCAGGTGGAGTGGGTGGGGGGGGGCATTTTCAAGGCGGGGGGGGGATGGAAGGCAAAGGGTGTCGCGGACAGAAGACGAAGAACGCACTTCACAGTAAGCAAGCGCTGCGCAGCTCGCCAACGGGACAACATTCACACACGGCGTCACCTTGGAGCGGTGGCGCGCTGTTTCTACCGCGCTGCGCTATGAACCCGGCGACCGGAGTCCGATGCCAGCGGCAAGTGATATCTGAACCGGTCCGCACCCCCCCCCCCCCCCCCTCTTGGGTTTTTCTCTCCGGGCACTTTCTATTTTGCTCTTGCTCCCAAATTATGACAAAAAAAAAATCACTTTTTCTATAGAATAAATATCCCGCGAGCAGTATCCTCGTAGGAACGTCATCAGACTCGGTGAGTCTCCACTGAGCAGATAAATAATGAAAGTTGCCTGTTGGAATCACTCGGATAGAGGGTGCAATGGAACAGTGGTCACCGCGCTGCACTTCGAAGCCGAGGATCTGAGTTTGATTCCTGGGAATGGCTAACATCAGTGGCGAGTGATGTCTAAACAGGTCCTGAGCCTGCCATCTCCACCAAGACGCACTGACCAGCATTGTCGAAGTATGGTTGAACAAATAAATAAATAGATAAATATGACTGACATTGGTGGATTGAGAATGGCTGGATTTTCTGTTTGTGCTTGTTCTCATCATCTTTAGTCTAAACCTTCTGACGACACAAAGAGCCACAGGCTCGGCTAAAGCGGTCGCTTAAACGCCGCTCCCCATCCCGATCGCGTGGACTCACTTGGAGACGTCCAGGAGGAAGTCGTTGAGCTCCGTCTGCTTGGCCAGCCCATGACTCACCTGCGAGAGCAGGAGGGGGGGGGGGCACGTGACAGCGCTCCGAGACTGCTCCTTGATATCCGCGAAGGGAAAGCGGTCCAGGCGCCAATTCAATACCGTTTGTGCGTAAACTTTCGCCCATGCTTTCAAGTGTAAAGTGAGACCTCCAACGATGATTCGGTCGGTCTCTCAGCGGTGAAAGAAGGGGGCAAACCGGAAACCAATGAGGCGACAAGTTAGTGTCGGTTTCTTTACTTTTATTTTGTCTTCGCTACCAACTGTATCCCTGAATGTGCCATCGGAGTCGTGTCTAAGTTTGCTGCCAAATCGTCCGATCCAAGGTCCGCGATAACCGTATCACTCCATTCGCTAAATATCGCCACATCCCGATCAACCGTTAAATGTTTTTTTCTTAATTGTATTTAATTTCCATACGAAAAATTTACGATTAGCAATTACCCTTCAAATTCATGTTTTGCTAATTTATTTCCAGAGTAATTAACGGCGTGGTAATTATAGTATGTCATTATTTTCATCGTTAATTTGATTATGTAATGATCTCTTGTGTAACTGACAGCACGTGCCTTATCAGTGCTATAGATCGTGAATTTGAAATGTGTCGAATACTTCCGGCAGGCTTGTGCTGAGTTAACTGCAGTTAACTTTTAGTTAAGTTTTCTTTATTTAAAATGAAAGCATGGCAAAGCACAAACACAATTGAATACAAATTGTAAACCCCATTACAAGGTCAAAAGGAAAAATGAGATTACGATAATCGTTACATCCTAAAAAGTTCTTTCACATTGCACCGTGAAAATGTATATCACGGCGAGCCTCATCATATCAGGAGATGATGAACGAATTGAGATCTCTCGCAGCACAGTGTTAGAGAACAGCCCACAGAAGCAATCACCCCAGAGCTACCTCTGAGATCCCTTCAAGTGACCTCTGGTCCACACAGTTGGGGGCGGCACTTTCCCACCTGCCCTGCAACATAGAGTAGTGTGTGTCGCATGACAATTACAATTATATGTTTTAATTCTCAACCTAGGAGCTATGCCAAATTACGCGCGGTTGCCCAATCCAGAGCCATCGTTGATTTTGTGCTATCATCGGTGACTGGGCTGAGACCATAAACTCACTCCACGTGAGGACCCTGTATAACCATAAGCCAGTTGCCTGGAATCGAACCCAAAACCTCAGTGGTGCCACCCAGCCACCTCCCACGTATCCCTCCGATGAGGAAAGTGTTGCTTTATTTTCTCTCGATTATTGTTTGTACACCACCGCCAATGCGGTCCTTCCGTTCGTTCAATAAAGCAATGGGGGGCTGAGCGCTCACCTTGACAACAACCGCGAGGCGGTGCACCCAGAGTCGTGGGCATCAAGTGCCTCGACGTCGACGGTGCCCCCTTGACCGCGGCGGTGCGCTCACCGAATTAAAAGGGCCCTAATCGGCACTGACCGTCTACCCCACAGCTTTGGCCACGAAGTCCACGAGCCCTCGCCCGTGATTTAGCGGAAGAGCAATTCTGCGTTTCACAGACAGGGGTCAGGCCCGGGGTTGTTTCTTAAAGGCAAGCCGTGCGACTGTGACGTTTCTCAGTTTTGTGGGTTTTTTTACTCACGACCAAGAGCCAACGGGTGGGCTCAGCTTCAAATTAAAAACTCACGAATGAGTGGGCATTGAGACCAACTCAAACCGCCGCACGGATGAAAAAAAACAGCGCTTAATATCTCACGGAGTATATCGTGAGCCGCCGGACAGACTGGCAATGTTGCGGCACGTGACTAGTGGTAGCCACATTGCGGTAGGCAAGCAGGACGCGATATGCCGGGTGTGTGAATATGTTTTAATGAAGACGATATAATGGGTGAGTTGAGTAGGAGGCAATGGGGGAGTAGGCGGTGATGGGTTGGTTAGCTTAGGGGCCGTGAGTGAGCGTCCAGCGGCGAGCAAGCGAGCGAGTGAGCGAGGTGCTGGCGAGTTGTTCTTTACCTGCACCTGGTGAATAGCCACAGACGCCCACGCCAGCAAGGCGGTGGCCACCTGTGCACCAACGGCCGCACATACAATGCACACACACACACGACAAACATGTAGACCCACACAAACATTACAATGCAAACATAAGAACCCAAAAGACAAAGTCCCCCTGTTAGAGAAAGTGCTGTTAGCGAGAAGCAGCGTCTATGAAGGCCGGCACATGCACACGAGGGGGTTGGTGGCCAACACCACGCCCGGCCGCCTTTGTCTCCCCAGTTGCAATGTTTACACATTGCACAGAGCACTAATTTGAGGCTGAGTCGACCTAGGGGAGGCCTATGACCGGTTCAGATAATCGTCACTGGTGTTGGCCATGAGCAGGATTCAAACTCGGGCCGGCGGATTCATAGCGCAGCGCGCTAACCGCTCCACTCCCGCTCCCCATACACAGGCACAAAAAAAGACAAAGATCTCCCGAATAGCCTGTAACAGACTGTAGGGGCAAGTGCTGTTAGCGAGCACCTATAAAGGCCGGTACGGCACACGAGGGGGTGGGTGGTGAACACCACGCCCGGCTGCCTTTGTCTCCCTCGTGGCGATGTTTACACATTGCACCAGGTACTCATTTGAGGCTGAGTCGACCTAGGGAAGGCCCAGAACCGGTTCGAATAAATCGTCACTGGTGTTGGCCGTGAGCAGAAATCGAACTCGGGTCGAGGGGTTCGCAGCGCAGCGCGCTAACCGCTACACTCCCGCTCCCCACACAGGCACAAAGATCCCCCATATAGCCTTAACAGACTGTAGGGGCAAGTGCTGTTAGCGAGCACCTATGAAGGCCGAAACGGTACACGAGGGGGTGGGTGGCCAGCACCACGCCTGACCGCCTTTGTTTCCCTAGCGGCGATGTTTACACACCGCACCAGGTACTCATTTGAGGCTGAGTCGATCTAGGAGAGGCCCAGGACCGGTTCGAATAATCATCACTGGTGTTGGCTGTGAGCGGGAATCGAACCCGGGTCGCCGGGTTCGCAGCGCAGCGCGCTAACCGCTACACCACCGCTCCTCACACAGGCACACACACAGACGCACACACAGACACAGACATACACACAGACACACACACAGACGCACACACCTCCTGGTGCCGGATGGTGAAGGGCTCCTTTCCCCAGCGCCGCTGTAGCTCGAGGACTCCGAGCAGATCCCCGTTGGCGGTGATGAGCGGCAGGCAGAGCACGGAGCGCACCTGGGCGCCCGGGTCCAGCCCCACGCCCTGGGGGAACCGCTCATCCTGCCACCGGCAAACACAAAGACAAAGATAAAGGATCCTCACCCTCATCCATAGACACAACGGACTGTTGGGGCAAGAGCAGATTAGCGCTCTCCCCACCGCGCTCTCCACACCGCCCCCTCCCCACCGCCCTCTCCCCACCGCTCCCTCCCCACCGCCCCCTCCCCACCGCTCCCTCCCCACCGCCCCCTCCCCACCGCCCCCTCCCCACCGCCCCCTCCCCACCGCGCTCTCCCCACCGTGCTCACCCCTAGGATGTCTTCCACCAGCACCGTCTGTCGCACCTTGGCGACATAGGCCGACACGGTGGCGCCAAAACCCACGGGCCCAGCCGGGATCAGCCTCTGCTGACCCTCTTTGGCTCCAGTCGGCGTGAAGAGGCACAAGCTCTGCGCAAAGGTCAAAGTGACACACAATAGAGTTGACCCCCATGGAATTCTCACGGCTGAGGTCAGAACACTCCACTGTATATTAATGCAAGTATCAGACGACAACAAGGGACCGGGATAGTGTCACTCTTGCAAGAGTGACCCAGGTCACCGAAGTCACAAAGGCAAAGCAAGTAAAGTCAAAACGAAAAGGACGGCATTGAAGCGAGTAGAAATCAGCGGCAAGAACAACTGCGTCACACGATAAACCGAAAATATCACGCAAACATTAAACAGCGGTAAATAATAAATCCCTGCAGAGCAAGTCGGCCCACGCAGACCATATTTGGAATGATCAAGATATGATTGCTCACGGGACAATTGCGATTAAGTTACAGAAATATTGAATAGAAATAATGTGGCAATTTTGAACACAACTCCCCCACACCTGTGGGTGGACTGGAAGTTTGACCGCCCACCCACTCCCCTTCCAAGCCTAATTCTGACCTCTCGAAACTTTTGTTTATGCAGCTGATGATTGCAGTGACATCACCAATTCCCTCCCATAATATCCTCCCATACAGCGACACACACGGGAACAGAAGTGCAACTTTTTTTCCCGAAACTATTTTCGTTACTAGTCGGGTAATCTAGCCGATAATCGGTAAAGTAACGGGTTATTTAAATAATTGTGTGGCTCAGCCGTACTATAAACTCAACGCGTTCGTCAATGACACTGTGGCCTTAAAAGGAAAAATGTATCATACGCGACGTTTCGGGTAATGGCCCTTCTCCATAGCACACGGTTTGTACTATACATAACGTTTTTCAAAATCATAGAATCCGAAGAACGAAACGCCTTCAGCGCTGGCTCATTTTACGGAAAGAATTCAACAGCCAAAGTTAGACACGCGCTGTATTTAGCATTCTTAGAATTCAGCGGTAATGCCCGGCCCCTGCGAAATTACACGCCGAGGCATCATTAGCAAAATTACAGCAGCGGTGGGAGAAATGTTCTGAGTGGACTTGTCCCTGCCTTCCGCGTTTCATGCTGGAAATACCGCTGAGCCTCACGGCACAGCACACACGCTTCACAAGCAGCACTCCCCGCTCCGTCACCAAGCGCCGAGGCCATATATGGAACCGAAGCAAGCGGAGCGACTAAAGAGAGAGGGACCCAACGGTTAAGTCACATCTGAGATGCATTGGCAGCTACAAAAAAACATCGTCATGGACAGCCCCCTACATCCCGGCGGTGGAAAGGAAACGTATAGCGGTGAAGAGAGGCCCGTATCAGGCGTGGGGTGACTTACTACGGCCGGGTTTTCACAGTAGCGCAAGATGGTCCGTACGTGCCCGCCCGTTGCGCTACTGCGTTTTGATTTAAGTGCTTTGAAGCTTCTGAGGACACGAGCGCAGGGGGCAATCATGCCGTGCGTGCCCATGAAACCAAAGCAAATAAAGACGCGGAGTTACAGTTCAGCGCGTGGGAGCAGATTTAGGATGCGCGTCGGCGAAACGGCAAATTCCTCGGCCCAGTTTCCCAGCCTTCGCTCGCGCGCGAGTTTTTCAGATTGTTGACATTTTTTTTATATATTCAGTGTTTTCACTCGTCCTGAACCGCGTCGCAGCGTACATCTGCGTACCATTCCACTAGCAATGTTCGATGTTTGTTTACGCATTTCAACTACGGAGGGCTGCCCCCCCCCCACTGTCGTGTAAACCGAAGCGCTGCCTTTTAGCCGACTACCGTTTCGGAGCGCTGCGGAACGGCGAGTTTGTTTGTGCCGCTCGTTGTTGCAGAGGTTCGCGTTTCGAGCCACGGCTTAATTACAGACGGGGGGCAAGAACTTTAAAGTCGTGCCGTGGTGGACGTTAAAGGGCTAGGAGATGTTAACTACCTCGCCTGGTATGCAGGAGGTTAGTGGGTTGAATCCCGACTCTGACGCATGCTGTATATTTGGAGTTTGCGGCGTCTCTCTCCCCGTGGTCGCCTTGATTTTTCTCCGGGTCCTCCGGTTAGTCCCCTCCACATTTAGAATCCACACGCGCTCAGAGTATTTGGCTGCTATAAATTTCCACCTTGATGAGCCACTTCGTTGGGCTCCCATTTCCGGCGAGGTCACGACTGAAAAAGAGCTGCACCGCTCAGTGGGGCCTTGCCTTGTTCAATAAAAAAAGAGTTTCTAGTTTTTATTAATTTGAAAAATGACACAGCATGTTTCTCAACTGGGATCACACGTAGCAACATCGAGTCCTGCTGTGAAACTACTGCAGACTCGTCTCTTATCGAATTGGGAATAAAACGCAACTTGACAACATGAGCCCCCCTATACTGGCTGGCTCCACTCGCCTGTGAAACACAGAGACACCACCGTAGCCTTGCGTTATAAGAATGGCCCCGGTGCCGAAAGAACTCATTTACTATCACCGTCGTCGTTGTTGTTGTTGTTATTATTAGCTGAGAACCTGCAGAGACTGCAGAGAGATGGTATGTCAGGCGAGAGCTGGATGACGGTGGTCACCGTGCAATTGACACTCACGTTGTTGCATTCGCCCAGGAAGTAGAGGGAAAATCCATCGGCGTTCGTTGCTGGAATTTGGGAGCGACAAAAGCAGGGGATTAGCAACTCGCGTTCGGCCTGCTACTCCTGAAGTGCGCCGCCCGCACGGTCCACAACGAGCGGTGACGTTAACCCACCGCGCGGTCACCAGGGTCGCCGTGATAAGAAATCCTTCACGATACGAGATGACTTTTCGCACTTTGACGATTTGTTGCTGCCGTTAGAATATTCCCACAACCCTGTAAGTGTTTTCTAATTGGCTTGTGTTCTTCGCCTGCCAGAAGCCTTCTCGGTGTTGCACGCTCGCAGTAAACGTGCAACGTTGGTCTCAACATTAACACGTAGTTGGAACCGTGGTTGTAACCGGCGCGTAACGTAATAAAAAAATAAGGACATTAGCCACAAATATCATGATTTCATATGACCACCATTCCGCCCAATTAAGGCGGAAAAATATGTGTAGCCAACCGCTCATTTATTTGCTAATGCACATTTGTTGGAAACTGTAATTATTATGCTCTTGCTATTTCACAATTATTTCCGTTAGCAAAAAAAAAATGTTTTTAACATGCGCAACGATAAAACCACTATATTGCAATGTTTAGCAAAATGAACAGTAACAATCATGGTGGACATTATATTGGACGATATATCATAGTATCACCGCACTGCGCCAACTCGACTGTTCACAAACAAAGACTTAGACACGCACGCACGCACGCAAGCACGTGGACACGTATAAGTGCGTGCACACAGGTACACAAATACACACGCACCACTTTACCCTCTCTGGATGGTTATCCAACCAGATGCACTACAGGCCTAACGCCTGCTTAGATCCTCAGATCTAATGTTGTGCGCATTTTGGGTGATTTGGTCACAAGCTTCACACTTGCATTTTGGTGTAAAGGTACAGCCCTGCAATTGCTCGCTCGCACCACTGCTGACAAAAGGGCCTCCCCACTCGAGGGAACTACTTTAGAGAGAAGGGATATTGGCCTACTCTTCCACGACTGGCCAAGGCGGGGGAGTACCCACACTTTATCCCATCACTCACAAGTGACCTGGCGATCTACTAACAATTTATAATGCTGCTGGGTGGACAGATACAGGTGGAGATGAGAAACTTGCCCCGTGGTTTCAACTGCCGGTCTGAAGAGATTGCATTTAACTGGCGAGTCCGATGTGCGACCCATCATTTGGCCGCGTTAGAAAAGGATTAGAATTGCTTTTTTGTTTAGTTTGTTGTCCTTCCCCCGCACCTCCGATTAGCGCCGTTGCCCACGTACGGTGGTGCGAAAGGAGTTCAACAAACGCACGTACATTATTTGCCCGGGCTTCCAACAATGGCTCTGTGAGATAATTGGCACCTGCGAGGAAAGGTCCGGTACAAAGTCCTCGCTTACGGCCAATGTGGTGTTCGCCGCGTCTGATCTGAGACGGGGGGGGGGGGATTTTTACTCTGAAGAAAGACAAACACGCAACGATGGATGTTTTTTTTTTTCTCATTTGCAAGGAAAATCTCACCGATTGTTTCGTGTAAACTAGCCGGGGCAGTGAGTGGTTCAAGTAGCTGGGGCAGTGAGTCGTTGTAAACTAGCAGGGACAGTGAGTCGTTGTAAACTAGCCGGGGCTGTGAGTCGTTGTAAACTAGCCGGGCCAGTGAGTCCTTGAGCCGCGTTAGGTATGCGCCAAAAACAGCACGTGGTGAATTTCACCATGAAGGAAGCCATGACTGGCCTGTGTGTTGGCACAAGACAAATGGTGAATGTTCATTTTTTTAAAGCGTACTGATCTTTGCACCTCTTCGTGCATAAAATAAAATGTGAAAATTCGGAGAAAACCCATGATTTCCAGGCCTGGTTCCCAGTGCCTCACACGTGTCTCCACAGTTAGAGAATCACTGCCTGTGAATTTGTGGTTTTGTGGAGCGAAAGAAAGAGTTCTTACGGATTGGGCATTAAGGCCTTGGGACATCGACAATGATGATGTTGATGATGATGATGATAGACCAAGTGCATTGCGCTTAAGGCAGGGGACCGCATGTACAGAAATAACACTGCTTCATCCAACTGCTTTCTATACAAAGTCGCAGACCCTTATCAGCTTCCTATAACAGCCAGGTGGCTCAGCGGTGGAGAAAGCGGCTCACGTGCGGTATGCTGCAAGTTGAAATCCTGGGTGGGCATTGACGCAGTCCATCATCCCTCCGGGATAGATCAAGTGACTACCACTTCATGGATAAATCAACAGTGGCCTTCCTATGGAGTGACTCGCCCCCTCACCATAGTTTGTTGCCCTTCTCCCGCACCCTCGATGAGCACGGTTGGCTATGTTCGGTGGTGCGAAAGAGGATCAACATGCATACACACGCAGCAATGTGGATTGACCACCACGCGCTCAGGGCTGTAAACGGCAGACAAAGCGCTTTCGCCGATCGGTGCAGAGATTCACGGTTCGAATCCAGCAGCCGCCCTCATTGTTTACCGCGGTGCGGTTTCAAGATGCCCTGGCGTCGCTCGCAAGAGCAGGCCACTGTGTGACGGGCACCAGGGTCCACATTTTCCAACAATCGAAAACTCACACCGCACATTACTCAATTGGAATTACGCACGGCGAGCATCGCCTCTGGCTGATGAAACAATGCCCGATTGTCACCCTTGTAAACTGAGACTATCCTGGTCTATTGTTGAGTTCCCACTACCTGGTTAAACAAAAGAAACTTGATTTCAGCAATAATTTATTTTTTTACTTTGACACCAGAGGGCACGAAGTCACCCATGTTTGCCACTGGTTCAGGCCGTCACACAGGAGACGACGTCCTGCCTGGCTCGCCCGGCCCGGCAGTTGCGTACCGTTGTGGATGATGTAGCAGAGTTCGTGCAGCAGAAGTTTGCTGTCGCCGCCCATGTCCAGCCTCTGCTCGATGTGGCTGTTGAGCTCGTACACGACCGCCTGAACGTTCGTGTCCTGGTACTGCTGGGAGAGGTGGGAGGGGGGCAGAGGAACGAGCGTCAACTGGCGAAATGGCGCGTCGCTCGCTCAAAAATTGTGCCGTTCCCTCTATTTGTGAACCGCTATCCCCTTGTGACGTACGGCCGGCTGTCTCCGTCCGACGTGCTTCTCGGAGCGTGCCGCGTGTCGTTTGGCCCGACGTCCGACGTTCGGGAGCTGAATAAGCTCCCAGCGCGCGGAGCGAAACGTCGGACATCATGCTGAACAATGCGCGGTAAAAACCCGAAAACCAATTGGGGAGTTTACATTTTGCTTTGCGTCAGATAGGGAGCAGAGGGCCTTCGTCCTCGATTCAAAAGACTTAAGTCGTTACAATGCCGTCTAAGCTATTTATCAAAAGAAGGTGTTCCAGCTATGAGGTCACGCCTGGGCCGACTCCGTTCGGGCCACGTGGGTTCGGACTCCAGTTAACACCAGGGAGACAAAGACTATGGTTTTCAGGAACTGCAAAACACTGATGGCAATCCCGTGTTGCGTAACTTCTAAACTTAGGCTTGCTAGGCAAGCCCTGATCTTTCAATCCACGAAGCGGTCATTAACCAAATTAAATCCTTTTGCTAATCATCGCTCGAAGATGACACGGCGCCATCACCCCCCTTTCCTGATGCTGACCGCGTGAGGAAAACGGCATGCATTGTCACTTTGATCTCCCTGACGTAAAAAGTAAAAAACTAATTTCCAAATTGCCCCAGCCCCAAGTGATCATCTTTACCAGCAACAGAGCGGCTCAATTAGCGGCCTACTGCCATGATAATTGGTTAGTTCGGAGGTAATTAGCTAACACGATTGGATGCGCAACGAGGTGTGTGTGTAGTGTGAGTGTAGTGTGTGTGGTGTGTTTGGTGCGTGTGTGTGGTGCATGTGTGGTGCGTGCATGCATGTGGCACGTGTGTGGTGTGTGCGCGCGTGTGTGTGTGTGGTGTGTGTGTGTGCACGTGTGTGTGTGTGGTGTGTGCGCGCGTGTGTGTGTGTGTGGTGTGTGTGTGCACGTGTGTGTGTGGTGTGTGTGTGTGTGTGTGGGCGTGTGTGTGTGTGCATGTGTGTGTGCGCGTGTGTGTGGTGTGTGCACGTGTGTGTGTGTAGTATGTGTGGTGTGTGTGTGGTGTGTGTGTGTGGTGTGTGTGTGGTGTGTGTGTGCGCGTGTGTGCACATGAGGAGGGTGGGGAGGGGAAGAGAGAGGTAGCAGAGACACAACCCAAAGAGAAAGCACGAGATGGTATGACGAGCCGGAGTGGGGCAAGGTGACAGAGGACGAGAGAGAAGCAGAGTCAAACACAACAGCATCTTCTTCCTCGCACGGCTGATGATCAAGTGCAACAACTAGTTTGTTGCCCCCCCCCCCCCGCACCTCCGATTAGCATGGTTGGCTACGTACGGTGCGAAAGAAGTTCAACACACGCACATACAACTATACTTTTACACTGAGGTGGTTGAGCCAGACGATTGCGTCAGGAGGTAGGGAGTAGCGCATCGCTGCGCTATGCCTCCGGGTCCTTCCTCGCGTTCGTGAAATCGGGCATCATGTCCACGCTGTATGTTCCACAGCCTGTTCTGGGTGACCACAGGGAAAATGTCGGGGGCAAGCGGCGCG
This sequence comes from Entosphenus tridentatus, assembly GCA_014621495.2. Taxonomy (NCBI): domain Eukaryota; kingdom Metazoa; phylum Chordata; class Hyperoartia; order Petromyzontiformes; family Petromyzontidae; genus Entosphenus; species Entosphenus tridentatus. The sequence goes on from CM025673.2 coordinate 7,855,088, forward strand.
AGTGTCGATGAAGGTTCGCTATCCACCGCTTAGGTTGTCGCGGTTGTGCGTCGCTGCCTTCCGATGTTTCTCTCCACATGCTGGGGAGCTTCAGAAACTGAATTCAAGAACTTCCTGGGGGAATTGAATTCCGTTCCTGAGGAAGCCTCCCCCAGCACGTGGAGAGAAAGGTCCGTGATGAATCGGCCTCCTTCGTTGGTGTGAACCGGCCCTTGAGTCGTAACGTCGTGTGTTTTAACGTCGTATTTTGAAATGGAAAGTTTTAAGCACGCGGATAGATGAATCGGAACATGATCAAATGTGTGCTTCCACAAAACTAAGATTTTCATCTCTCGTGACTGTAACATCGGTGTTTTACACAAGTGTGCAAAACTTCCAAAACGTCGTTGAATTATTACTTTTACTGACGTGATCCGAGCTGGTGCCTGCTGGGCTTAGAGTTTCTTTCAGCTCCACACCCAACACAAAGATTTGGGTGAAAGTCAAGGAGATTTGGGTGAAAGTAAAGATTATTAAATGAATAATTAAAAAACGATTAGTCCTTATTTTAACAAATAAATATGTATTTATATCCCCCCCCCAACAAAATGTTGTTCATAGGCCTACAAGCCTTCCACAGGCGGACTTGTGTACGCAGGCAAAACTCTTTGAACTTTTCCGCATCTCCTCGGCAGTAAGCCCAAGTGAATTAACGGCTGCTGGGTTGCCAGCTGCTCTCTACGGAGGGTGCGATCTGACAAAACCACCCCAGAGTCCATAATACGCGTTTTTTTGGGTTAGAACGCGTAAATATAAATGTGTCGTTGAACCCGCCACCACCCAACACAGCCAACTAGTAAGGGTTGTCAAGTAAACAGAACATGCCAATTCGTCACTAGTACAGCACTAACCGGTGTGTTGGAGAGCCAGGCCACGACATTTACAATCTGAGTACGACGTTTCGCCAGTAATTACAACCAGCTTCATCAGGCGACAGCCACATTTGTGTTCGCCCGATCTCGAAATACGCCGTGACGCAGGCGTGCAAACGGCCAAAGAGGGGAAGGGATCTTTAACATCCGCCGTGAAGCAGACGGCGCCACGTACGGGTTCTCACGCCGGGGCGGTTATAACCAGGGCGGCCTGCCGGAAGTCGAACCGCGAACCGAATCGACGAGGCAGATGCACGCCGCTGGTACGACGCAGGGAGATGCATTTTCGATGCCATAATAATGAGTTGCTTTGCGAGAGGCCACGTAATGAACGACGCCTCAAAGTGCACGAGCTTGTTTGCTTTAGGGGAAAATTAATGGGCTCTTATCTGCATCCTTTTTAGACCGAGGGCTTAACATTATCTTTCTCTCTTCCGTCCGCGCGGGGAATGACCTATTGCCCAAACCAGTGATTTGGACTGTGTGCGTGCGCGTGTGTGTATATCCGAGCATATACACACACGCTCACTCACCCATATACATACCGTAAAAGGTGGCATTTGAATACATCTACTGAAGGTTATGTAAACACCGCGTATTTTTATAAGCTTCGGCAGAACACTGCTCGTGGCTCAAGAATGAATAAACTACATACGCGGGAGGGCAGATGCCAAAAACCACTGGGAACGAGATACTAAAAAAGGTATGATTGTTTTAGGACGAATTAACTTCACGGAGACACAATCGGGCCAAGTCCCAATTCCGACTGCCACTGGCGACCCTTCCCCAGAGCCAGGTATCGAACCCTCGCTGCTTCTGTCAGGGTGGGTTTCTGGTATGCATGTATGTTGAACTTCTTTCACACCGTACGTAGCCAACCGTGCTAATCGTAGCAACGACGTTGGCCATGATCCAGCTGCGATCCACCAATTCAACTTCCAAGTCGCTGGGTTTACAGACTTGCAGTGCCACCTAGCCTCACACTTTTTTTGAAAATTATTTTTCATGGCCTCAATACTTTTAAATTATCTTCTTCTCCAAACCCTTAGTCCGCCACTGCTCCGCCACACACGCGGCATAAGATGTGCACACTATTTATAAGTCTACATTCACTGATGCGGTCGATGCAGCTGAAAATGAGCGCACTGCGCGGATGACATAACGCCGGGCAGCGTGAACCTTTGAAAGCTAAACTCAACGCGCTGTAAAGGTATCCCATCTGTGACGCACGTGCCCTTCAAGAGATCCGCGATCAGCTGTCCGCACGCTGGCTGTGATACAGCTGCAGCTGCTGCCGCTAATGTGCCAGCTGCCAATGCATTAAGTGGAGAACACTGGATGCAGACAGTGAAGTTCTTTGACTTGTTGCTGTCAGTCGGCCCATTGCCTATCTTTCTCTCCCTCTGTTGTTTTGCAACCTCCGCGTTGCGACGCTCCTCCCACATGTTTTCAGGTTGTACCGCGCGTCATTCGGCACGGCGTCCGACGTTCCGCTCCACGGGCCGGGAGATGTTCTTTTTCAGGAACTGCGCTTTTCGCAGCTGAACTATTCAGTCGCCAAAGGGGCTCCCAGCGCACGGGGCGAAACGTCGGACACCGTGCCGAGCGCACGGTACAAAACCGAAAACAGGAACGCAACAACAGCGCAACCACGAAAACCCACGCGCCGGGGTTGTGCTAAATGACGTATGATTAAGTGTTAATTAGACCGAGGTGAACACGTGGCCACGTGGCCCACGGGGTTCATAATAATCGTGTGTGTCAAGAGACATTGAGCCAGCGCCATTGGGCTCCTAGGTTCGAATCCAGGCAACCCGCCCATATGATTAAAACCAGACTCGTAAAAGTGCGGTGAGTTTCATGGTCTCAAGTCGGTCACAAATAATGATTGGCCGGAGGAACCCCCCACCCCGCTCCCCCCACCCCCGCGTCCCCATAACGTACAAATTAGGTTTTGCGCTTAATTTAGCAGATACCCAGGAATGAGAGCTAAGTCAAATTAATTGAGAGAGGCGCGTGGAGTGAAGCGCTCGGTAAACCGTGCTGATAAACGGCACGCTCGCCGACACGGCACGCTCGGGGATATCGCGCAAGAGGGGCCTTTTTGCCGTCACCTTGAAATCCTCCCCCAAAGCGACGTGTGGCGAGCGTTGCCACCTGTTGAGGTACAACGACAAAAAAAAACCGGGACGTATCGTGGCAAGAACAAATATCTTTACAATGCCTGCAGAAGAGGGCGAGGAACTACATGTGCGATGCATCGCCTTCGAGTGGTGTTTTATCGCGTTGCTGACAAACACCGGGAGCTTTCAATATTCTCGTGAAGACTTACGGATTTCCCAGGGTCAGTTGTCACCTCGACCAGGGCTCAACGTCCCGATAATCCCGTGGCTAATGCTTCTGCTGGGAATACCGGACGGGATTTTTGCGGCGCTTCTTCGCCCCGTGTGTGCACTCCCGTGGCAATAATCGGAAGACGTAAGAAGACGAAGAGCACAGGAAGAAGAGGCAAAGGAGGGGCGACGTGGGGGGCCAGACGTTCACTTCCAAGTTGCAAAAAAGTCTGCTAATTTGAGGGTGACGGTGGCCGTGCACAGTCCCGGTTGAGACCATTTGTGGGCAACTTTCGAATTTGAGCAAAATTTCGACCGCAACACGCGCCAGCGCACAATGGCCCACGGACGTCCGCTGATTATCACTGCGCCCGCAGCATTGATCCATGGGCGGCCGCTCGATTCGAACCGGCGAGCTCCTGCAACGGCGGCGGAACGGGGCGACCGCCTGACCCACGTCACCGCTCCCCCAGGGGACAGAGAATGAAAAGGACGGCGGGAACAAAGGAGTGAGTGAACAGCACGAGGGGACAGAGAGCGATGGGGGGGGCAGGGGGGGCAGAGAGAGAGAATCGTGTACGTGGGTGATATCACGTAAAGCACCTTCGAGGCCGCATGCTGACGTGGTAATGAGTTAGGGGGCGACGTACTCACCCGTGTGACCTCACGAACGCTCGCATTGTCTGTTCACACCCACGGCGTGTATGTGTGCGTGCGTGCGCGTGTCCGTGTGAGTGCGTGCGAGTGCGCGGCGGCGTGTGCGTGTTTGCGTGTTGAATGCAAGTGTAAGTGCGGTGAAACAGAACGACAACAAAAAGACAACAAAACACACGGTTACTTGCAGATATTGACAGAAGCCCAGAGCGTACACACACAACGTACGCACGATGCACACACACACACAAATGCATTTGCGTAGACACCCGCGCGCACACGCATCCTTGGACACAGGCACTGCACACAAAGACAAAGATTCACCCGTTTATCTTTAACATAGTTCTGGGGCAAGTGCTGTTAGCGAGCAGCACCTATCAAGGCCGGCACGGTACACGAGGGGGTGGGTGGCCAGCACCACGCCCCGACCGCCTTTGTCTCCCCAGTGGCGATGTTTACAAATCGCACCAGGTACTAATTTAAGGCTGAGTCGACCTAGGGGAGGCCCAGGACCGGTTCAGATAATCGTCACCGGTGTTGCTCCGTGAGCGGGAATCGAACCCGGTTCGCCGGGTTCATAGCACAGCGCGATAACCGCTGCACCACCGCTCCCCACACGCACGGACACACACACACATGCAGGGACCATAGACACACAGCAACATGCATTGAGATTCCCATTTTTTTGCATAAGAGACCGTTTGTTGGGGCACGTGCTGTTAGCGAGCACCCGTTAAGTCTGACAGAGTACAGGTGGGGCAGTGTAGGCACCATCACGTCCAGCCACCTTTCCCGCCCCGACGCGGATCTTGTTTACATACCGCACCGCGCATTGCTGAGGCACCAGGGAAGGTTTCGAGAACACTTTGCTGTTGACGTTACCCATGGCAGGGACGTGAACCCGGGTCACCAAGATGGTCGCCGCTAATATGCTAACCACTGCGGGACGTCTCATTTCGCAAACGTTGCAAAGATCCCCCACCGCCCCGCGCTGCCTTAAGAGGCTGCCGGGGGCACGTGCTGTTAGCGAGTGGCACCTACGAAGGCCGGCACGGCGCACGAAGAGGTGGGTGGCCAGCACCACGCCCGGCCGCCTTTGTCTCCCCCAGTGGCGATGTTTACACAACGCACCAGGTACTCGTTTGAGGCTGAGTCGACCTAGGGGAGGCCCAGAACCCGGTTCAGATAATCGCCTAATGTACGTTGCGGGTTCGTAGGGCAACGCGCTCACCGTTACGCTACCGCTCCCCACACACACGCATGCACACACACACACACACACTCGCATGCACACACACACACACTCTCGCACACATAAAAAGACACAGATCCCCCGTATAGCCTTTAACAAGCTGTATGTGTGTATGTTGAACTTCTTTCGCACCATACGTAGCCAACAATGCTAATCAGAGGTGCAGACTGTTGGGGCAAGTGCCGCTCGCAAGCACACAAGGACACCTTTGTCCCCCCAGTGCCGATGTTCTCATTTAAGGCTGAGTCGACCGAGGGGATGCCTCGGTCCGTTTCAAATATTTCGTCGCTGCAAGCGGGAATTTAACTCGGGGCTTTTGCTGGGTTCAATCTCGCGTCGGGCAAATAACCTCGCTCACGCACACAAAACACTCAAACATATACAAAAACACAAACGCCCACGTCAATTCACCGGCACGTACACAACAACAGCAACAGCAGCAGCAACCGCCGTCCTCCACGAAGCGATGGGGCGGTCAACCCAAAGCGCTTCGTGTGCCAAGCTACGTGCCCATTAAGGCCCGTCACGTGATGCGTTCACACACACACACACACGCGAGTGCGCGTGGACAGGTTTCCTTCCCGGCAATCGCGTGCGACACGCAAGAACGGCGCCACTGTACATCGGCGCGGGCTCCACGACGTGACGCCCGCAGCGGCCGGCGTGTCGAGCGGTTATAAATCCCACTTCAGGGACCTTGGGAAGGGATTCGCCGTGGCCATGGCCACGCAGTTTACCCCATGGGCTTAGGTTCAATCCCTGACAGGAGGTTATTGGTTCATTTCCCATTTCGACGTTCTCCCGTGGCGTTCCGTGGCGTGGCGAGTCAGCAATTGCGTCCGCGTTACAGTACTCCCTCGTCATTCACGACACTCGCTGTCCGCGAACAGCGTCTGGAACTCTACGCGACCGCATCGACGGAGAGAGAGCAGGAGTGATGAGAGAGAGATGAAGTGATGAGAGATGAGGTGATGAGAGATGAGGTGATGAGCGTGACTGTGATGCGAGAAAGTGATGAGACGGTCAACCGTGCAAATCGGAGAATGCGGAGGAAGGGACAACTCCTTGAGACATTCGTGCAAGGCACCTTACAAATAAATGTGAATTGTTATTATAAACAAACTAAAGCAGTTCTAAAGAAATGAGTTTCCAATCTAGATTATTTAAAGGTGCATAGCTCCAGTGGCTTCCCAATCCGGGAAGGAAGAACGTTCCAGACGGCCGCTGAAGCGCATCTGAAAGCGCGCAGATGCGGCGACCGTCCGCACCGCTTGACCCTCCGCTGGCACGGCGCGGAAAGCGTCTTGCTCAGCTCACGAGGTCACGAGGTCACGAGGTCACGAGGTCACGAGGTCACGAG
>CM025673.2:7876581-7897434 GCA_014621495.2 Entosphenus tridentatus
CCCCCCCCCCCCCCCCCCCCCATTTTTCTTCGCCCCCACTTTTTTAATGGGCAGCCGCTGCTTTTTAACTTCGCCCGCAGCCCGACACGTAACACGTGCGGCATTATAGGCGATGGGGGGCAAGTGGTGTTGCCTGTAATTCCGCAATTCTCCCCCCACACCCCCCCGAAAAAAACCAACTCCCAGCCAATGGCAACAGCCTCCGAAACGTTGCCGACGGCGAGCGATGCCCCCCAAAAAGCGGCGGCCGATTTGGGGGGCGTCACGTGCTCATGCTAAATAAATAAATAAAAAGCCCCCAGACCCACTTTGATGTTGGCGGATGTGCCCCGTTGCAAGTTTCGTCGTAATGTTTTTTTTTTTAAAGCCTTTGAACAAAAGCGGAATTTAACAAGGCGCACACGCCATTTATTTGTGTTAATGTTTGCGGCACTGCATCGCCCACACCCCCCCGGGCGAACACAACAGGCAGTCGAGTTAGTTTTTAAATATCATCCCCCCCTCCCACACTGCCTGCCTGTCCCCTTTTTTTAGCGAGCTGAATAAAAAAAATGTGTTGTCCCTGCAACGGGATTTTCCCCGGCAGATGGACCGCACGCACAAAGAATGCCGGTCGCTCCCACGTCACGCGAGACGATCTCAAATGCCAAGCGCATGCGGCGGCGAGGATTTAAAAACCGGGTTGGCCAGACGGTTGCCTCAGCTCACAAGCGCAAGACGATTGCACAACAACAACGAAAAAACGAATGATATTAAGGTCCCACACCCCTCTTTTCATTGACGTAATTTTGTCCATCGATTTTTCTTTGTTCTTTAAACATACAGTACATGACGTTGGCCATGCGTACACAGGGCACGGCGAGCGTCTGCGCGCACGTGACGGCCCGTTTGACAATCCCGTTCTGAACCTCGAGCCGGGGTTGACCGCCAGTCAACATTTGGACTCGCATCCTTCCGATCGCGAATAACTCGTGCACCACGTGGTCATCCAATTGCCGGATCATCCTAGTAGCAAATGTAGCTACAAATGTCACGGGCCCCGCACTTTCAAGGGCCCCGCGCTAAATGCTTTCAAGCTATCAATTCCGGTTCAGTGATTCTGCACTTGCTCTATTACTATAGTACTATACCACCTTCAACTTTTACGAACGACTGGGTGTTTAAGTTTAGTGATTTGTCATATTATCTGGCTGTATAGCAAATGAAAAAATACAATTCCTTTACTATGCAAGTGAAAAATGTGTGTTTTCATATTTATATGTTTTGTTAATTAGGGCCCCTTAATAACATCATGCTACAAGCCCCACGCCAGCTTAGTCCGGCACTGTGGCCATTGTATACACTGACCTGTACAACAATCAGGATGTTATCAACGTATGGCTTTTCATCAATCCACTGCTATATGAGGGTCTCCAAATGGCAAGCAGGTTGTGGTGTGGCTTATTTGACCATACTTCACCCCGCTGGTAAGTACGCCTTGGAGAAGGCAGCTACGCGTAGACGTGGCAGCAGAGGTATGATACAACAATGGATGTTTCTGCAACTGTCCTCTGCTGCCCACGATGTAGAATAGCTTCCGCAGCCTATAACACCTGTTATACTATGGTCGCCCATCCAAGCATGGAGCTATAGCTATGCGTCCAGTGTATGGAGTCAGGTCTAGCCGAACAATGGGGTGGATTTAGAGAACATGACTCACAAACACACAAGCAGACAAAAGTAAATCCCCCAGTTGGGAGGTCGCGACTCAGCACCTCGTCGTTGCTGAGTAAACACAAATTGAGTACCACTCGGGAAATGTAACAACGATTTGTGACTCAGCCCTGCCACAGGCATGTGAAGCTTCCACCATTCGCTCAGGGCTGTAAAGACCACCATCGTCATCAGCATTGTCACCGTGCGATTTAATACCGGGCCTCCCACGCCGCCAACACCTTGAGGCGCCAACACCTTGAGAGGGTGTGGTTCGTCAACGATGGACGCTCACCGCCGGCACCAAATGTGCACGGCGGCTGCGGACGATGGTACAGCACCGACACCGACAACAACAAAAACCGCGATCAAGATGCCAAAGTGTGACTTGACACGGGGGAGAGCCCACGTTGGCGCGTGTCACGTTCACGTCGCGTGGATGAAGCTGAACGTGGGCGACAAGGGTGGCGACCACCCCCAGTAGCAGAGGTCACAATCGGGTACCCGATACCCGTACCCTACCCGATACCCGGCTACCCGTACCCGGCCAGGTACGGGTACGGGTACCCGTTTGCGACCTTGGTGCGGCCGGGTACGGGAACGGGTAGAACGTGAGTCACTGGTGAGTCACCGTTTGTCACTCATTTCCCAACGTCTTGTCTCTTCTCACAATTCAAGTTCCTAGAATCAACCCACCCGCGCCTGCAACATGGCTTCTTCCCAGAGGTCGCAATCGGGTACCTGATACCCGTACCCTACCCAACACCCGGCCGGGTACGGGTAGCCGGGTATCAGGTAGGGTACGGGTACCCGTTTGCGACCCTGGTGCGGCCGGGTACGGGTAAGAAATCAAAACCCGTTTGCGACCTCTGCCCAGTAGCAATGCTTGTGCCTCGCCGGCAAGAGCCGCACGGGTTCCATTCCCTGCCTCGGGCGCTCACGATGTTCTCTGCCCGCCCACGTGTTCTGCGCGGGGTTCTCCTTCTGGGTTCTCTCTTGTGCCTGTCCTCCCGTAGCAACTAAAAGCGCACACACAATGTAACTGGTATTTGTGCCACAACAACAACAAAACATCCCAATAACGATGTAATAAATTTCGATTTAAAGCTTTCGTGACTGCAGGGGTTCATCTTCTTGGTTCTTTCGGTAAAGTCACGTAGAAGGGAGATAATAAAATAATAAAAATAAAACATAATAAAATACAATTCTCACGACGTTTCGGCCACAACGCAAGCAGCCGTCCTCAGGTGAAGAACAGGTCTGTCGGAAAGACAGACGCTGATGTAATAAATTATCACCTCTGTCTCAGTCCACTGCGGGGTGAAGGAATCGCGGCCTCTTCTACACTGATAGTCGTTGGGGGGGGGGGGGGGTGCCCCCACGGAACAGGTTCATACATCACTCACCGCTGATGTTAGACAAAGCTCGGGATGGAGCTCAGGTCTCCAGGTTCAGAGCGCATTGCGATCACCGCTACTCGGAGGCCGTGGTGGCTGCAGTGGTTAGTTCACTGCATTCGGAATGCAGTGACCACCCACTAATCCAGCAGCGATGGACCAACGTTGGGCCAATATTTGCCCAACGTTTCATGTTTACCGCGCTGAGTTTGATTCCCAGCCAAATCTGAACAAATCCTGCCCCCCCCCCCCCCCAGTCTATCCCACACTGACCAGCGTGGTGAAGTATGGTCAAATAACCTCCATAACCAGCATGGCGCGTGGATTTTTCAGCTGGTAGTGCACTGACAATGGACTGTAAATTATTATATTATTAGTGTTTATTCTATTCTTAAAATATATTGACAATAGATCAAAGTCAAAGCGCTGTAAAGTATTGATATTATTTATATGAATTTTACACCGTATGTACTGTGATTTTTTCTTTTTTTTAAAGAGAATTAAGTGTTCTTATGCACGCACACAAGAATAATCCCCATAATAATGTTTTAAATGCAACTGCGAAATTCGATGCTGGAATATCGGGCTACACGGAGCATTACAGCAGAACGTGGCAAAAGTACACTTCAAAATAATTGATTGATGGGCAAGCAACGCCGAAACATGAAGTAAATATTTATTCTAAAATGTTATTAATGTGATGTAAACGTACGTGTATGTATGTGTGTGTGTTTTTTGGAGGGGTTCCCAAAGAAACGAACACAATCCCGTCGCAGTCAGTTCCACTCGGAGTCCACGTCCGCCAGTTGAACTTGTGCGCGGCACGACAGCAGAAAGCGGCCGAATAAAAAATTAACCCGCAAAAACAAAGTTTTTCACTATAAATCCTTTATATGCGTGGCGGCTAGAGTCCTCTCGTCCTCTGGCTTGAGATGGCTGCCACCTATGGGTCAGATGATTGCATGCCAGCATTAAGCAATTGGTAATTAAATATAATTTATTTTTTCCTAAAAAGTGTAAAATTTTGGAATTTTTTTTTTCACGAAAATAAATTGTCACGCACAACGAGTCTGTGTGCAAAATGTCAGCTCGATTGGATCACGGGAAGTGGGTTAAAAAACGACCGAAAGATTTGTACGGTCGTAAGCGTGCAAGCAAGCAAGCAAGTGAACTTAATATAAAGGATTTTAAAAAGGTCGGTATGAGAAGTGGAGGGGGGGGGGAGAGGCTCGTGCAGCGCTTTCGAAAAGCCGAGGTTGGTAATGAAAAGCGGCGTGCACACGTCGCCTCTGGAAGAACGTTTTAGGTCAGCGTGACTTGTAGGCCTCGGCAAGGTAAGGTAATTGTACCCTTTTTACCGGGTAAAAGGGTAAAGGTAAAGGGTAAAGGTGTCGACATGCCAAGGGGTAAGTGTAAAGGGTAGGGTAAAAGGTAGGCTCGTTGCTTTTTACCTTTTACCTTACCTGCTAAAGGGTAAAAGGTAGGGTAGAGTGATTGTATTGTGGTAAGGTAAAAGGTAGGGTAAAGGTAGACTCGTTGCTCTTACACTTTTACCTTACCTTGCCGAGGCCTAAGCGTGAGTCTCTCCCTCTCTCAGCTCGCAGCGGACTGACCGTGGCTCCGATGGCGATGACGACGATGGCGTGGATGAAACCATGTTTGCGCTAATGCACCAGGTGGATGTACTTTCGTCCACAAAGATAAAGGTACCCCCCCCCTCCCCCCGGTACAGCTTTGTTCAGGCTGTCGGGGGTCAAGGCCAGAACGGCGCATAAGGTGGAGCCAACGCCACTCCTGGTCCCCCTCTGTCTACCCAGCGCTGATGTTTCACACTGCACCAGGTACTCGTGTAAGGCTGGGTCCACGTAGGGGAGGCGCAGAGCCAGTTCTGGTATTCACCACTGACGTTAACCGTGAGAAACCAAACGCAGGTTGCTGGGCTCGTAGCTACGCCTCCACCCACGTGCATGCAGTGAGAGGCCATTGTGGCAAATGCTGTGAACGAGCACAAGAGGTGGTTGGTCAGCACCACACCTCGACTCCGTTGTCTCCCCAGCGCCGATGATAACTTGCATGCGTGCACACACACGCACCCACCGCATAGCGGGGCACATTACAGCGTCACGTGGTCTCGCGGTAGGGCATTCGCCGCGAGTTACAGAGGTTCGTGGTTCGAATGCAACGGCCGCCCCGGTTAATACTGCGGCGCAGTGCACATAATAAAACTCCGCACCGTCCGCTCCACCATCATGGACGTTCAAGATCCCGTGACGGCATTCGCAAGAGTACCCTGCCAAGTCCCATGCAGTGTCACGGTCCAAAGGTTTTTTTTCTTCCCCAAACCTCAAACAAAAATCCCCCCCCCCCACCCCCGGCAAAATGTACTCGATTGGGATCACGTCTAACCGAGCGTCGCCTCCCTCCACTGCGAAACCTTGACCGAGGGGGTCCCTCGTGAAGAACAAAACTTATAAATAAGAAGCCACGAGTCTCAGGGAGGCTCTTTCCTGGATAAACAAGCGGGTTAGAAACACAGCAGCCGCACCCCCGCAAACACGCAACGACCCCAACCACGCACACACACACACAACGCTCGCACACAAAAAAAACGACTCCCTCTCTCCATCTCATCCACACGGACGGCTGGCGGAAAAACAGGAAACGTAAGCCGAGGAGGTCCTCACTGTCCTCGTCAAGCCCCTCCGCCCCCGACTTATTGTCCCGACGGCCACTGCACAGGCGGTGTCTCCTCGCAGACACAAGAAATAAATAAATGATTCATGCTGTCCAACGCAGCACTTTTCGAAGATAATCGCAGCAGCGCGTATTGATTGAACTCGTGTCATTATTTGAAGATTGCATTACAGGCAAATGCCTTCTCCCCCACCCCCCACTGCCTGCTTCTCTCTCCGGCACTCTGAAATATTCAGCTGCTTCCGTCAACCTCTCTCTCTCCTGGCTCTCCCATGGCCTCGCAGTAACCCTCGACTCTTTCCTCCCTCCCGCTATCCCTCGCTCGCTCGCCTATCCGCGCTTCTCAGTTGCATAGCAAGAAGGCGAGCTGCCACAAATGGTGTAATGGGTATCCCAGACGTAGCCGGTTCGAATCCATCTCCTGGCGTGGTAGTCGAAATAATGGGTTGAGTTTTCTGAAATTCAACCGCCTCTCTCTCTCTCTCCACCCAGCAGTATAAACAGTTTTGGCTGCTACTTTCCTGCCTTACATTTGCGGTGGGGTACAATGTGGGCGCTGCCAGCTCTTCTAAGACATCGAGCCAGCGTGGAAGAGTAGGCCAAATGCCATCTAAGACGGCGTTAATTGGCTCAGCACGTCACGTGGGAAGTGTTTAACAATCATTGGGCGCGTGGGACGAGTTCATTCGTATTTTAACGGGGAGTCGAATTGCTAAATTGCTCAACGGGGTAAAGACTTTTAGTGTGCCGATGGGTGGCGAGCATTGGAGTTTGATCAACTCAGCCAGAACCACGACGCACAGTACCGTCATCTCGGCGAGAAATAGTCGTCGTCAATTTGAATCGAGATGCGACCGTGGCTGACGATGACGCCCAACGGCACGCGAATAGATTTGTCCGTCTGGCCCAAAAAAGGATGAACCGCTCCAAACTTCAGAAAGGGGAACTGTTTAGATTTTGGAATAAATGATGCGAGCGCGAACGCGACGGCTTCCATCTCATTGCGACCGACAAATGACTCCACTGGAATATCCACAGCAATCAGCCCTGACACCCACCGTGCAAACTTGGGCAGGACTCTCCTGAAAAAGAGCCGCGTGACTCAGTGAGGGCTGTCCGAGGGAGTGGGCTTTCGCGACCCACATTATCCACCGCAAAGGTGTCATGGGTTAGATCCACAGGCGGAGTTTGACTTCTATGCTTGGGGAGGGCAGGGGGTTCGCTTTGTCCCTCACATTAGGAATCGCGGGAGCATAGAATTAACGTATTTATTTTGAAACTTAATTGTAAACTGCTGAAATGAAATGAAGGTGTCCACGTTGGAGCCCCTCCCCAAACTCCGCCCATGGTCAGATCGCGTGAATATAAAATATAAATGTGTCATTTAACCCACCACCACCCGACACGGCCAATGAGTGAGGTTTGCCACGAAAACAAAACGTGCAAGTTAGTTACTTCAGCCCGCCGGTGTGTTTGAGAGTAAACCACGGTTTAATCAGCTTGTAAACACAACGCAAATCAACTTATACTGTCCTATGTACAATTCTGATACAGCTAAAAAGGCATGTTACCACCCCGAGAGCCCGCATTGTTATTTATGTAGGGACAAGCAATTCAGGATGGTAACAGTCTCGCAAGAGAGAGAGAGAAACGTTATATATAAACTCCGGGCGCCTCAATGAACAATAGCGCACTTTCGTTCCAGACCAGTCCACGCCCGGATGTTTACGGAGGTCTAGTATTTGGGAAGTGTCTATTAAAAACAAACCACCACCTCAATGATGTGACATGGAGAGAGAGAGAGCGAGCGAGCGAGCATACTTGCGACAAAACAAGTTGACACCACGACTTTGGCTTGAATGTCTACGCAGTGATTCTCGACAGAATTCCTTCCACATCGCGACGATTGAACGCGACGTCAGTTTCCGTTAACCGTCACGACATTTTGCCGTCTCCTGTCCGTGCTTCGGAGGTATCTCGAGCACGAATGGCGATTGCTTCAAAGTTATTCGGCTGCAGTGTCACTCGACGCGTTACCTGCCAAGGGCTTACATCTTGAATCCTTGCCTCACTTGATGCAGCTAATCTGGCTGTGACGGTCCCACCTGATGACGGAGACTTGTGTTGCCTCCGAAACGTCGTGATTTTTTATTGTTTTATTTTTATTAATTTCATTTTTTACCTACGTGACTTTACCGAAAGAACTAAGAATATACCTGCCAAGTATTCCAATCGTTGCATCTTTACGTTGTCCACACGGTCAGAAAATTACGACGACGTACAACCACCATGCCGTCGATTACTCCGGAAAACGGTTTATACTTTGATGGGTAACGGCGATTTTTTTGACCGTTAATTTATTATTCGAAACTTTTATTATTCTTATTTCACAAATATTCGACCAGAAATATGAACGTATATTTGTTGTTATTAAATGAACGAACGACAATTATGGCATAAGGATACTTTTTAAAAAACGGACAATGTATTTTTGTGGACCTTACATCGTACAATATATCGCAGTAATAATGTATTGACATCTCACTACAGCCCGCTGTGGGGGTCGTGAGGGTCGTGGGGGTCGTGTGGGTCACGGACGTCGTGGGAGTCATGGGGGTCATGGGGGTCACGGGGGCCGTGGGAGTCTGGTCACCCCCCCTAAACGTGTGGATGTGGCCAAAAGACACCCACAGCATTTTGACAAAAAAATCATTGTTTCTTTGATTCTGCGATTTCCCCCACCCCCCCTCCTCCCTTTCTTAAGAAATGTTCCTGATGCCGATCGCAGAGCCTCAAAAGCGTCAGAGTGGCGCACGCGGAGTGAGCTCAGCAATGAGTCGGCAGCAGCCGGACGTTGCGTACAATTCACATCTTCATCGTGCAGCACAGTAGAGTACACCTCCTCTTATCCTGTGACGAAGTTTTGCGAAGTGGGGGGAGGGGGGTGGGCGAAGTTGACAGACCCTGTCTGTAGAGAAACCAGAACCCACCGGGAACCATTCACAAAGAGGGCACACCACCCACACCACCACCCACACCCCCTCCTCGAGTTGACATCGAGTGTCTTCGGGCTCTGCTGTCACCATCCTCAAGATCCGACGCGGCCCAACTCCTCCGTACCTCTCGAGCTTTACACTGACCGGCGTGGTGACGTTTTATCACCACCACCACCACCCACAACACCAACCCCGGCATGACCGCACCTCCGATTACGTACGGTACAAAAGAAGTTCAACATACGTACGTATCCTCAGACGTGATGACCCCACGCACTTTTACGAATTTGTTACTCTGACTGACGCTGCCAAATACTGCCCCCCATCCCCCCCCCCCCCCCGCGTTTCTCTGAACTTTTGCCTCTGGTGAGCATAGCGCGAGGTTCTCTCCTTCTCCTGTGTAGGTCCCACTGTCTGAAACAACACTTGCCTCGCTGTCCGCGCGTGTGCGGCGAGCATTCCTCACACGAATTCCAGAGCGAAGGAAAATCCCTCGTCGATGACCCCACTGGTTTGACTCAACGTCTCTTCAGAGCCCGCTTCTCCTTTATGTAACGAATTAAAGTTGTGTATTCATCTGCATCGTGCATTCCATTCTCCCGCTGCGTGTCATGCGCATGAACAAGATTCCCGCACACATTTATGGGTAGGGCGCCCAACGAGTGATTTCTTTTGCGTCTTTGCGTGCGTTTATTTTGTTGTCATTCCCCCCCCCCCGCCACCTCCGGTTAGCACGGTTCGGCTGTGTACGGTGCGAAAGAAGTTCAACGTACAATGGTCAGGGCACGTCGTTGTGTAATCTCGCCGTGTGAGTTGGACGCACCCCACGGCCAACACGAATAGCAGGGCGAGCGATTTCGCGAAACGATTGCCGGGACATTCGTTCGGCAACTTGCACCGGCCGTCGTGGTTAAAGGATCCTCAAACAACCTCCGTGACCGACAGAGTGGTGGGGGGGGGGGGGAGTGGGCCTTCATCCAGAAGTTGATTGACATAGGTGCGGAAAATGACGATTAAATACGATTGAAATCTAAATCAAGTATGCAGTCAAAAGTGGTGTACGCATATCAAATGGGACCACTATTTAAACACAGCATGAATGTCTAACATCTATTTATTGCGCCTTAATTGTCCTTCCCAATCACCATTCAATGCAATCCCGTTCTACTCTTTTGTAACAACGCGCACAAACGCTTTGGCACTCCAATGGTGGATTAAAGGCTCCCAGCGCCGTGCTGTTCATGGTGAATGTTTGACCATACTTCACTATTACTGGTCAGTGCAAGTTGCTTTGATGATCAAGCGGTGGGGGGGGGGAAGTGGGGTGGTGCGGGGGGGGGACAGGCCAGTTGTGACATCGCCCGCCACTGATGTTAGCCATGCCGGGGAATCAAACCCAGGTCGCCGGGTTCGAAGCACAGTGCGTTAACCACGTCACCATCCGCTGCATTCTGCTGCATTTGCGTTATTTATGAGCTACGTATTCACAGCGTGGCTCAGCACCGTCCCATTTCTCTAAGACAACAAATTCCGCATTTCTTTAGGCCACTCTCCTCTCATCTCCCCCTCTCTCCCACCGCACACGACGCAGACACCGAGGGAGCGGAGTGGTTTGCGTCGCGATAGCAAACATCCACTCCCATGCACATTGCTCGCTCACTCACATGCACAAAGGCACAGATCCCCCATAAGCCTTGACATAATTTTGGGGCAAGTGCTGTTCGCGAGCACCTATGAAGGCCGACACGGCACACAAGGGGGTGGGTGACCAGCACAACGCGCGACCCCCTTTGTCTCCCCAGTGGGCGATGATTGCACACTGCACCAGGTATACATTTGCAGCTGAGTCGACCTGGGGGAGGCCCAGGACCGGTTCAGACAATCGTCGCTGTTATCGGCCTCGAGCGGGATATCGAACTCGGGCACACTGGGTTTCGTAGTGCAGTGCGCCAACCACCACGCCACCACTCCCCCCGCACATGTGCACGAACGCACATGCGCCACTGGCCATCAGCCTGCCAGTTAGAATTGAGGTCAGTACCCCTGTTCTGCGGGGCACTTTGGACGGACTGCGATACGCATCGGCAACGCACCCTTGTGGCGCTGACGCTCGCTGGACCCGTGCCAATCGCCGCTCGTTCGGTCTTCAAGCTGCTCGTGAGATGTCCACGTGACAAGAAGAGAGTTGACACTCGGTCCCCGGAGGTGCGGGTGTCCAGCCAGGTGGCTCAGCTGTAGAGCGAGCGGCTCGCGAACGGAAGGTCGCGAGTTCAACTCCTGTGTGGGTGGATTGACTCAGCCCATCGTCCCTCCGTGGAGGGGCAATGAAATTAGCGCCCACTTTGTGGGGAGGTCCACAGTGGGGTTGTCCTCATGGAGAGGCTCACCCCTAGCCATAGGAATGTGGAATGTCCACCACTGGCTCAAGGTTCTAAAGAGATGTGCGCCACGTCAGGGCACATTTGAGGAAGAAATCGCTCCGACTTGACTACAGACTGGTCACAGATCTTCCTCGGATGAATAATGATGCCACGCTGAAGCGAACGACCCGCAGCGCCCAAGCCAGATGGGGCACCCACCGCCCATTCAAAGCGGACGGTCGGAGAGAGAGAGAGAGAGACAGAGAGAAAGACAGAGATAGAGAGAGAGACAGAGATAGAGAGAGAGACAGAGAGAGAGAGACAGAGAGAGACAGAGAGAGAGAGACAGAGAGAGACAGAGAGACAGAGAGAGACAGACTTTTACTTTTAAACAACTTTTATTGCCGCCAGCAGCAAAAGCACTGGAGGCGATTTCAATATGAAATACACAAAGTCACCAGCAAACAAAAAGAAAACAAACGTTACAAATCGTTACAAATCCACGCGCTGTGGCGCCGAAAGCACCGCGCACAATACAAAAGAAAAGTCACGTGGTTGTGGTGTCATGAGACAGAGACAGAGAGAGAGACAGAGAGAGAGACAGAGAGAGAGAGACAGAGAGAGAGACAGAGAGAGAGATAGAGAGAGAGCCCCGGCGACATGCGACTGTGGAAATCCAGACCACGGCCGTAGTGGGGCCCATAGGGGACCGTATCGCGACCCGCGGTTAAAGTCAGCGGAGGCGTTGTGAAGACACCCCCCGCTCGGCTTCCACCCGAGGCTGCGCTCCGGCTATCTGCCCTGCACGTGATGGACTACATCAGTTGCGAGACAGAGCCACGCGCGAGAAGACTCGCAGTGCTCGAGTATTTTATCTCGCGTGTGACGACAAGTTCCACGGATGCACGTGTTTTATTGCGCACGATTAGAACGAGGCGGGGACCTAGAGGTCATTTTATGTCGTTCGTGTAAGCTGTCATTTTAGAGGCCCAGTCACTGGATTTATTGGCAAAATAAACTCAACTTGCTTACGTCTGAATGTAACTTCGCAGTTTTGTTGCCTTGGATGATATATTTTGTTTGAAGAAACTGGCCCCTGCCATAGGTGAGTGGAATTTCCACCGCTGGTTTACGGTGTCAAACAAAATGATGAGCACTGCGTCATGAGCAGGAAATCACTTTGACTTAAAAAAAGAAACTTCATACTTGTTGATATGTTTAAAAATAAATATATATATATCACGTGACAGATTTTTGAGCGCATGATACAGGACCACAGCCGATTAAAACACAACCGCAACCTGCCCCCGTATAAATGTGAAACGCTCTCCTATTTATTTGCTTACACACCGGCTACGTTTTACCATTCCGCACCCATTACATGTATTGCTACTGACGCAAGTTACCTGAACAGAGTACACACCAACAATCCACAAAGCTCTTCACAGAAAAGGAGCCGCACATGAAATACACGTCACGGCCGTGCCGCCTTTTTTAAAATCACGGTTTTGCCGAGCACGTTCGCAAAGGCTCCAAAATGCCAAGCGTCCAGTAACAAACAGCACTACTGAGAGTTGTGATTAATAGTTAAACTATTTTTTTGTAAAAAAAAAATTACCAGGTAAGGCCACAATGAGCAGGCAAAAAAAGTGGAAGCGCACGTTTCTAAAATCTGGAGGGGAAAAACCCCGTTGGACCCTTGAGAAAAATCCACACGACCACGGGAGAGAGAGAGAGACACGCAAACTCCAAATATCTTGATTTGAAGCTTTCGTGACTACAGGAATCCATTCACGATGTGCTGCTCGCAGCAGACATCGGCAGCTATCGCGAGTTTCACCCGAAGACGAACGCTCGCGTTGCGTGCGAAACGTCGTGATTTATTCTATTTTATTTCTACCTACGTGACTTTACCGAAAGAACCAAAGAGTATAAACTCAAAATATACAGGCGTCTGGGTCGGGATCGAACCCACGACCCTCGTCCTGCATACCAGGCGAGGCGGGTAACAACATCTTACCACCGTCGTCGGTACACAGTTGCAGTAAAGATGCATCAGCATGTTCACGACACAGAAGCCAGCACCATGACCACACACAACGCACAAATACAATTCTCTAATTTCCCTCCCGAGCGCACTGAACTTTCTCGCTGCATCTTCTTGGTTCTTTCTTATTTCCCTTCTACGTGACTTTACCGAAAGAACCAAGAAGATGAATCCCTGCAGTCACGAAAGCTTTAAATCGAAATTTCTCGCTGCAGTAATCAAAAATAAAACTGCCCTCCTTCCCGCGACACGTTCCTTAACTCGCGCCACGAAAATTGCAATTTTTAAACGAACTACATCGCCCGTTCGTTTTCGCAACTCCACATTTGCGGACGGGCGTCTTGTCGGCGAGAGAGGAAGTTGTTTTTGTGTTTCTCTCTCTCTCCTTGGTCGCCCAGGGTCGGAGATAACGAGGGGGTGGGGGGTGTCTGCGTTATCGTTGTGCGACACGCGCGCCGTCCCGAAGAGTCGGTGTGAGCACGATTAGTCCCCCCACGGACTCGCGCGGTCAAAAGACAAAGATCCCCCGTGTAGTCTGTGACAGACCGTCGGGGCAAGTGCTGTTAGCGAGCACCTATGAAGGCCGGCACGGCACACGAGGGGGTGGGGGGGTGGCAAGCACCACGCCCGGCCGCCTTTGTTTCCACAGTGGGCGATGTTTGCGCACCGCACCAAGTACTAATTTGCGACTGAGTCGACAGAGGGGAGGCCCAGGACCGGTTCAGATAATCGTCACGGGTGTTGGCCGTGAGCGGCAATCGAACTCGAGTTGCCGGGTTCGTAGCGCAGCGTAGCGCTGACCCCTACACTGTTGCCCCCCCCCCAACTCATATTCGGGGCACGGACAGACAAGACACGGCGGTGACGCGACAATGTGCGGCGTGGCGCGCATACACTCGCCCGGCAAAGTCCGCGATGCACAAGTGACCGAGAGGGCCTGGCTCGTGGAGCATGGCTTAGACAAAGAGGGGTTTTGCTTTCAAAGCCACGAGCCGCATGCCTAGGTCCAAGAGCAGGCCCAGCGAGGAGGGGGGGGGTATGACGTGGGTCCCCCCCCTTGAGAGAGGAGTGCAGTGTCTGCTTTGTGTTTGATTGAAATCGTGACCCGTGCCAGCTTTCGCATAGCTGCTACGGTTCGCTTGAAAACACTTGTCCGTGTTTAGCAGCAGCGCACTATCAATTGACCCGAGTCAGTTTGCGGAATTTTCTTTCATCTTTTATAATGTTTGTTTGTAAGTGCGATAAGTTTTGAACAGATGGCTCCCCCCACCACCACCCACCCACCGTTACAAACCTGCCTGTGCACCAGAGGTCGCAACCGGGTACCCGATACCCGTACCCTACCCGATACCCGGCTACCCGTACCCGGCCGGGTACGGGTACGGGTAGGCCGTGAGTCACTGGTGAGTAACCGTTTGTCACTCATTTCGGGTAGGGTACGAGTAGGGAACGTGTACCCGTACCCGGCCAGGTACGGGTACCCATTTGCGACCCTGGTGCGGCCGGGTACGGGTAAGGAATCAAAACCCGTTTGCGACCTCTGCTGTGCACCAGCACGATATGTACTGACGTTTCAGTGAGGTCGGTTTAAACAACAAACACGGGGAAAGCAGATTTGCCTTTCGGATGTCCAGCAAAGCGGTGTTCATTGTTGGCCACGTGGCTTCAGCGGTGCAAACTCCACAGTCCTCGTCGCGCCCTGTGTACCCTTCCTGGACAAATGTGGGAGTTTAGCATCGCGTAAAATGTCACCGGCAACCTTGAGCGAGGGACACTTTACTATTCGCTTGTGAATGTGCGACTACGGATACGCTTCTGCGGCCGTCTGGAACGATCTTGCTTGCGACATTGGGAAGCCGCTGGAGCTATGCACTTTAAAATCATCTAGGGTTGAAAACTCATTTCTTTATAACTGCTTTTTGTGTTTTGTTTGTTGTCCCCCCCCACACCTCCAATTAGCATACATAAACAAGCCGACACTTTCTCAATTATCGCATACATCCAAAAAAATTAGCAAAAGTCGGCTTAAAAAATGTTCTTTTTGGATAACTTTAAATGTTTTTTTTCTCAAAATTGATCCAGAAATGTTACGTCACAAGAAGTGATGTCACTTCCATAGGGTCACTTCTTTGCTTCTCCCACCAAAAGAGCAGCCACCACGGGAAGTCATTGAGACGATGCGTTGGTGTCGCTTTTTGCTTTACGTATAAATATCTAAACATCCTCACATTAAAATGATGGGTTTTTTTTATTAAATTTTAGTTCAAAAATGTTAAAAGGACATAAATGCGGGGCATAAACAATTAACGTTATACGAACATTTTTTTCACGTTTAAATCCATGGCAATGAGAAATAAAACCTGAAAATGGCCCGCAAAATTGCATACGAAACTCACCCCTAATATTCAGCAATGTGATATGTACACATTACTCAACCGGGAGATGAAATACTGGCCAGTTGAGACACACGATCCAGGGCGACCTGGCTTACGTCAAGTCATTGTGAAGGCACGCATTGTCTAGGAACATTTAACATTTCGTGAATCTAGCCAAGATTTGACGAACGTACAGTGCTGTACTTTAAGAAACACGTCTCGCTCTCGAAATCAACGACGGTGGATCTCTCGCGCCGTCTGCGGTGGGCACGCAAAGAGTGGAGCCCATTCCAGAATCTGTGGCAACTTTTGAGTTGTCTCATTTTTTTTGTTTTTAATGAGACTATTCGGCGATAATTCATTGGCAAATGGTGCACAAGCGCAAATAATAATTTTAAAAAACAGGAAAAAAATTATAAAACCGGCAACGTTTTGGCCAAATAGTCCTGACGTCATAGCATAATAAATACACTCCAGAGATGCCGGGCAAATAGTGGGATAATCGTTATGTTGGGTGATGTGTTGATGAAGTGGGTGGGGCGGCGGCGCAGTGATTAGCACACTCACCCGCACCACCGCACAGGCCTCTACCTCAGTTCAAATTCCGGTCACAGTTCTAACGTTGGTCGTAGCGGCGAGATACATTTCTGAATCGGCCCTGCCCCCCTCCCCATTTCACCAACTCTCGGTGAGCAGTGTGGTGAAGTACGGTCAAACAACCCCCAAGACCGACATATGGTCTGGGGAGGGGCATTACCCCCCATTAGATAGACCAAGTGCTGTACATATTTGTTCTCTACACAGTAAATGGAATCAGAATCTGTATTTGTACCGGAAGAATCCGATGAGCTATGAATCACTTTTTTGACAGACGTCCAAAGTGGTATCACTGTGGACGGGATTTCTTTGAAGGAGCCCTGGCAAAGGGCTTGAGAGAGGTGAGCGCAAAAGGGCAATCCAGGTGTGACACAACAACAGGCACCTGCGATTCGCACGCTTGGCATGACGTTCAACATGCATACAATACAGCACACGCGTCCGAATCACTGGTGACCGCAATATCGCCAGATATGACAAAAGGTTTGATGTGAGAACATCTACAGAAAACTAGTTACGACATGCACAATTGCTGTCGCGTTACCGGACAAAGAATTACGTGCAAAACTGCATTAAAAGATGGGGGGGGGGGGGGTGGTGCTTCACTGTGCTCTACAAGTACTGTAAGGGAATGTGCGGGTGATTGAGAAGGCATCACTGTGCACGCGAAAAAGGTCGGATTCGTCCACGGCAAAATGAAATGACAGTCGCACCATCACGCGCACACATTGCACTGGGCACGAGCCGATAATCGATGCAGGCGACAGACGTGACGCACGAACGAGGGGCTCGCGTGCGTAACATTTCAGTCGCTGGGATAGACGTTTCACTCGGAACCCTGACCAGAACCCACGGTGATGGGAAATCGCGACCGCATATGCGGCCTCGGTGACCGTGCATTAACGCGTATATCGACAACCTCAGCGTAATTGTTTGGCTGCTGGTGATCGTCAAGTTCAGCGTGGTGGAGGTGAAGGGGGGGGGGGGCGATAATGGTGGCCCAAAGCGATTAAACCTCTTTAAAATTAACCCACCAGGGTCTTCTTTAATAGTAATAGGTTTTTTCAACTGGTACAAAAACTGACACCTTTATACAAGGCATCATGTTTTCAATAACCACAACACAAGCAGTCAAAATGCAAACAAAAATAAACAACTCTGATGATGATAATGATATGCACTGTCCTTGAAGTTGATTGGTCCACACCCGAGACAGCTTTTCTTAGAGCCTAGTCTCCATTGGTGTTGGACCAGATGACGCCAAAAGGACTACTTGTATAAAGGTGTCAGTTTTTGTACCAGTTGAATGGGTAAACACCTATTACTATATTTTGCCACTGGTAAAGGAGGTCTCATAGTGTAAATGTCTTCTTTAATGGCAAGCAACGCGGTCGACGAGACGCGTCGAATTCACGGAACTTGCATTACCAGTTGATCCAGTGCTACAAACAAAATAAACGTAAAAACTGGTCCGAGTGGGTCAAATCTGGTATTACCGTCGCCATCATAATTATCATCAGCGGCAGCCGTGATCTTTCATCCACTTCTGGATTAAAGGGCTTCGAAAATCTCGGGCCGTCTCTCACGGCAGTGACCCATGACCTGGACCACGTACAAAGAGGTCGCCTCTGATCTGGGCCACGTACAAAAAGGTGGCCCATGACCTGGGCCACGTAGAAATAGATCCTGGACCACCTCTTGCCCATCGGCTCCCAATGCCGCTGCCACCGTCTTAGACCCTTTGATAGCGACGCCAACTGCCTCAGTCACGTGATGCGGCAAGGCACAGGTGTGCATTCCACTCGCGTTCTTTGGGTCTTTCGGTAAAGTCACGTAGATAGCGTTCACAGAAAATAACAACAAAAAACTACGACGCTTCGATCGCATCACAAGCGGTCGTCATCAGGACTCGCGGTCAATGTACGCGCGTGCACCTTGAGCGAGTCGGGAAGGCTGTCGTGAAGGTCTTCGCAACCGTGACCTATTAAACAGCTGAATACAAAGCGCAGCTATTGGTGGGGGGGGGGGCAGGGGGGTCAGAGTGACACTGCATTGGTGGGGGGGGGGCACGCTGATGTGCACCCCCACACTCCACCAGTGCCGTGGGGTGCCCCTGGCAGGGTCTTCAAAGTGACGTTACACTTCGATCGAAATCGATTGTAGCGAGGGGGACCTTTTACTCATGCGGGCTCGCAAGCGCGAAATCAAATTAAATATGGCTTAAGGCTTCCAGAGGAGGCAATGTCCCGTGCATATACGACTGCACTGTAAAACAAACGCAGACACATACACCGTGCGCGCATTTGTGCGTGCGGAACCACAATTGCACAAGCAAAATAACCGGCCATGTTCTATGCACTGCTGGATGAGGGGGGGGGTCTCCCCGGTGCCGCCTCCACCCCGCTTTGACGGTCGTGCCACGACGGGTTTCCATCTCGCTCCTGCTCCACCTGTCTGAATCGTTCCATCGTATCGCTCTGGGCGGCGGTCTCTCCCCCTTGCTCCCTCCTTTCGACTGCGACTCTGTCGCCAGTCTCGCCCCGTCACCTATCCCCCACCAGAGGTCGCAACCGGGTACCCGATACCCGTACCCTACCCGATACCCGGCTACCCGTACCTGGCCGGGTACGGGTACGGGTAGGCCGTGAGTCACTAGTGAGTCACCGTTTGTCACTCATTTCGGGTAGGGTACGGGTACCCATTTGCGACCCTGGTGCGGCCGGGTACGGGTACGGGTAGGGAATCAAAACCCGTTTGCGAACTCTGTCCCCCACACCCCCCGTCCAAGCCACGCGTACAGGAGCCACTTTTCCAAACGGTTCAAAGTGATGTCCCTCGAGTTTGTCCTCCGGGACTCACGTTCCCGTCTCTCAGTGCGATTCCAAGCGTGGCTCTCCCGGTGCGCACTTTTTTCGGGGTTGTTATTGCCACCTTCTTTGTTACCTCCGATCGGCGCGGTCGGCTACGAACGGTGCGAAAGAAGTTCAACGTACTGTACCCGTCCATATTTACAATCCACGTGTCAGAGCAGGCGATACGGACCGATTGCAACACTCTCCTCTTTAGGCACACTGAAATACTACTTTTTGTAATTTTAAAAGAATTGAGTTTGTAATTCATTGATTTAAAAGTTGCACAGTATACCCATGGGCACACGCATTGCGTATTGCACAGACACGTACAACAGCGGGATCTTGTAAGGTCGCAGTGGAGCTGACGCTAAAACGAACCAGATCTATGTTATTTGTCCAGATGTCACAGTTTCTAGAGACGCATTCAGTTTGTTTTGTACAATACCCTCCAGCATCATTGAACAGGAACACAATCATTGGATTAATACGACGCCATGGGTACACTGACACACACCCCAGAGACACGGAGACACAACCTGACATCGACATAGGGAAACTCATGGCGAGAAACGGACAAAACGCAGATATGTGTACAGACTTACAGATGGGCAGACAGCCAGCTCGACTGCCACGCAGACGGACACAGAAAACTGCATTCGTATGTAAAAGCATATTACAAAGGAGGGAAAGCAGGAGACACGAGCAGACGCAGGAGACAGAAACGATTGACAAACCCCAAACAGATCCACAGACACGGCTGTTTGATGGGCAGGTAGGCAGACACACATGCACATGTACTGTACATAGAATCACTACAGACACGCGGAACATATACAGAGATAGAATTAACATAGAGGCTGACAGACAGCCTTACCAAAGACACAGGCAGGAACAAAACAAGACACACACATAACAGATACAAACACACAAGCTTATATAAACATAATAGGCTACGATAATATAGCTTTTCTTTCCCGATCTCAGCCCAAAACAACTATATTATGGGTCATATTGGTCGCGAAAGCCTACGCTACCATATACACTGCCTTCATGACAAATAGGCAAACACACTTACCATACAAAAGACAAATAACCCATGTATAGCTCAAACAGAATGTTGGGGCAAGTGCTGTTAGGCAGGCACCTATGAAGGCCGGCACGGCACACGAAGGGGTGGGTGGCCAGCACCACACCCGGCTGCCTTTGTCTCCCCAGTGGGCGATGTTTGCACACCGCACCAGGTACTCATTTCAGGCTGAGTCGACCTAAGGGAGGCCCAGGACGGGCTCAGAAAATCGTCACCGGCGTAGGCCGTGAGCGGGGATTGAACTCGGGCGCGCGGGTTTGGAGCGCAGCGCGCTAACCACTGCACCACCGCTCCCCACGGAGTTTGCACACAACGACACACAGACATGTACCACACACAGCGACACACAGAGAGACGCACCACACACAGACACATAGACCATACACAGACACAGACACACGTACCATACACAGATACACACACAGACACACACACAGACACACACACAGACAGGTACCATACACAGCGACACACAGACACACCTACCATACAAAGACACACACACAGACACGTACCATACCCAGACACACACAGA
Organism: Entosphenus tridentatus; assembly: GCA_014621495.2. Lineage (NCBI taxonomy): Eukaryota > Metazoa > Chordata > Hyperoartia > Petromyzontiformes > Petromyzontidae > Entosphenus > Entosphenus tridentatus. Next base: position 7,897,214 of record CM025673.2, read on the forward strand.
CACACGTACCATACACAGACACACACACGTACCATACACAGACACACACACGTACCATACACAGACACAGACACACACACAGACACACACACACGTACCATGCACAGACATACACACAGACACATACACAGACACACACACAGACACACGTACCATACACAGACACACACACAGACACAGACACACACACAGACACACGTACCATACACAGACACACACAC
>CM025673.2:7906176-7916794 GCA_014621495.2 Entosphenus tridentatus
CAGTCAACTGGACTCCCATGGTAAACTGGACTTCGATGGTAAACTGGGCTCCCATGGTCAGGGGTCGGCAATTAAAATTACAAGATGACGTATTGTTTTCCTAATTCTGTGAAAAAAATATATTTCAAAACCCGATTTAAAGCTTTCGTGACTGCAGGAATTCATCTTCTTGGTTTTTTCGGTAAAGTCACGTAGAAGGGAAGTAATCAAATAATAAAAATAATAAAACATAATAAAATAATTAACCAAGAAGATTTCAAAACCCGTAATGCAAGTGGTGAATACGAGACGGCGGTGGTCCTCAATAAATAACTGTGACAAGGCAGTCCTTAAAGAGCCGCCACGCCGCTCCAGAGCCGCAGGCTGCTGGCTCCTGCTTACAGGCAATTACGTAAGAAGGTCTGATATGTTGAACATCTGGAGAAAATGACAATATAAATAGCAAACTGCTTTAAAAGTGGGGGGAAAAGCTTCACTCTGTGCTTCAAAAGCGAACGAGTGTCGGCGAGATTAAGAATGTTTCATTGCGTGCGATGGTCATATTTGTGTACATCGGTATCAGACGACGATTCCATCCAGTGCGTGCAAACTTCACTGGGTAAGGGCCATCAATTTTGGACCGTGGTGGATATGCGAGAGTCGGATATGCGACGTTGTGCGGTGCGTACAGCTTTCCAATAAATTATAAAGGAACAACGTGGCGCGTCAACCTCAACACTTTTAAGCGTGTAGTAGTGTAAAATTATTGTTCGTCTTGAACGTGTCTCGAGTCTCACGTAGGTCAACTCAGCCTAAAATTTAAACGCATGTGGCGTGTCAACACACTAGCTGAGGAGATGGAAGGTAGCCATCATCAGGTCGTGATCGGCAGTTTAACACCCAGTAGGCTTTCGCAACCAATTTTATCCATAATAGAGATTTGTGGGTTAGATCGCGTAAATATAAATGTGTCGTTAAACCCGCCACCACCCGACACAGCCAATTAGTAAACTTTGTCACATAAGCAAAGCATGCCAATGAGTTACTAGTTCAGCAAACCGGTGTGTTGGAGAGTAAACCACAACATTTAAATCCACAATATTACGGCCAGCATTGTAACAAAAAATATCACCGAAAATAGGTGCTCGCTAACAACACCAGCTCGCCCAGCCTGTCCCATTGCTGGTGATCTCCTTTTGTGGTTTAAAAAAAAACATGTAAAACTTGGGGCACAGTACGAGCTCGTTTTTAAAAACACAATTCACACACAAGGGATTTGCGATGTAAGGTCGTGACCTAATAAGCCACTCGTAATGAGTCAGGGGCAATATTCCCCAGAGAAGTTTGCCCGCGGTCCACGAACAGTTCAACGCGAGGAACGCCCCATATCACCACACATCTTGCGCGCAGTTGTGCAGTCGCCTCGCGTCCATGCGCGCGTCAACGTCACGCGATTCTTTCTTGAAGAATTCACACGCGCGTTCGAAGAATTCACACTTCTTATTGTTACGCGCGCGCTGTTGTTGAAATAGCGCGCTCCTCCTCCTCCGTCCGTCCCGCGTTTGGCCGCGGGGTGCACGGAACGCGCTTGCGAGCCGATCCTTAGTCGGGGCAGCAAAGTTCAGGAGCGATTGCTGCCTGAGGTACGAGCAGCAGCAGCATCTCCCACCTCGCTCGCCACTGTTAACATCTTGCCCGCGTGAAAGTCTGCCTCGTTTAAAGTCACGTCACATTTTAGGCGATTTCGAGTGAACGCGCCGTGTTTCAAGAACACAAACCCCGGCGTAAGAGGAGAGTGGTAGCGCTGGACATGAAACACAAATCGTGTGTCGGGTGAGGCTTCTGCATGGGTAGTGGTAAACAAGCCACAGTTCACAACAACAACAACAACAAGAAACGAAAGCGGCCTTGAGTGTGTGTTGCTGGCCCAATGCAATTGCGTTGCTGTAGACATGGCATTGCAATGCCCTCTCAATAGGTGCTCGCTAACGACACTTGCCTCCGACAGTGTGAAAAACAGCTGTGCACGGGCCGAAGCGGTGTCTAGATTGTCGTGTCAAGTATAAGTATACAGCGACTATATGTATATGTTGCATATATGGGGTTGGCAGTGAACATTTGGTAACTTTAGTGCTCGAATTTAAATTGATTGAGAAAAAATTATAATGGGGGGGGGGGGCGATTATTAATTTGTCTCAACGTTGGAATGGCCTGCCAAACGAGAATCTGATTCCATTGTTTTTTTTAAATCATTAACCAACGTTTTCTATTGTTGATAACACGTTAAACTTCACATTAGTTACAAAGTTGAACGCAAAATGCGCCTCTTGGTAAAAAAAGGCGTAAATGTGCATCCTTATTCTCAGCTGCGTTCAATAAAACGAAAACGCAGCGTTAAAATTATCATTCCAACCATACAGCGCTTACTGTGGATAATAATAGTAATATTGTTTTTATTCCACCCCACAGTCCTGCCACATGCATCGCATGCGCACGTATCCACGTTCCTGTGTGTCGTGCACATCCATCATCACGCGTCGGGCACCACACTAAAGCACAGGCCGGTCCATTTACAGATACCCCACTGGCACTTGACGCCCCCCGTTCTACTTTGCTCTCAACGGGCGATTGAAGGCGGCGTCGTTACCGGCGATGGCTCCCATATCTTAAGGGGGGGGGGGGGGTTACAAGATGAATTCAATGCACGGAGATCGGTGGGAGGCTTGTGGAAGACTTGGACGTCTAGAATGTCTCCCCAGCCGTAATGTATGTTGTTTCCGTAGGGTATCTATAAATGGGTCACGCTGTGCACACACAGACGCCGATAGCAAATCGTCACCACCGTCACCATCAGCATTGCCTGCTACAGTGTAGAAACAATTACACTGTACAGCGCGGTCCATATGTCTTGTGACCCCGCCTTTCAATCCTCTAAAACGTAATAGAAAATATTTGCATACCAATGGGTGTGTAATGTAACGTAAGAAATATAAAAAAAAAAGATTTAACGTATAATGACGTTATTAAATATCATCATTATTATTGTAAATACGAGCAGTGTCCTTGTTAAGGGTCCATTAAGTCCAGTGAGGTCGAAAACTAATTTCTTTCGAGCTGATTTTTGTGTTTAGTCTGCTGCCCTTTCCCCGCACCGCCAATCAGCACGGTTGGCTACGTACGGTGCGAAAGAAGTGCAACAACACGGACGTGCAAAGGCTGCATGAGAGCCAGCATTTTCATTTGCACGGGATGATTAGCCGTCACGTCCTACGATAACATGTTAAGCAACATCGCCATGTCCACTTGAGCAAGTGCATTCAAATGAATGAGCAAAGGAAATGAATGTTAGGGGTCAATTAATTGGGGGGGGGGGGGTCACGAAACATCTGGACCACGCTTTTACACTGCAAGTGAACTTAACGATTGCAGCGATGATTGCCTCCATAATACAAAGCGTGCCAATTCCTTACTTAGTGCAATGACCGAAAATGACCTCAAGCCAATGTGCAGCCCGACGGCGATTTTGAAGATAACCAAGGGGTCTCCGATTGACCAAAAGAGGCCTCCACAGGGATTGGTGGGGAGGCAAGGCTTTAAAGAGATTGGAGGAAAAGAGGTTTTGTACGAATATAGGGGGATGCGTTAGGGAAGGAGGATAATGATTGACCGAATGAAAAACCCAGGTACAACAATCTTCGCCTTTAAAAAAATCAAAGTTAAACAACTCTTGAACACTAAGGCTTTCGCCACCAAAAGTACGATTCGTAATTGCATTCTTTTTTTTTGCTTTGGCACATATGGAGGAAGAATAACGTGTCGTTAAACCCCAACGATACATTTGCCACATTAATAGATTCACGTGACTATTTTGTTCATTGCCTGTGTCGGGTGAAGGAGGGTTATTACGGCGCACATTTTTGTCTACGCGATCTGACTCCAAACAAAAAACTAACGAATACGCCCATGTCCGTGCTAAAGATTGAACGCGAAATCCCCTTGACTATTCGCGTGTTTGTGTCATCCAGAAGGGAAGTTGAAAAAGTAATTATTCGGGGCAAAGCTGCGCTCCTACTGTACACCGCGTGTGAAAACACACCTCCTCAAGCTTATGAGTCGTTTTTAATTGTGGATTATAAAACTCCTTCGAGGTTCTTTTTTGTTGTGTGTATGCCTCATCGGGGCGCACGACCAAAACGCGAATTCATATTTTTTTGAGCGAACTTTTGCTTTCATTACGTAACTCCAACCGTTCGCCTCCTTCATTTGCGTCACAGCCGTGGCAAAACCCAAGCCGCTCGCTCCCACCGACAGAGACGTCCCCTGTGCGAGCTGCGTTTCGTTTGAGAGCTGAACTGGCGCGCCGCTGCGCTCTCGCCGTGAGGCTCATTCATATTCCGAAACGCATGCGTCACGAATCGTTACGCCCCCCCCCACCCCCTCGTGCTGACCCGTGTGGTGAAGTATGGCCAAATAACCTCGATGACCCGAAAATAAAGGGGGGAATTCCCACTCACCCCCCATCCATCCATCAGTGGATTGGCAAATCAGGTTGGGTATGTCACCGATAAGACATGTAACATGTTACACTAGATTTATGCGCACATACGTGTGTGTGCGTGTGATCAGGGCTGGATGGTGCACTGGTTAGAACGCGTGACAGGCAACCAGCCGGTCGCGAGGTTAAATCCCGGTCCTGGTCAATTCCGATGGAACCTTTCATCCTCAGGGGTCGATAAAATAGGTACCGTTTTGTGGGAAGTACGCAGTGATTTTCCTATGGATAGACCGGTCCTGCCATCGGATTATGGAATTTTTTCATCGCTGGCTCTCAGCTGAAAACAGGCGGTGACCTCACATCCCATGCTCATTTTAATGTCAAGTGAATCAAATTTTTTATTGGTAATATTGTTTTCGTAATATGTGCATACCATTCACGACATTCAACTTTGGAAGTGGATTTTTTTTGGAGTTAAATAATAATGACAGTGTGCAATTGTTTTTACGTTTGCAATACACTCTCTGAATGACGCATATTTTTTAAATGCAAGTTGGTCTCTTTAAGTTGTCAAAGGTTCTTAAGTAAACACTAGAACTACTCATGACAACGTTTCCCAAACTCCGGTTCACGTGGAACCACTGTCACTCACCGTATTTCCGTGACTACCGATTGACTCTCCCTACTCAAGTACAAATTAACTCGTTCCGCACCGCACACGCCCGATGATTGTTAAACACGTCCCACGTGACGCGATGAGCAATTATCGCTGCCTGCGGTCACGTGGAACGCGTGCACGCGACGCGCACACACAATGACATCTCAATTTTAACAATTCATTATATATATCTCTACACACCTCGTATTGCTGTGAGGTTAAAACCAACTTCTATCAAAGTAACTTAGCAAAAGCGCACGCGCAATTATAGACGGGAGTAATGAAAACAAATGATCAAACATACGCGTGAATGTATGGATGAGCAATTCTCTCTCATAAAGATCCCATTGCAGCAATGCAGACTGTTGGGATGGGGTTGGGGGTTTACGGGGTGGTCGAAATGTCTTGTGACCCCCGTTTAATTCTCCAAACCGTCATATTTTTGTTTCAAGTAAGGTTTATTTAAAACAGAAACGCTAATGCAAAGGGGAAGAGAAACACGTTAGGGGTGAATTAATTGGGGGACACAAGACATCTGGACCACACTTTACATCACCACGCTCACCCCACCTCTGCTTTCCCCACTTTCTGCTGTTTATCCACCGCACAAAATAACGATCCGCAACCGATTAACACGGTTGGCTACGTACGGCGCGAAAGAAGTTCAACATAGAGTAGCGCACAGTTTTAAGGCTGGCTCAACCTAGGGGAAGCCCCCCTCGGTTGTGACCGATGGAAGTACTCGTCACCAACGTGAGCCGTGGCTGGGAATCGTTCGCGGTGGCTGGGAATCGGGCGCTAACCACTGCGCCACCGCTCCCCGAGTGATTAATTACATTCTTGAGAAGGGAAAAAAGAGATCCGCTGTAATACGCAATAGTGGGTCGGCTCTCACGTGGTGATGATGATGATGCTTCTGCAGCGACTGCCAAAGTTCAGTTGCGCTAACCACTGCGCCACCGCTCCCCACAGTGACAAAGGTCCCCCCGTAAGGCGTCATTTTTTTTAAACCGACTGTCGGGGCAAGTGCCGTCGTCACGGAAATTAAGAAAAACACACACACACACGAGTATAACAATTATAGATAAACGTTGCTTCTTTCTGTGTGCAAGGCAATAACAAAAACAGCATCAGCAGCAGCAAACTCTCAAAACGCGCGCAGGCTTCGTCCGTGCCACAATTGCAGATTGAAGACAACAAAGCTGAACGCATGTTGCCATTTGAAACGAGACTCACGCACACGCACGCAAAGGCGGAGACCACGACACCCCCCCCCCCCCCTTATAGCCTTCAGCAGACTGCTGGGGCAAGTGCTGGTCGCGAGTAGCACCCATGAAAGGCCGGCAATGCACACGACGGGATAGGTGACCCAGCAGCAACCACGCCCGGCCGCCTTCGTCTTCCCAGTGGGCGGGCGATCATTTACACACCGCGCCAAGGTGTATATTTGAGGCTGAGTCGACCAAGGGGATGGAGGCCCAGGACCGGCTCCTGTAACAGGCACCGATGTTTGCCTTGAGCGGGAGAATTGACCGCTGCGCCAACGACCCCCCCCCCCCAGCTCACGCGCACACGCACGCGCACACACACGGGCACGCGCGCGCTGCACACGCACGCGCGCCAACCACAGAGACGGCGATGCAATCTTCCTCGGAGCCCCTTGACGCACGCTGTGGCATGCCGGCTTGCGCCGCGCCCACTGCTGTGACGCACGGGGAATGTTGTTGGTGGTAGTGGTGGTGGTTGTTGTGGGAGGAGGAGGAGGCGGTGGGGTGTGTGGAGGGGGGGTGATGGCTGCTTCGCGCTGCGTCCTTGCCATAGCCACATCAAGACGTCCGTCTGCGTTTCACGGCGCGTGTCCCTGGCGAGCGGTGGGGTCAGTCCGCTGCGGTGAGAACCCGGGCGGACGCAGTTCGATTTTGCGCTCGAGGTTCACATCGGTGACGAATTGCTGAACCTGTTCCGGGTCTCCCCCTAGGTCGATTCGGCCTCAAGCGAGAACCTGGTGCGGTGTGTAAACATGGGCATTGGAGAGACAAAGGCGGCCGGGCGTGGTGCCGGCCACAACTCCCTCGTGCGCCGTGCAAGCCTTAATTGGTGATGGCTAACGGCACTTTTAGCAACAGCCTGTTAAGGCTACACGGGGGGAATCGTCATCTCTTTGTACACGCGTGCGATCGTCTCATTCAGTTCACCCCATAAGACCCGTGTGTGTGTCCTGTGACCTCCTGCCAAGGATCGTGCCTTCAAAGTTCACCTAGCCCGGTACAATATCTCGAGTAACATCTTGTGGCAAACATACCGTTGTTGTTGTTGTTGTTGATGTTGTTTTGGAGAGAGGAAGCGGAGTGGTCCGTGCACCGCACTACAAACTCTGACCACTTGCCCATTTTTTTCCCGGCCACGGTCTACCATCAGTGGCGATTGATACCTGGACTGGTTTGCTGGGGCCTCCCCTCGGTCAAACTCACGTCCTTAAAGTGAGTACCAGTTGCAGTGCCTGAACAGCGACACTGGGTAGAAAAAAAAGGCGATCAGGCATAATTGCTGTCACCACAATCTTCCTTTTATAGATGCACACTGACAGTGCTTGTCCCAATTTCCGGCATTGCTTGTACGAGGGATGTGTGTGAGTGTGTGGGGAGCGGTAGTGTAGCCGGTTAACGCCCTGCGCTACGAACCCGATGACCCGAGTTCGATTCCCGCTCACGGCAAACACCAGCGACGATTATCTGAATTGGTTCTGGGCCTCCCCTAGGTCGACTCAGCCTCAAATTAGTGCCTGGTTCGAACCGCGCATGGTGCTGTCCACCCACCCCTCGTATGCCGTCCCGGTCTTCGTATGTGCTCGTTAACAACACTTGCTCCAACAGTATGTTGAGGCTATACGGGGGATCTTTGTCTTTGTCTATGCATGTGTGTGTTGCAGCTGTCAACGCAATGTTTTCGAAAATCTCTGCCGCAAAAAAATGTGATTATTAACCAGTTCGCCATTGGCATCTGAACTTTATCTGGGCTTCTCCGATATCGACTGATCTCAAAATTAGTACCGCGCCCATTGTGGTATGACCAACGTCAGCGGCTTGGAAGACAAAGACGGCTGGGCATGTGTAAAGATGACCAGACCACGTCCTCACACGTGTGTTTGTAAAACTGTATTTGACTTGACAGTTCAAAACTGAAAGGTTGAATCTTTGCCAGTGTGTGTCAGTATCCGTGTGCGTCACCGTTTTCTCTGTGTGTGTGTGGGGGGGGGGTCATATTGACTCTTTAGACTGTTCTGGCTTTCACCCCAATGTTGTGCCAGTTGCGCTATCGGCGCCATAGATGTATCCACCCCCAACTCTGACAGCGAGCAGCGCACCTCCTTGTGCCACGGAACAGCCCCAGACATCGGCTCAGAGTACTTCTGAAGTTGCTTGAATTGAAACTTTTATTCGCACGAGGGGAACACCCTTCAGACAGTGTTCAACGCTGAACCATTTTATTTTTATTCTCATAGATGGAAATGAGCAGAAGTGAAAATGCAAATTATTATGACTTTTTTTTACGCGGTAATTCATGACCGAGCTGAAAACCATGCACCGGCTCAACTTCAGAACCTAAGTTCAACCGCAAGGATGGTTCCATGAATTCCAACTGGACACGCAACTGGCAGCAACACGCATCGCAATGCCAGGGCTTTAATTACCAAATTCCCAATCGGATTTATCGCGGGGATATCTTACTGCCACATTATTGACTTTCAACCATGATTTCTATTCATAATTTTGGGGGACCCCCTCAAAATCCGAGGCTGTGGGGCTGCAGTCCCCTAAAGCTCCCTCTGCGTTAATCCGTCCCTGGGCATGTGCGTGCACACACGTGAGTCATCCACACACGGCAGCGGTGGCACAAGCGGTTCGCGTGCTGAGCCTTCGAAACTCGGCGACCCGAGTTCGATTCCCGCTCACGGTCACCGACACCATTGACGATTTATCTGAACCCGTCGCGGACCCTCCCCTAGGCAGAGGTCGCAACCGGGTACCCGAAACCCGTACCCTACCCGATACCCGTACCCGTACCCGGCCGGGTACGGGTACCCGTTTGCGACCCTGGTGCGGCCCGGTACAGGTACGGGTAGGCCGTGAGTCACTGGTGAGTAACCGTTTGTCACTCATTTCGGGTAGGGTACGGGTAGCGTACGGGTACCCGTTTGCGACCCTGGTGCGGCCGGGTACGGGTACGGGTAAGGAATCAAAACCCGTTTGCGACCTCTGCCCCTAGGTCGACTCAACCTCAAATGAGTACCTGCCGCGGTATGTAAACATGGACAGGAGTGGTGCTGGCCCCCCCCATCCCCTCGCGTGCCGTTCCGGCACTTGCCCCAACAGATAGTTGAGGCCATACCGGCGGATCTTTTATCTTTGTATTTCATGCGTGTGCGTGCGTGCGTTTGCTAAATACTCCACGCCCAAAGTGCTCGGTTTACACACTTCTCTGCGACATCAAGGATGTCAAAAGGGTATTGTTTGGAGATACGGTCGTCAGAGTCTGACCTCTCGCGTAAAAAAAAAGTCATTGTTTTTGAAGGTCTCTCCACGGGGGAGTCTCCTTCTGGAGCCGCGTGTTGGGCGGTGTTTACAAGGGGGGGGGGAGGGGTGAGATGGAGGGGGTGCTCATTCATTGCATTGAGCCGAGTATTTACACAAGATAGGCCCTGTGAAGCTCGACCCTGCGAACGGCTTGTTTACAAGAAAGCATTGTGGGCTGACCGCGGAGGGAGACGCGGGAGACGCGGGGGAAGAGGAGGAGGGGGCGACAGCTTAATTCTCCATGAATGTCTTGATAGAGCGTTGATACAGCGTGGCCCGCGTCTGCGGGCGATGTGTTGACAACGGAGCCGTGTTTGTTGTGCGGTAATAAGACTCCTCTAAGTGTGACACTAAAGTCGGTTATGAAACGCGCTCGTTGCCGCCAAGTCTTGCTAAGAGCGCCCCTGAGATATTTGCCATCTGCCAGTTGATACAAGGCCCGCGGACGCAGTCATCCCCAATTCAGTGAAAGGGTCCGCTCTGTGCGGTCCTCTAGCAGCAGCGGATCGGCGTCATGTTTTGGGGTCGTGCCACCGAAGGGGGGGTGGTTGGGTTCGGTGTCCTTGGCACGCGCATTGAAAGCCACCCTCAGAATAAAATAAAAAGGTGCCCGAGTGGCTCAGATAGATCAGGAACGCGGAGCCAGCGACGCTGAGAGAACTTGGGGTTTGTTTTAGGAGCCAGAGGTTGTTGTTTTTTAGCAGCCCGTTGATGACGCTGTGAGCGGCTCTTCTCGCGTGGGGTGTATGTAGCGATCTTCTTGGTTTTTTCGGTAAAGTCACGTAGAAGGGAAGTAATAAAATAATAAAACATAATAAAACATAATAAAATAATTCTCACGACGTTTCGGCCACAACGCAAGCAGCCGTCTTCAGGTGAAACCAGGTCTGTCGAGGCGACAGCGTCTGAATG
>CM025674.1:944-21488 GCA_014621495.2 Entosphenus tridentatus
CGTGGGGGAGAGGGGCGGGGGACGTGGGGGAGAGGGGCGGGGGACGTGGGGGAGAGGGGCGGGGGGCGTGGGGGGCTGTCCCCATGGAGGGTAGAGCCCCGGGTGGAGGCACGCCACGTGACCAGCGCAGCTGGCAGCAGCGCGGTCACGTGGCTTCTGTATGCATTTTAGTAATTAGTGTCTAAATTGTTTTATACAACCCCATTAATGTATAATATGCCATGTAAAATATCATTTATTTTCCTCTGTAACGGATTATTTCCTTTCCCTTTATTTCTTATGGGAAAAATTCGTTTGGTATACGTCATTTTTGGTTTAAGTCCTACCTTCTGGAACGAATTAACGACGTATACCGAGGTACCACTGTACAATCTTTTTATTTTACCAGTTGTAAGGCTCCACTGAGCTGACGACAATGATGACGACAATGATGACGACGATGATGATGATCACGACGACTACGATAATGATGATCACGACGACTACGATAATGATGATGATGACGTTGGATGACGATGGCCGTGGTTTTGGTGAGAACAATGGGTGACGGTGGGCTCTGCGTTGCTCCCGCGCTTGCAGGGGAATGGGTTCGGATCCCACCCAACTTCATAGTGATCAACAGCGACGACGACGACGACGTCGGGGGGGACGCCGTCTTGGCGCAGCAGCAGGTGCAGATGGACGAGGACGAGGCGCTGGCTCGGGCACTGCAGGTGAGCGCAGCGGAGGGCAGCGTTGGGGTAGCCGTACGCACACGCACGTATGCACGTACACGTATGCACGTACACGTATGCACACACGTACGCATACACACACGTACGCACGCACACACACGTGTCAGGGTCTGGATCAAACAAACGACCTCCTGCATGTCAGGCGAGGTAGTCAACATCTGGCCACAAACCGTTGCCCGCAGAGTAACGCCACCGAAGCCCGCTGGTCAACGTCGTTCAGAGACGTTTACCATGACGCTACGCTCCCGAAGCCGTAGACATGCTCGCTCGCTCGCCAGGCTCGTCGTACGCAAGAAAAAGGGGGAGTTGTCCGTACTCCCTCGGGCGTCCAGCAAGTAACCGCCGCCGCCTTCCGTAGATCCAGTTTGACGAGGAGGAAGCGGAGAGGCTGGCGGGGCCTGGAGGTCACGGCGGTGGCGGCGGTGGCGGTGGTGGCAGTGACACGGAAGAGTTTTGGCACCGCCCCACGACTCGCTCCTCGAATCACCAAGAAGAGGTGAGGGTCACCATGTACAGGAGTCGATCATCGATAATTATCCAGGGACGAAGGGGGCACTGAATTTTCAAAAACGCCAGATAATGGCTCAATCATTGTTCTATGGTTCTTCCATTAAAGTCACGTAGATCGCAACACAAGCTTGTGTGTTGCGATCGAAACATCGTGATATTTTTATTATTTATTATTAACTTTATTTTTATTACTTTATTGTTATTGATTTTTTTTTATCTACGTGACTTTACCGAGAGAACCATAGAATATGAATTCCTGCAGGCATGAAAGTTTTAAGTCAAAATTAATCATTATTATTTAGAATAGCTTATGTTTCCGCATTCTTGCATGGCATGTTTGTAGGTGTTGGTAATCTGATGTACGTAGCACGCCTCTGCTCTTGTTTCAACAACCATGATGTGTTTGGCGATCGCACAGCCTTCAGAGGGGTTTTGCCGGTTACGCCGGAACGGCCCGGGAAGCAGCCGGAATAATCGCGCAGTGCCGGATAATCGGTGATTGACTGTATGTGCGTGTTGAACTTATTTCGCACCGTGCGTAGCCGGCCGTGCTAATCTAATTGAAGGTGCCGGGAGGAAGGACAATAAACTAAACACAACAGGAAGCAGTTCTAAAGAAATTAGTTTTCAATTTTGTATAGTGGTTTAGTGTAGTGTATAATAGTGCACTTTCTAGTGTAGTGTAGTGTATAGCAGTGTAGTGTATAGTCGTGTAGTGTATTACGGAGTGTATAGTATTGTAGTGTACGTCCGTTGAACTTTTTTCACACCGTACGTAGACAATCGTGCTAATCTGTGGATGTCTGGGTCTGGGTGTCTTGGTCTCTGTATGTGCGTGTTGAACTTTTTTTGCACCGTACGTAGCCGGCCGTGCTGATCGGAGGTGCGATTGCGGTGCCACCGGATTACATTTTGATTGAAGAGATTGTAGACCAAACTATAAAACATGTCACATCAAAAAACATTACAGAACACATTTAAAGTGATGCACATAGGAGTATAGTGCTTCCATGGCAGTCTTGGTTGTAAAGTGGCTTCTGGGTTTAAAGTGCAATTAATCTTGCGAGTAGTTGTTAGATGTTTTGGGGCAAATCCAGACTGATCGAACCCACGACCTCCTTCATACCACGTGAGGGTAGTCAACATCTGCCTGGCCACCGCGCTCACCCCAATCTCAACGTCTCCCCTCCCCAGATGCCGCGCAGCCAGCGCAGGAGGAGGAACCCGTCGCAGCACCAGCACAGGGACACGTACCCGGGTGAGTTCTCCCTCCCCGGGGTGTCCGCATGGTGCCCCGTGCGTCTCCCGCAGGTGTCTGCTGTCTCTGCTGACCTACGGTGTGCCCCATGTGTCTCTGTTCTCCCATCGTGTCTCCGCCTCCTCCCCTCGTGTCTCCGTGTTGCACGCACGATCAACTTTCCACACGCCGTGCGTAACTGACCGTGCTCACCGGAGGCATTGTCCCCCACCCCCCCATGCCCTCTTCAGGGTGGACGTGCTGCGGCATCCCCCCCAATTTTCTGCGCGCCATCGCCATGACCTCGATGCACGCGCAGCAGCAGAGCCCCAGCAACAACGGCGATGACTACGAGGTGAAGACCGTGCACGCGTGTGTGTTGGCACAGTAGGGGGCACGGGTGGTACATCGGCCAGTTATCTCAGTCGGTCGACCCATGGCACCTGAGTCTGTCCCGTGACCTCCTGCCAGCAGGCATTCAACACTTCACGTAGCCTTAACGTGCACATGGCCTGGCACAAGCGTCGTGGTGATGTCACCGCCACTTAGTGGCAAAGGGCGGTTGTTGTTGATATGTGCGGGGAGCAGTAGTGTAGCGGTTAGCACGCTGCGCTACGAACCTGGCGACCCGGGTTCGATTCTTGCGCACGGCCAGCACCAGTGACGATTATCTGAACCGGTCCAGGGCCTCCCCTAGTTTGACTCAGCCTCAAATGAGTATCTGGTGCAATGTGTGAGCATCACCCCTAGGAAGACAAAGGCGGCCGGGCGTGGTGTTGGCCACCCACCCCCTCGTGTGCTGTGCCAGCCTTCATAGGTGCTCGCTAACAGCACTTGCCCCAACAGTCTGTTGAGGCTAGATGGGGAATCTTTGTCTTTGTTGTGTATATCTGGATGTGTATGGTGGACAGTGTCCGGCAAAAACAACCCCCTACCTCCTCGGTGGTGTCAGACGGTGACGCTATGGTGGGTGCGAGCAATTCCATGGCAGGAATGGCCAATTCCATTTGGCTTTCCCCCTCATGGTGCTTGTAGCCACCACAGTGGCCAATGAGGGCTCTGGACAGGTGCAAGGGGCTGTTAACCCCTCCACCTTCAACCTAATTACCACCAAAACACGTGTTAAAAATCCAACTAAGCTTGTGCCAGAGGGCCCGGGACAAAAACCCCATTTGAGCCAGGAGACTGAATCCTTACTCTCGGAGTCCCTCCAGAAACAGCAAAAAGCCATCGCGGGTGGCCACGTGGAATGTTTGAACGCTCACTGCGGATGAGAGGCTGCCAATCCTCTGTCGGGAGCTGGACCATTACCGCCTGGATCTCTGCGGTAGTCAGGAGGTCTGGTGGACTGGCTCTGGCTCCTGCCACCATGAGGGGTGGACTATCCTCTACTAGGGGCAGGAGACTGCTAAACAACAAGAAATGAAGGGGGTGTGGGAGCATGGCGGTGTAGTGTGGGAAGCTGTAAGCTCCAGGCTACTGCGGGCTCGCCTTCCCCATCATCCAGAGGCGAGGAGTGGTGGTCGTGGTTACTTATGCATCCACCGAAGATGAACATCAGTGGAGGGATGCAGGCAAGGCTGATACGTCAGATGCCTTCTATGATGTGTCACAGGTGCTAGCTAAAGTGGCATCTCAGGGTTGGGCTCTGGCTCTCACATTGCGAGGCTGATCAATGCCCAGGTGCGGTCAAGGGATGGCTCCCTATTGATCAACCATATTATGTATGCCGATGATCTGGTGATTGCTGCTCACTCAGAGGAGGAGCTGGAGGCGTTGCTGCTGAACCTGGAGCATGCCACTAACAGGTGGGGCCTTACCATCAGCCCCACCAAAACTAAGCACCTGCCTGGGTATTTTGTGCAATCAGACACTCAACCCCCACAACTCCCAATTAGTGATGGGGCAGTTGTGGAGAGAGTGGAGAGTTTTCCATACCTGGGCAGTGTGCTCATGACCAGCTCCAGTTTGTCAGCAGAGGTCTCACTACGAATCAGTCGAGCGGCATGATCTTTTCATCGGCTGTGCAAGCGTTCCAGACGACCGCAGAAGCGCTTCCGAAAGAGCCGCGGGATGATGCGGTGACCACCGTATTTGTTTAATGGTCAGCCAAAAGCCGCTTCTGCCGCTACGAAGATGACTGGAGGTCGCGCGATGATGGTTTGTTACTTTGCTGCTGCCCTGGTGATGATGTGAGTGCGTCATCGCGCGTGTGTGCTTGTGCATGATGACATCACCGCTGGAGGCAACCGGAGGCAGGCTGATGATGCTCATGTCAATGCTGATGGTTCTGATGGTGCTGAAACTGGTGTGCAAGTGATGATGATGGTGACGATGGTGATGACGATGATGAGAATGGTTACGATAGTAAGTCCTGTACACAAGAGTTCAGGGATAGTGATGACGATGGTGACGATGATGACGATGTTCAGGAGCTGCTGCGGCTGGATGAGCAGCTTGGCGTCCGAGCGCATCGCCTCAGCGCCGCAGACATACACCGGCTGCCCACCCAGGTCTTCTCCGCCGACCTGCGCAAGCCAAACTCCCAGTACGTTTTACCGTCATCATCGTCCAACATTCACACCTTCGCAACTCCGATTAGCACGTTTGGGTAGGTACGGTGTGTGAAATAACTCTTTGGTTCTTTTGGTAAAGTCACGTAGAAATAAATACAAATTAATAATGGAATGCGACGTTTCGATTGCAACAAAAGCAATCGTCATCAGGTATAAAACAAACCAGTACAATTAGAAATACAATGCAATACAACACAGAGAGTTGGCTAACACAACAGTCAACACCCTACCTGGTTGATTACATTATTCCAAAGATTGTTACATTTGAGAGCGAGACAAAACACAGACACGGAGACACAGACAGACACACAAGCAGAGCGAGAGACACACAGAGAGAGACACACACATAGACACACAGAGACACAACGCCTCTGTGTCGAGGCCTTAAATAGAGAGAGAAGGGGAGGGGTGGGGCAGAGAGAGAGGTGGGGGTGCTGGAGCAGAGAAATGAGCATGTCAATGAGAGAGCTGTGTGGAAATCCACCTTGCGGTGACCCGGGGGAGAGAAAGACCCATACAAGTCTGGTAAAATTTAGAGAGAGTTGTGTGGAAATCTGCTCCGACCGGGGGGGTGGGGGGGGAGAATGAGCAAATGGACCTATGCAAGCCTGGTAGAAATAGGAAGTATATTCTTAGGTTTTTTCGGTAAAGTCACGTAGGTAAAAAATTAAAATTAATTAATTTAATTTCTTTTTGTTACCTACGTGACTTTACCGAAAAAACCTAAGAATATGAATCTTTGCAGTCACGAAAGCTTCAAATCCAGAAGAAATAGGTAGTGTTAGGTCCTCCAGTTTTTCCCCTCCACGTGGTTTAGAGCATTCAGGCTGCTGCTATTATTTTCCACGTGATGGTGATGATGATAATCCCACTTCATTGAGCTATCGTTTGTGATGATCAGGGTCGCTTCTGATAAAGAGCTACTACATGGCTTAGTGGAGCCCTTACACCTGGTTTTTAGTTTTAAATGATGAGACACCTAAAATTATCGCTTGAAATAAGGAGGAAGAAGAAAAAACCTGTCCCATAAAGTAAGCGGCTCATTGAAGTAATTCACTGAAGTTGTATCGACACTCTGCAGGTGCAGCATCTGCACGGAGGCATACGAGGAGGGGGAGGTGATGCGGACCTTGCCCTGCTTGCACGCCTTCCACGCTGCCTGCATCGACAGGTGGCTACAGGTGAGCGTGGTGGTGGGTGGGTGGTGGTGGTGGTGGTGGTGGTGTGGGTGGTGGTGGGTGGGTGGTGGTGGTGAGCCAATCAGATGGGATGGCCCAAGGGGGGGAGGTTAATGTATGCATATAAATTACAATGGATACCTACCGGTTCGGTTAATCATATGGTAATCAGTGGACATTATGCATGCACTCCGTGCCTTTGACACCCTTCCGTTTTGTGGATGCACGAAATCACACTGACGTGTGTTACTGTGACCGGCAAAATGTGCGCATGTAACGGTTTTGAGATTCGGTAGCATGCTCTCTTGCGCTCGCTTTCCGCAAACCGCTTCCCTTTTATAACAGAAGTTTGTTTTGGTGTTAGATCACGTAAATATAAATGTGTCGTTAAAACCGCCACCACCCGACAGTCCATTTAGCAAGTTTTGTCACGTAAACAGAACATGTCAATACGTTAAGAGTACAGCACACCGTGTTGTGTATTGGAGAGCAAATCCACAGCATTTACAATCTGAGTATGATGTTTTGCCAGTAATTATAACTATTCTTTGGGTCTTTCGGTAAAGTCACGTAGATTGGTTCAATGAAAATAACAAAAATAATTGAAAAAAATACGACGTTTCGATCACAACGCAAGCGGTCGTCATCAGGCTGAATAAATAGAGGAAAGCTGCTGAAGCAGGCTGTTTTAAAGGATTCAAATGGGTGTAGCCCAAGGGTCAGACACGAAGTGGGCGGGGCTATTTATGTTAATGTGAGAAATTAGCATGTTAATGTAAGATCGCAGAGCCGCAGCCACGTCGGCACACGAGGTGGCTGGGAAATTTAACCTGATTACGTAGAATCAGAGAGCCGAAAATAACAACTAACATCGGAAGGTGGCAGGATGGAAACATCACAGCCAGTTATGACTTAAACTGGTTAATAACGTCCTTCCACTGATTGCTCAGTTTGTACCCATCTTGTCGGTTGAAATTGTGTCTGTCTATAAATATGGATGGCTTCGTGAACGAACGAATCTTTGTTGATAGCCAGTGGGTTTGCAAAGTACCTTGTTCTTGGAGAAATCAATTACATGTTCCAGTTCACTGGCGAGGTGATGATGGTCGGAAATACATTGAGCTCTATGGTGTAGAGTTTTGATGAGGGAATTAATCAAATTCACCATGGAGGTGGAAAAGGCGGCAAGTTACCATTCTTGGATGTTTTAATCTAAAAGAGACCAGATGGCTCAATGGGACACTCTACAGGATAGCCACCCATATGGATGCCTACCTAACTCGAGTTATGAAGTAATAAAAAACAATGTATATGTATATATACACATGTAGAATTGTCATTGTTTATGTTGCATGAAGTCTATGATGTACCGTACAAATATCATATTTGAACACTGAAATGAAGCGTAGCTACTTTGTTTTTATCATGTACACATGGTGGTGGTGCCGATAGCCGAACTCTGTTACAGCCTTTGGAGTGGCTTTGCCGGTTTCTCTGGATTGGCCCCGGGAACCGCCAGATAATGTTGTAAGCAGCCAGATTATCGAAGATCTAATGTATATTGTCCCTGGGCAGAGAGTGGGCTTAAAACTCCGTCATGAGTTCCCTACTCCTCCCACCTTGTCCAGCACTCTCGCCCTTGTCTCACACTGCTACATTCATTCTCTCTCTCTCCTTCTCTCTCCTCCTCTCTCACAGCAAAGCGCCATATGCCCGGTGTGTCGCACAAACATCATCTTGGACTGACGGACACGAAGAGGAAGAAGAGGAAGAGGAGGAGGAGGAAGAGGAGGTGGAGGACTTTGGGGGGCTGAGAAGTTTTCTCAAGAGCCAAAGAGTCGTGTTTAACGTGCAGTCGGCACGCTTTTCACGACCGATATTATCCTCGACAGAGGTTCGTTTCTCTTGGTGGGGGTGGGGGGGAGTTAGGAACGTCACCGGCTAGTCGGGTTGTAAACAACCGACCGGTTGGTGCTGAACGAGTAACGAATTGGCCACGCGCTGTGTTACGTGACAAACCCCCTCACTGATTGGCCACGTGTTGGGGGGTGGTGGTGGTGGTGGCAGCGGTTACCGATACGACATTGATATCGGCGCCATCTGTCACCGAAAACGAAACCATTATTTCGGAGCACAGTTCTGCTCCCACCCTCAAGTCTCCCCGCTACCCCCCCCTCCCAAATTCCGGGATATATTGTACGCCACGGTGCAACGATCTGCCGCGGCGTTCGTTTTCTGGCGACTTTTACGTTTCGCATCGTTTTTTTGTCTTTAACGTTCCCATTGCAGACCAACCCCCTTGCGTACCACTCCGGTACAAACGAGGAGCTCCACTCACTCAACGTTCATTCAGTGGCTCAACGCGAGGCCGCTGCCAAGTTGCATAACCGTTGCAATAATGCCATGCGTGCACACGTGCTTGCGTGTGTGTGAGACGCGGGTGCTCGTGTGTGAGACACGTGTGTGTGTGTGTGTGACGCAGGTGCGCGCGTGTGTGTGACGCGCCTATGTGTGTGAGACGCAGGTGCGTGTATGTGTCTTTGTTGTCACGTGGGTGCTCGTGTGTGACGCGTCAGTGTGTGTGAGGCGCAGGTGCATACGTGTGACAGTTTGGTTCGTTTTTGTTATGAATAAAACAAAATTTAGTTTTTTTTATGCTTGCCTCAGAGAATACTCTTTTTCCACAGTCTGTTCAACTCCTCTACTTATGAACGTTCGACGAACGAACTTTCAGAGATACGAACAAACCTGTCCTTATGTCCAGTTGCAGCTGTTCGGACCAATAGTCGTAAGTTAAACCGCCGCATAATAGATGGCGGTGGTGGAACCCACATCTGCAGAATGTGAAGAACCAGTGGCATCTATATCTGCGTAACGTGAAGAACCAGTGGCATCTACATCTGCAGAACGTGAAGAACCAGTGGCATCTATATCTGCAGAATGTGAAGAACCAGTGGCATCTACATCTGCAGAACGTGAAGAACCAGTAGGATCTACATCTACAGAATGTGAAGAACCAGTGGCATCTACAGAATGTGAAGAACCAGTGGCATCTACAGAATGTGAAGAACCAGTGGCATCTACATCTGCAGAACATGAAGAACCGACGGCATCTACAGGAGATTATCCAAATTTTACAGCCATTCCCCATATTTTAGTGAACCCGCCATACAACGCGTTCGGAATCGACGGGAGTAAAGTTGGACTTGCGAACAAATCGACTCGCGAACAGACCTCTAGAACCCAACTCATTCGTAACTAGTGGAGTCCCTATCGTCTTAGCTGACCCCTTTCAGCTTACTTAAGTCGCCGTAGAGTTTGAACAAAAACAAAAAAGACCCGGACTCTTTAATCGGCGGCAATTTGTGGCCTTAGAAGTTATACATGATAATAATGTAAGCGGGACGTTCTAGGGCAATGGCATCACTGGGCCGTGTGCATCGCTGCTAATGCAGCAGCATCGCCAAATAACTTGTACGCTATAGTAATGCACAAACCGTGGTCTGGCAGTTGCTTAGAAATATAAAACTAATTTCTTTAGAACTGCTTGAAGTTGTGTTTAGTTTGTCCCCCCCACACCTCCAATTAGCGCAGTTGGCTACGTACGGTGCGAAAGAAGTTAAACATACATACTAACTACTATACACTACATTATACACACTGCACGACTATACACAATACACTGCTACACTACTACACACCACTACTATATATTACACTAATATACACCATACTATACATAACACTGCTACACTATGCACTGGTGCCACAGCAATGGAGCAACTCCGCCGACGACGCCATCCCCTCGCACCCCTCCACACGAACGCACGCACACCCCCACTAAACACACGCACGCACCCACGTAGGGTCTCGATGGGGGGGATGCCTGGCACCACGGGGTTTCATCCAAAGGGCCCCTAGCAGGGATGTCCCCCGGTTTCCCGTTGTCAGGAGATTGGCCGACCCCCCCCCCCAGGCCGGATTCCATGGCGGCCCCCCTAAAATGAACTTTAAAATTCGTAAGGGCGCATAGAGCTTTACAGGCTGGCCGCGATGAAGCACAACACGGGAGGTCGGGGCTCGAAGGCAAACACTCTACGGACGGTGCAAACAGTGGGGTGGGGGTAAATCCCTGGGCGCCCGAGCAGGAGCGATTTAAGAGAGAGACCGGAAATTACCAGTGAATCGGAGATGAGGAACGCAGATATAGGGATAATGGGAAGAGGGGGGGGGATGACGTGATGCCCCCCGTAACGGCAGGTAAAGCGCTCAGATTGGCCGCGCAGGATGACATCATGTCACCTGGAGATGAACGGGCTCTGAGAGGATTAGAGTGGAGGGAGAGAGCGAATTTAGATCAGAGTCCTGCGACCGTCGAGAATCCCAGCCGCCCTCAGCGTCCGCGTGACACCTGCCGGGTGTAGCTGCGAACCGTCGGCCAGGCGGAGTCTTCGCTGTCCAGCGCCCTCCCCAACTCCCACCGTGTCCGTGCGACGCCGTGAGTTTGTCTGCGAGGTGAGTGATCGTCGAGTTGGTCGATTCAGCCCAGTTCGCCCGTTAGACCTCGCCCAAGATAGTCGCACATCACGAAGGGTGGTAAGTAAGAGGCCTGGCGCTACCCGTAGGGTGTTCGCTGGGGGCAATACACAGGGGTTCACTTCGCGCCGGGAATAAAACCTTCGTACAGATTGATGGTTGACGCGTTGTGTGTGTGAAGAGTGGTGGAACAGCGATTGGCGCACTGCGGTGTGGGTGAATAAGTCGGTGTGTGTGGGCTGATATAAATCGGTGTGTGTATGACGCGCGCGCGCGCAGATTACAATATAAACGGTCGCCCCCGCCCGCTCGTGTCCGTGCGAGAAGCGCGATGTTAATGGCGAGACGCGCGCGCGGATCGCGCAGAGAAAATCGGTCGGTGGGTATCGCGCGAGCGCAGATTAATTAATTAATTAATTGCGTTTAACACGTAGCAGGCTTTCGCGACCAATATTCATAATAAACGTTTTTGGGTTAGATCGCGTTATTTATAAATGTGTCGTAACCCTCCACCACCCGACACGGCCAATCAGCAAAAAAGTGTCACGTTGACAAAAGACAAATATTTTTTGTCAAGGTGCTCTTCCCCCTCCAACTCAGCTTAAATAGACGCTCCAAGCCTGGGGTGTTTAATTCAGACGCTGTCTTCCCGACAGACCTGTTCTTCACCTGAGGACGGCTGCTTGCGTTGTGGCCGAAACGTCGTGAGAATTATTTTATTATGTTTTATTTTTATTATTGTATTATTTCCCTTCTACGTGTCTTTACCGAAAGAACCAAGAAGAAAAAAGACAAATAGTTCATTACTTTAGCTCACCGGTGTGTTGAAGAGTGAATCCACAACATTTACAGTTTTTGAGTACGACGTTTCGCTGGTAATTACATCCAACATGATCGGGCAATTCGCCAGAATGGTGAAGCCCTCACTTGCTCCCGTTCTTAATAGAGCGGCGGAGCCGTGGCTGCCAGCGGGTTAATCAATAACCACCCGTGGCCGTTCGCCTCCAACCCGCGGGGAGAGCTCGGACACACACACAGGTATGTTGCGCAATCAGCGCGGGCAGGTGGAACGCCGGGAGTGCGGACGTGCGTGTTGTGATGAGTGCCCATAGGGGGGCGCACGCGTAGTTATACTGGTAGGAACCACCTGGTTCCACCAACCCACAGGGGATTATTGTGTCCGTCCGTCGTGCATCAAAAAATAGGAGGGGCTGGGTGGGGAGGGTGGGGCTGGATGAGGAGGGGCTGGTCACCCCGTGGTTCCCTTATAAAACTCAACGTTTAACCTACTCACGCCGGCTTGTGCCCCCCCTCACAGTCGGCCATATTTGCGAAATACACCACGCCGCCGTTGACCCTGGCCATTGACCGAGTCACCCAACGTTCCAACCAGCTCCCTCCGCAGGAGGAATGTGTTAATACCAGGGTGGTGGCGAGCCAGCCGTGAGACGTGTCTCCCCAAGATGGCGCTGGCGCGGGGGGGGGTCACCTCTGCGGGGAGGTGGGCGTCAGCCCCCACAACTACACGACTATACACGATGTTACTCTACTACATTGAGAACTCATTTCTTTAGAACTACTTTTTGTGTTTAATTTCATGTCCATCCCCTGCACCTACAATTAGCATGGCCGGCTACGTACGGTACAAATGTAGTTCAAGACCCATACATAGGCCAGAGGTACAGAAAGAGTGTATTTTCCACTTTACCATTCTGTGACCTCTGTGTGTTCTGAAAAAGAGCCATTGCGCATAACATTTGTACGTGTACGTATGTTTAACATATTTCGCACCATATGTAGCCAACCATGCTAATCTGAGATGCGGGGGGAAGGACAACAAACTAAATATGAAGCTCATTTCTCAAGAGATGAGTTCGTCAATCTGGATGAAGAGCGTTCCAGACGGTCGCAGAAGCACATCTGAAAGCGCCGCACGATAATGCGGTGACCACCGTCTTTGAGTTCGATCACGACGCTGACACCTGCTGCTGTATATTTGGAGTTTGCGTCTTTCATCAGCATCACGGTGGCTCGGAGATGTTAACTACCTCGCCTGGTATATAGGAGGTCGTAAGTTGAATCCCGAACCTGACGCCTGCTGTATATTTGGATTTTGCATGTCTCTCTCCCAGTGGTCGTGCGGATTTGTCTCCAGTTACTCCGCGTTTTCCCTCCATATTTAGAAACATGTTTGTAGAGAATTTGCCTGCTATAAATTTCCACATGATAAGCCACTTAGGTGAACTATCAAACATGGCCAAGTCGCTTCTCAAAAAGAGCTACACAGCTCAGTCGGGGCCTTACCTGGTAAAAATAAAACCATTTAGTTTGTTCGATCGCTAGCCAAAAGCCGCTGCTGCGAGGATGGCCAGGGTGTGCGTGGTGGTTTATGCTGCACAATGTATTGTCTCTTCCAGAAGATACATTTTAACCCAGTTCGAGAATCATCTTTGGCAAGAGGGCGCTCCGTAGTGATGCACGTGACTGTCCAGTGGATGGAACACCACCAAACAGCCGTTCAGAATCATCTCGCAGACTCGATTATCCGCATGCCGTTAATTCGATTTGTGGATTAATCGCGCATGCTAAGGTTTTGACTAAAATGAATAACTTTCCCTTCAGCCCAAATTAATAGTACATAAAAACAGTGATCTGTTCTTAGTCTTGGAAATGTTTATGACAAGTCACGTGCTTAAACCGAACAAATATGTGTGCTCCGATGAATCCGAAATCCACGTGATCACCCCTACAATACAGTGGTTGCAATATCTTTACAATAGTGGGGCGGAGTTTGTTTAATGTCTGATTGGCTGTGGCACTGCTGCTGTCATCCACTTAGTTGGGCCGAGTCTTCTGCTGGGCAGGAGCCGGGAAAATCGTATTATTGTTGTCACTGAGCATGCGCCCCTGTTTAAGTTAGTATGTATGGACTTTTGTAATTAAACAAGATCGACGTATTCTTTATTACACGTAAGTGTTTTGTTCATTAACAAACTAAAATGTCTAAACTTAAACATAATTTATACCTTCTTGGTTCTTTCTGTAAAGTCACGTAGAAGGGAAGTAATAAAATAATAAGAATAAAACATAATAAAATATTATTTTATTATATTATTTTAAAGTCACGTAGAAGGGAAGTAATAAAATAATAAAAATGAAACATAATAAAATATTATATTATTTTATTATTTTATTATTTTTACTTTTATTATTTTATTACTTCCCTTCTACGTGACTTTACCGAAAGAACTAAGAAGATGAATCCCTGCAGTCACGAAAGCTTTAAATCGAAATATAATTTATACCCTACATTAGTGGTTTTGACATAGAAAATTTATATTTCTGGATTATCCGCGATTTTGAATTACCCACGGCCGTTCTTCCTGTCATGAGCGCGGATAATCGAGAGTCTAACTGTCAATATAAACGTTTGGGGTTCTTTGGGAGAATCTGGAGAATAACGGGATGCGTCTATTTTTGTTGTCTAATTAAAACCGGACCCCTCAAAGCCAGCAAGTTAGAATGAAGTCATAACCAGATTTCACGGCTTGGCCATAATGTGGCACATCGTAAAACCTTGAGATAGAAGTAGGCCGCGGCAAGGTAAGGTAATTTACTCTTTTTACCGGGTAAAAGGGTAAAGGTAAAGGGTAAAGGTGTCGACATGCCAAGGGGTAAGGTCAAGGGTAGGGTAAAGGTAGCTCGGAAGAATTACCCGGTAGGGTAAAGGTAGCGCAAAGTATTACCCGGTAAATACGGTACCTTGTTTACCACTAAAAGCTCCATGGCACAGTTCGTGGCCTCCATTTAATAAGTAATATTTAGAGAAAACTTTTTGTTAAACACGCGTTTATGAAATGTACTAGTAGTGGCAGAACTCCACAACTCCAGGAAGTGGCCCCGAAGCTTGTCATAATGTAAGGGACCGTGGCCAATTACAGCCAACGTCAGTTGACCGTGGAGAATTAGACCCAAGCCGAAACATAACATATAAAAAAGAATGTTTAAAAATATATATATTTTTTATAATAGAATATAGTGTTGTCATCAGTATGACATAAGTATACCAAGTTTTCAGTCGATTCCACATTAGGAAGTGGGTAAAAATGTAGTTACAAGATTTGAGGATACAACAACGATGACGACAACAACAACAATAAGGACAACAAGCGTGTAAAATTGGAATCATCGAGAGTATTCTATATGAATAAAGCGCTCTACCGAGCATTTACCGTTATAAACCTTGTTCATGTGTAGTTCCCTAGTAATTACCCTGTAATCGGGTAATTTGTATGGGGTAAGGGTAAACGGTAGGGTAAAGGTAGGCTCGTTGCTTTTTACCTTTTACCTTACCTGCTAAAGGGTAAAAGATAGGGTAGAGTGATTGTATTGTGGTAAGGTAAAAGGTAGGATAAAGGTAGGCTCGTTGTTTTTTACTTTTACCTTACCTTGCCGAGGCCTAGATAGAAGCCCTGCTCGAGACTAAGGTCATTAAGCGACGTGGCCACAATAAGTCCCAGGGCTTTTCCCTCAATACATACGTTTACAGTTCTCCACCGGAGCAAATAATGCAACAATAAGTGATGGTTTATACTCCACAATGTACTACATTCTATCCCGGAAGATGAATTTGAATCCAGTCGAGAGTCGTCTTCTGAAAGAACGGTTCTCCGTGACAGTAACATGATCATGCAGAGGGCATCACTGCATTATCGCGCGGCACTTTCATATACTATATACACTACACTATACACTACACTATTATACACTACACTATACTACAGTATACACTACATTGTACTAAAGTATACACTATACTACATTATTCACTATACTATACAATATACACTAAGCTATACACTACACTATATACTACACTACTATACACTATATACTATACTGCTGTAATGCGAGCGTAAACAGGGTTCGCTGCTGGGCTCTGGCTCAATCATACGGCCCTGGGTATTGGCGGGCGGAGCCCAGTATTGGGGCATATGGGAGGGCTCGCCGTTCACCTCGGGTCCAATCGGAAGCGAGGTAAATGGGGGTGGAGCCAGCAGGGCGCTATGGGAAGGCCGGATTTGACAATCCGGAAGGGGAGGAGACAGGATCACGTGGTAAAGGGGATATAGGTGGGAGCCCGGAAGGGCTCCGGGTCAGTTGCTGGAGTGAAGAAGCTGAGCCATGTTGGGTTGCCGGAGGGGATCCGCGCCATCAGCCACGTGGCTGGAGGAGCTTCGGCACGCCGTCGGCCAGCGGTGTGCGGAGTGGGGGAGCGGAAGAGCTGACGAGGAAGCGCGTGCGGGGCGCGCGCGAGGAGAGGCTGGTCCGCTGTCAGGACCAGCGGGGTGCGAGAAGGAAGCTAAATAAAAGAGCAACGGAGACCAGCAGTGCGTGACAAAGTCTTTTATTACACTACTTTTCACTGCACTATATACTGCAAATATACTACACTATACACTTATACTGCACTACACAATACACTATGCTATGCTATATACTACACTACACTATATACTACACTACTACACACGATACTGGGAGCTGTGCTGCACTTTTAAATCATCGTCTAGATTAACAAACTCATTCTTTCGAGCTGCTTCTTGTTTCGATTTAAAGCTTTCGTGACTGCAGGGATTGATCTTCTTGGTTCTTTCGGTAAAGTCACGTAGAAGGGAAATAATACAATAATAACAATAAAACATAATAAAATACAATTCTCACGACGTTTTGGCCACAACGCAAGCAGCCGTCCTCAGGTGAAGAACAGGTCTATCGGAAAGACAGCGTCTGAATGACGCTGTCTTTTCGACAGCCCTGTTCTTGTGGCCGAAACGTCGTGAGAATTGTATTTTATTATGTTGAATTTATTTTATTTTATTATTTCCCTTTTACGTGACTTTACCGAAAGAACCAAGAAGCTGCTTCTTGTTATTGTTATTGTGTTTAGATTGTTGTCCTTCCCCCGCACCATGCATATGTTATTGTAATGTGTATCACGAGATCAGTGCTGTACTTGCCACTATTATACCTACTATAAGCACCCAGGAATGTCTGTCCTTAACGCGCATGACGTCACTTCACATCGATCAGCCCCCGTCATTAATATTAGTTAGCAGGTAACGTCCTCCAAATAGACACCCCCCACCCCTCCTCACTAATAAAAATGAGCAAGTGATGTCACTCCACATCGAACAGCCCCCCTCATTATATTCATGAGCAGGTAACGTCCTTCAAATGGACACCCCCACCCCCCATAGCGGCTGACGTCACTCCACATGGGGGGCCGAGGCGCCTCCTCCCCCCTCCTCGGCGTCAACTTACAACCCTCACTACAAAGGCAGAACCCTCACGTCACGCAATCTCCGTAACGCTGTTGAGACATCAAAGTAAAAAGGACGTCATGATGAACAAGGGATTATAACCTTTAAATGAATTAGGTTTGTGTCACCGCGCTCTTACAAATTGCACACGAATTGATGCAATGAATATCACGTCGCGCTCTGCTTTTCGCTTGCAAGTTTCAGATTTACTGCAATACACCCGTCCTCGGACGAGAAAAAGGCAAGTCACTCCTATGTTCACCACCATCACTATCATCACCACCACCACCACCATTGTTACCATATTCATCACCATGACGAGCGTCCTCACCTCCATCATTGCTATATGCACAGCTACCACTACCATTACTACTAAAACAAAGATCCCCCGTGTAGCCTGAACAGACTTGGGGCAAGTGCTGTTAGCGAGTAGCAACACCAATGAAGGCCGGCACAGCACAAGAGGGGGTAGGGTGGCCAACACCTCTCCCGGCCGCCTTTGTCTCCTTAGTGGCAATGTTACACATCGCACCAGGTAGTCATTTGAGGTTGAGTCGACCGAGGAGAGGCCCAGGACCGGTTCAGATAATTGTCGCTGGCATTGGCCGTGAGCGGGAATCGAACTCGGTTCGCCGTGTCCGTAGCGCAGCGTGGCGCTGACGGCTACACCACCGCTTCCCACTATCATCATGACTATGCTGCTGCTGTGTGTTTGCAGCCTATCGCATAGGATTGCCTAGCGCCGACTGGCCGGCCAATAGGCAGAGTGATAGACGTAGCACTAGCGTTATATTCTAAAAATAGATCTTCGGTTGACGAATGACGACCGAAAGTCAATATCAGTTTCGGCCGAAACCGAAACCAGACCGAAAGTAAAAAAATTACTTTCGGCCGAAACCGGAAGTAAACCGAAAGTAAAAAATTACTTTCGGCCGAAACCGGAAGTATGCCAAAAGAGGCCATCTGCCAACTTTCGGCGCCGAAACAAAAATCTAATTTCGGTCTGCCTCTACATCACACTACGCTGTATATTCACCTCCACCAACGCGAATATCCTCATCACCATTGTCAGTCAATTTCCATCAGCATCAGTCAATGCCAATCATCGTCACTAATAGGTATGCGTGTATGTTGGACTTCTTTCGCACTGTACATAGCCAGCCGAACTGATTGGAGGTGCGGAGGGAGTGAGTAAATGAGTGAGTGGGTGAGTGAATGAGTGGGTGAGTGGGTAAATGATTGAGATGTATGTTGAATTTCTTTCGCACCGTACATAGCCAACCGTGCTCATCGGAGGTGCAACAACAAGGAAAATCTTGACTTAAAGCTTGAATTCATATTCTTTGGGTATTTTGGCAAAGTCACGTAAATAGAAAAATAATGAAAAATAAAAAATATCACGACGTTTCGATCGCAACACAAGCAATTGTCATCAGGTAAAAAGATATAGCGGGAGAGCTGCTGAGGCAGGACAACATTTGAGGGCTTGGCCACCTGAATGTGAAATTGGAGTTGTAGCTCTGCATCGACATCAGCCGTAGGAAAGACGAAGGCTCACTACTCAGCTGTTTAGCTCACTGTCAGAAGTGACCTGGCCACAAATCGTCGCTCAACCAAGTGGGCTCATCATCACGTGGACATTTATGGCGGCCAAATACTCTTAAACGCGTGTTTCGAAATGAGTGTGGAGGGAAAAACCGGACGACCACGGGGGAGAGAAACACCGTAAATGTTTAATATTCAGCAGGAGTCAAGGTTAGGATCGGACCCACGGCCACGTGCACACCAGGCGAGTCAGTTAACATCTCCTAGCCACCGTTATGATGAGAGAGAGAGACGCAAACTCTAAATATACAGCAGCAGGTGTCAGGGTCGCGATCGAATCCACGACCCCTGTATACTAGGCGAGGCAGTTAACATCTAGCCACCGCGGTCCTGTGTAAGGGGTTATTTGACCATACCCCTCCACGCTTGCACGGCACGGTGCGGCTTGTCGACGGGAGCATGGGGGTACAGCACAACAATGGATTGTGCTGGGTTGCGCTCTCGTGCCCACATCATGGCAACACACCCAAGGCCGTATTATCCAATAGGCCACAGTCGGCACTGATATCTTGGTTACATTTCTTGGTTACATTTCTTTTTATCCTACAAGCACAACAATATTATCACAAATTTTTTTTCCGTAGGCCCTTTAGTTTTCAGTTTTCGTAGTCACAGTAACTGTGACGAGGGCCTATGGAAAGTTTTTTTTACTATTTTTTCGCGTGATGATTTTTCTTAACAAAGATATCTTCTTGAATACTAATGTTTACATATCAAAGGTAGGCACAGTGTGGATACAAAGAGGCAGAGTCATGTCATTGTGTTTCTTTTATTCATAAGGCGAGAGAGAAATTCGACACCGGAGATTAACTTTTCAAGATGTTTGTTCATTGCAAAATGAGCAATAACATCTTAAAACGGTGTTTTACGCACAATCTCGTTCTCAACAGAGAGTAGCGGTACAAGGGACGACGAGGCGGTGGTGTCCTGGTGATGAATTGCCGCGTGAGAAACAAGCGGAGTGACAGCGACGGCGGTGAGTAGTGACACGGGGCAGCAGCAGCAACCGTAGGAAGTTATCACTGAAGGCCGACGAGACAGAAGTGCCTGGGGCCTACAACATGTGGCTCTTAACTTGAGGTGCATGCCCCCCCCCCCCCCCCGGGGGGTGCGAGATGTGCTTTCTGGGGGGGTGCGAGACACGGACAGAGTTTTTTGGGAAAATAAATAATCGAAAATACAAATTAAGCACGGCCAAGTAAGTAGCAACTACCTTGTTCTTGGTTCTTTCGGTAAAGTTACGTAGAAGGGAAATAATATAATAATAAAAATAAAACATTATAAAATAATTCTCACAACGTTTCGGCCACAACACAAGCAGCCGTCCTCAGGTGAAGAACAGAGCTGTCGGAAAAAAAAACATCGTCTAAAATTTTATTTTATTATTTCCCTTCTACATGACTTTACCGAAAGAACCAAGAATATGAATCCCTGCAGTCACGAACGCTCTAAATCGAAAACCTTGTTTCATCAAACCCTGTGTGTTTATTAACATTATACATTTGTTTAATGACTGAGAACCAAAGGGGTGCAAGGCTGCAGTAAAGGATAAGAACCCACTGGTCTACAAGAACCTCAATGGGGCTCTGCACAGAGCCCAGCAACAGCAGCAGTCTACGGAGTGCTGCTGTGGTTTGTCAACCCCGGGGTACGTGCGTAGCAGGGGCGTGCGGTCAGGGGAGGCAGGGGAGGCACAGCCTCACCTGTCGTACTCCAATGAAAATAACTGTTACGAAAAGTAAAAAATAACTGATCTGTATCATGGGACCTCCTTTGCCAGTACCAAAATATACCAATAGGGTTTTCCCCTTTTTTCTGGCAACAAAACTGACACCTTTTGCAAGG
>CM025674.1:86079-97992 GCA_014621495.2 Entosphenus tridentatus
TGACTTTTTGTGACGACGTGTGACGAAGGGGGGGGGGGGTAAAAAATCGTCCAAAATCGCGTGACGTCATTTATGGACGAACCCTTACAGCTAAATTTGAACAATAAAAAATGTAATTCAATAATCTTTGCCCTGACATCATCTGTCTGTCTGAAACATGGCTTGCCTCACGTGTAACTCCTAGCCTCATAAACATTGAAGGATATAATATCTTCCGATTAGACAAGACAGTCAAGCGGAGGAGGCATGGCAGTCTATGTGAAGACTGACCGACCTTTGCATTCAACTTGCGACTGTATCCGAACCAGGCTCTTTATAATAATACTGAATAGATGTGGACTCGCCAAGTAAGAAACGCTACATTATCGTATTACCATCAGATTATACTAAACTCACAAAAAAACTGGTATTTGCTGGCAAATGTTCAACTCAGTTGAACATTCTGCCACGAAAAACTCATATTGGATGGCAAAGAATTGTTCACAAAACACGGCATTGTCAATGTATTTAGTTCTAATTTTGGATCAGCAGGACTAATCTTTGATAAAAACACCAAAGAGGTAAATGTCTCCGATACATCACCCACTTTTTCCTCTTCACGCACCGATGCTACAGCTGTTTGTGAAAGTCATTGTCCATATCTAGATTTTATCTAGATTTGAAGTTTTCGTGGCTGCATGGATCCATACTCTTTGGTTCTTTCGGTAAAGTCACGTAGGCATAGAATAAAATAAATTAAATCACGACGTTTCGGGCGCAACATCAGGTGGGACAACCACAGCAAGAAACAATTGCTGAAGTGGGCGTCCATACTTCTCGTTTAGTTGCATATCTAAACTCGACGTATTGCATAATCTAGCACAATTAAGACATCGTAACCCACGGGAGAAG
This sequence comes from Entosphenus tridentatus, assembly GCA_014621495.2. Taxonomy (NCBI): domain Eukaryota; kingdom Metazoa; phylum Chordata; class Hyperoartia; order Petromyzontiformes; family Petromyzontidae; genus Entosphenus; species Entosphenus tridentatus. Next base: position 86,971 of record CM025674.1, read on the forward strand.
ACGAGTTGCCTGAATTTGAACTTGTGACTGTGGCAGATCCCATTCGTAAACCCCTCACACACATTTTCAACTGCTCACTTATCGAAGGTATATTTGCGCTTTAGTGCAAATCTGTTCTCATTCGTCCACTATATAAACCAATCTCTATTCTTTCACCAGTAACTAAAATATTCGAAAAAATACTGAAATCACGAATTAAATGCTACCTAAAAACTCACAATCTCCTTCACAGTAAAGAGTCTGTTTTCGAGAGGATGACTGCGTCACCACAACAATGGTGGATATATTAACATCTATCTTCAGTAACCTGGAATGAGGCCAGTCCTGCTGTTCACTATTGATAACTTGTCAAAAGCCTTTGATACAGTTGAGCATGGTATTCTACTCACAAGACTTGCTCAACTAAACATTTCACACACTACAGTAAAATGGTTTAAGAGCTACCTCTCAAACCGTTCTCAAAGTGACATCGTGACAACATCTCGTCGTTACGTATTACAATAACAAAGGGTGTTCCACAGTGTTCAGTGCTGGGTCAAATTCTGTTCTCATATTTAAACAATCTTGGACTGAACTTAAATCACTCAGTATTATATCGCTTTGCTGATGACACTGTCATGCGAATATTCGGTGAATCTCCTAACGAAGTGAAACATAATCTCCAACACGATTTTGATTTCATTCAACATCAATTTCCATCACGAAAATTACTCCTAAGTAAACGAAGATCATGGTCTTTTCTACAAACCAAAATCCAGTTTCATTCTCTTCACCTATTTACTGACATCAGAAACACCATCATTGAACAACCGGAGTGCCTTAAATACTTGGGTATACTAATCTATCTTCTATCTTCTTCTATATATATAAAAGCCAAAAATTGTGGGTTCGTGTGTGGGTTTGTGTGTGGTCACTCGCTTGGCTCTTAAACGGTGGGTGTATGTGAAAAAAAGCCAGTTACCACGCCGTAAGCCACGCGGTGAGCAAGCACTATTCCTTATTCACATCCGTCAACTATAAATTCGTTGAATTAGCGATTTAGTGCGATTTTTGTCCGCTTCACCATTTCTTATTTACTTCATTGTGACGCGTGCACGACCGCACCAACTCACGCGCCTTTGGTGGGGAGAACTTCCCATGCCAAGTCGCACGCCTTCGGTGGGAGTGAGGGGCACATTTTCTTTCGCGTAAAATAATGCTATCAAATACACTAAACGCTGACGTAAATTCTTCACTGTGTCATATCCCTCCCCACCCCGATGCGTGCAGTTACTGCTATACAGTCGCTAGATGCTAGCACTATCGGCAGTAGACCTGTTATTTACTTATTTATCACGCTCGCACGACTAGGCCTCGGCAAGGTAAGGTAAAAGTTCAAAGGTAAAAACAACGAGCCTACCTTTATCCTACCTTTTAGCTTACCATAATACAATCACTCTACCCTACCTTTTACCCTTTAGCAGGTAAGGTAAAAGGTAAAAACAACGAGCCTACCTTTACCCTACCTTTTACCCTTACCCCATACAAATTACCCGATTACAGGGTAATTACTAGGGAACTACTACACATGAACAAGGTTTATAACGGTAAATGCTCGGTAGAGCGCTTTAATCATATAGAATACTCTCGATTATTCCAATTTTACACGCTTTCTTTTAACTCACTCTGTCGTTGTCGTTATTGTTGTTGTATCCTCAAATCTTGAAACTACATTTTTACCCACTTCCTAATGTGCTATCGACTGCAAACTTGGTATACTTAGGTCATACTGATGACAATACTATATTCTATCATAAAAAATCTAAATATTTTTAAACAATATTTTTTATATGTTATGTTTCGGCTTGGGTCTAATTGTCCACAGTCAACCGACGTTGGCTGTAAATCACCACGGCCCCTTACGTTATGGCAAGCTTCGGGGCCACTTCCTGGAGTCGTGGAGTTCTGTCATTACTCGTACATTTAATAAAAGCGTGTTTTTAATTAAGTTTTTAAAAATATTACTTATTAAATGCAGGCCACGGACTGCGCGACGGAGCTTTTAGCGGTAAACAAGGTACCGTATTTACCGGGTAATACTTTGCGCTACCTTTACCCTACCGGGTAATTCTTCCGAGCTACCTTTACCCTGAACCCTTTACCTTACCCCTTGGCATGTCGACATCTTTACCCTTTACCTTTACCCTTTTACCCGGTAAAAATGGTAAATTACCTTACCTTGCCGAGGCCTACGCACGACCATACCAACTCACGTGCATTTGGTGGGGGGGGGGACATTTTCTTTTGCGTTAAAGATGCGAGAAAAATCTTCACTGTGTGATGTCTCCCCCACCCCGATGCGTGCAGTTATTACTACTATACAGTAGCTAGATGTAGCCGGTACCACCACAGTCAGTATTCACTGCTGTAATCATAGCAGGTATCACCGCATGGGACTAGGCATCACCACGCCACTCTGTCAGGTGAGTACTTTGTGCTATAGAGTCGATAAATACTGCTATAGAGTCAGCATGTACTACTGTAGTGATAGCAGGTACCACCGCAGTCGGTATGCACTGCTGTAATCATAGCAGTTACCACCACAGTCAGTACGCACTGCTGTTACATTTTAAAGAGTAGTTTTGAAATCTTTTTAAGACCCGGGCAATGCCGGGTACTTCCTGCTAGTTGATTCTAAACTTACATCCCAACCCCATATTGATCACATCTCGAAGAAAATGAAAACAAAATAAGATTCTCATTTTAGAAACAAACATTGTTTTCCATTTTATTACGCCTGCAAATTGTTGAGGTTATCATTCTACCACTGTTTGACAACGGTGATGCTGCTAACAGATGAGCTACTAATGAATCACTAAACAGACTAAACCCACTTCATCATTCTGCTCTTCGATTTGCACTGGATGTACCATACAGTACTTACCATTGTGACTTCTCTCATCACTTGATGCAAGAAGAAATCTACATTTGGCCCTGTCCATCCATAAAATCCTTATTGAAAAATCCGTGCTATACTGAGCTAATTTATTAACTCCATTGTCAAATCCAAGAAACCCAAGGCGTCACTCTAATTTCCTTTTACCTATGGGGCCACCCATAAATTACGTCACGCGATTTTGGACGATTTTGGACCCCCCCCCTCGTCACACGGTGTCACAAAAAGTCAGACCCCCCCTCAAAAATTACGTCACAAAGCTCTGCCCCCCCCCCTAAAAAAATATAACATACTTCAAATCGCTTTAAACTATTGTCATTGTCGTGCGTCTTTAATGTGCCGCTGCACTCTGATGTTGTAGGAGAAACCCATTTATCAAAAGTATTTTTTCATTAAGTAGAACGTGTTGTCTATATTTATTTAAAGTTGCGCATTTTGATGTGACGTCATATTTCTCCTCCCCACCGCCGCCCTTCTAGAACCTACTAGCGGGTCCCCGGGCTTCCCTCACGTGCCCCTTCTGTAACCTTTCACCTCTCTCTGGTCTGTCACGTGACCTGCTGTCAGTCAGGGCTGCTGCAACTGCAAATTCCCTTCTCTGCCAGGAACAAGCCCTATGCTGCTAAGACTGATTCTATGTCACAACAAATTTATTGAGAGTTCAATTTTAATGTACAAGTTTTATTAAGGGACTGTGTGTTGTCTTTGTGGTGCTGTTGTTTTACTGTCTTTCCAAAGCTTTGCAATTGATTCATATACTTTGTTTACTTATTTAAGGGACGCGCCACGGTGGCTAGGAGATGTTAACTACCTCGCCTCGTATGCAGGATCCCGACCCTGATGCCTGTAGATTTGGAGTTTGCATGCTCTCTCCGTGGTCTCGTGAATATTTTCTCTGGGTCCTCCGGGTTTTCCCTCCACATTTAGAAACAGGCCTTACGACTATTTGATTTTGCTGCTATAAATGTCCAAATGATGAGCCACTTTGTTGAGCTATCATTTGTGGCCAGGTCGCTTTTGAAAAATAAATAAATTACTCAGTGGGCTTTGCCTGGTAGGATGAGTATGGTTTAGTTACATATATATGCTTTTGGGTGATGTATTTACCTTTATTGTACTTTGAACTCCAATCATGTTTTTGTATTGTTTGTTGTAACCTTCTTACCCGCCCCGACTGGAAATCTGTGAAAAAGAGCTTTATAGTGCATCAGATTCCTCCAGTATAAATACATATTGGGATTGTAATTCTATAGATCTCGGTGTGCATCTATGGGTCTTTGTGTGGGTCTATGGGTCTCTGTGTGGGTCAATGGGTCTCTGTGTGGGTCTATCGGTCTCAAAGGGTCTCTGTGTAGGTCTATCGGTCTCTGTATGCGTCTATGCATCTCGGTGTGCATCTATGGGTCTCTGTGCGCGTTTATGGGTCTCTATCTCTGTGTGGGTTTATGAATCTCAGTGTGAACATATGGGTCTCTAATAATAGGGTTTTCCCACTTTTTTCTGGCAACAAAACTGAAACCTTTTTACAAGGATTCATGTCTGCATTAACCACAATACTTGCAGTCAAAATGCAAACAAAAAACATACTATATTAATATATGCATTGTCTTTATCTTTTGGTACTGGCAAAGGAGGTCTAATGAGGTCTATGGGTCTCTGTGAGGGTCTATTGATCTCTGTGTGGGTCTAAGGATTTATGTGAGGGTCTATGAGCACGTGTGGGTCTATGGCTCTGCGTCAGTCTATGGGTCTATGTGTGGGTCTATGGATCTCTGTGTGAGTCTATGGGTCTCAGTGTGGGGCCATGGACTTTGGTGTGAACCTACAGGTCTCTATGTGGGTATATGGGTCTCTATGTGGGTCTATGGGTCTGTGTGGGCCTATGGATCTCTGTGTGGGTCTGTGTCGGTCTATGGTTCTCTGTGTGGGTCTGTGGCTCTCTGTGGCGATCTATAGTGTATTTGTGGGTTTTTGGGTCTCTGTGTGGGTCTATGGGTCTCTGTGTGCAATCTATGGGTCTCTATGTGGGTCTATGGGTCTCTGTGTGAGTTTATGAATGTCAGTGTGAACCTGTAGTCTCTGCGGGAGTATATGTATCTCTGTGTGGGTCAATGATGTACAAGTCCTAACACAAACCGAACGAATTTCACGTAATCGTAGTCCTTATGCAGCAGCGGATAAAGGATAGCGAAAGCGTGGAGAGAAGCTCACTGTTGTTTTTTCCACCGAAAGATAATAGAGATGAAGACGTAGATTGGAAGCCACCCGCAGATAAGTGACATGCACGAGACTGGGAGGGTGCGTCATGGCCAGACGCAGGGTCGGCTGGTTGTAGCGGTGGTGCTGATAATGGGTGGAGGAGCAGTGGCGCACCGGTTGGCACGTGCTGCGCTACAAACACAGCGAGCTCGAGTTTGATTCCCCGGGCACCACCACCGACACCGTTGACGATTGTATGAACAGTCCCGAGACCCTCCGCTCCTAGGTCGACTCGGCCTCAAAGACTACCTGATATTTACGGAGTGTCAAAATTTTACTAGGGGAGACGAAGGCGAGTCGGGCGTGGTGCTCACCACCCACACACCTAATGTGTCTTGCCGAGGAGATGGAGCAATGAAATGAGTTCCCTGGTGTAGGCAGAGTGGGAAACGGGTGGATCGTTGCATGGCAGGGTCGTGGCAGCTGCCAGCGGAATCTTTGGGGGAGGAGGAGTTCGGTATTCATGCAGCAGTGGATGGAGGAGGTCGCAGCGGTGGCTAGGAGATGTTATCCGCCTCGCCTGGTATGAAGGAGGTCGTGGGTTCGATACCGACCCTAACGCCTGCTCTCTCTCTCTCTCTCTTTTACGCTCAGAGGAAACAAGAAGATGCTGGGTGTAGTCGGCACTTTGCGTCGTTCATCATTTCGTTTCTTTTGTTGTTTTAATGATTTGCTTTAAGTTACCCCCCCCCCCCTTTTTTTAAATGAAAGATGTCACGCTCTGCTCTCCTTACCCCTTCCCTCTCTCTCTACCCCCTCTCTCTACCCCCCTCTCTCTCTTTCTTTTTTGACGATCTCCCTTTCTTTTCGTGGTCGCGTGTACTTTTCTCTAGGTCCTCTGGTGTTTCCCTCCACATTTTAAAAGTCAGCGTCACGCGTTCAGAGTATTTTGCTGCGACTATCAATCATAATTATAACAATAACGTCCATTTCCTAAAGCGCCTTTCATGTTAAAGTATCCCAGACATACGATAAGCCACTTCGTCTTAGAGCATTCGGCTACTACAATACATTTCCACGTGATGATGATGAGCCGCTTCGTGGAGCTATCATTTGTGATGGCCGGGTCACTTGTGAAAAAGGGCTACACAGTTCCATGGGGCCTTGCACGGTGAAATAAAATAAAATGTTGATTTTAGTAATTGGATGCTATAAATTGCCCCATGATAAGCCGCCGCTGCGTTGAGCTATCAGCTGTGGTGGTCAGGCGGCTACACAGCTCAGTGGTGAGCAGCCTTGCCTGGAACGCAAAACTTGTGTCATGGCAACCGCTTGGTGTGGACGTGTTAGGCGAAGTCAGACGGATCGAGGCATGGTGAGCCATGCCCGGCGAGGAATGCGATAGAGAATGTGGACCAGCAACAGGCCCAGCCCCCCTATTCGTGGTATCGCTCATTTCTGCCTACAATAAGAGGAATGGCCGAGGCATCACCACACCGTGAGTCATGCGCTTTTCTCTGGGTCTCTGTCTACTTCTATCGGTCTCTCTGCGGGTCTGAGGATCTCTCTGTGGGTCTATGGATTTCTCTGCCAGCATATGGATATCCGTGTGAACCAGACCGTGAGTCACTGGTGAGCAACCGTTTTCACTCATTTCCCAACGTCTTGTCTCTTCTCACAATTCAAGTTCCTGGAATCAACCCACCCGCGCCTGCAACATGGCTTCATCCCAGAGGTCGCAATCGGGTACCCGATACCCGTTCCCTACCCGAAACCCGGCTACCCGTACCCGGCCGGGTATCGGGTAGGGTACGGGTACCCGTTTGCGACCCTGGTGCGGCCGGGTACGGGTACGGGTAAGGAATCAAACCCCGTTTGCGCCCTCTGCTGCACGTGTACACGTGGGACGTGTTTGTGGTGGGAGCCTGAGAATGCGTGCTCTCTGGGTCTCTGTGCGAGCCACGACAGCACGGTGCGTGTGTATTAGAACAGTATGCACGTGGATTTAAAGCTTTCGTGACTGCAGGGATTCATCTTCTTGGTTCTTTTGGTAAAGTCACGTATAAGGGAAATAATAAAATAATAAAAATAATACATAATAAAATACAATTCTCACGACGTTTCGGCCACAACGCAAGCAGCCGTCCTCAGGTGAAGAACACAGAAACCCATATACTCATACAGAGACACATAGAGTCACACAGATACCCATAGACACTCACACAGAGCCCCACAGACTAACACAGAGACACATAGAGTCACAAAGACGCATAGACTCACACAGATGCCTATATACCCACACCGAGGCCCAGAGACTCACAGACAGACCCATAGACACTCACACAGAGATCCATAGACTCATACAGAGCGCCACAGACTCCAGATCCAGACTCAGATAGAGACCCATAAACACTCACACAGAGACCTAGAAACCCACACAAAGCCCCTTAGACTCTAACAGAAACTCATATCTTGTTGGTTCTTTCGGTAAAGTCACGTAGAATGGAAATAATAAAATAATACAAATTAAACATAATAAAATAATTCTCACGACGTTTCGGCCACAACGCAAGCAGCCGTCCTCAGGTGAAGAACAGGTCTGTCGATAAGACAGAGTCTGAATGACACACTCCAGGCTTGGTGCGTCTATTTAAGCTGGGAGGGAGGAAGAAGAGCGCCTTGACAAAATAATTTGCATATCAAGAGGTATTTTAGCAAATTTATGGGAAATGCAGATATGCGATTAGTACTACTTGTGAAATGCGTAGGATATTTGGGGGGGGGGGGGGTTAAAGTTATGTTTTGCCCGTGTATTATGAAGGATTATCAGCATCAAAGGGAGGGGATAGGAGGAAGCATTAATAAAGGAAAGGAATGTTAATAGTATGTAGCTGCAGTAACTAAACCACCACGTAAACAACTAAAGTATAAACTACATAGTATCATCAGTATACTAAATATACTCTCCAATAAGCTGAGCTACTAACAGTAAGTAATACATTACAATTCTATGTCGCAAAAAATATAATATGCTTCTAGCTAAACTTTATTCTCTTACATCACACGGGTCTACCCCGTACTATATACTGCCATAGACAAACCCAACATTAAATTATATACTGTATTACTATACACCATTATTCTACCCACCCTACTGTATATCACACTGCTGTATATTCACTATACAATTACGATACTATGTATTACTTTGTACATTGTATTAAACATTACAATTTTATACTATTTATTATTATACAATCCGCTATACACTATACCATTGACCGTCGCGTGAAAGATACTAAGAGGAAGCAACGAAATATGTCAATGGGAGAGTGGTGGTTGGAGACTTGCAGTGGAGCAAAGAATCCATTCCCTGCGGAGAATACAAAATATATATAGTCAGTGCCAGTGAGTGGAACGCGGTCTGAAAGTCACCATAAATGTGAACACAATCAGTTAAGATCCGAAATGGTTTATTACGTCCTTCCAATGATTGCTGAGCCAGAATCCATCTTCTCGGTTGAAATTGTCTCTGTGTTTGTATATGTATATGTGGATCGCCTCATGAACGAATCTCTCATGGTAGCCAGATGGCTTGCAGAGAACCTCTGTCTTGGAGAAGTCAATATCATGTGAGCCCACTGAATTGTAACAGTGATCTGCCACGGCTGAGGTGTTTGTCCTACCGTGTTTCAAGTCTGCTTTATGTTCACGGATGCAGTCCGAGACATGTCGTTTGGTTTCTCCAATGTAACTGCTACCACAGAGGCAACTTAGTTTGTAGACGGGACCAGATCACGGATTTTATGTATTGTGTTGAATCGGACCTGGATCTTGTGTTTTATCAGGATTTTGGAGATCTCATATATTCACACAGAGACCCATACACTTACACAGAGACTTACAGACTCACATAGGGGCCCATAGACACACACAGAGACCCATAGACGGACACCGAAACCCCATACTGATAGAGAAACCCATGTTCTCACACGCAGACTCAGACAACCCTATGACTAACTGTCCTGTCTATATTTTACAACATACTTATGTCAGCTCAGCGTGGGCAGGCGATCTGTCAAACACGTGCATTTCTAAGTATTCTAGATTTGTGTTTTTATTTCATTTATACCTGATGATGATTTCTTGTGTTGCAATCGAAACGTCGTAAACTAGTATTTAATGTATTATTTTCTCTTTATACGTGACTTTACCGAAAGAACCAAAGAGTAATTCCTGTAGTCACGAAAGCTCCAAATTAAGTATGAACCACTTCTACGGGGAAGTTTTAAGTTTTTTCTCTCTCTCTCTCTGGATTTGTGTTGTCTCTCTCTGCTTGTGTATCGGTCTTCGTGTCTGTGTCTTACAAATTTCACACTTAACTTCTAATTTAGCAACCTTTGGAAGAACGTAATCAACCAGGCTATGCGTTAATTGTGTGTTGACCGACCCTCTTTGTTGCATTGCATTATATTTTGAAATTTTGCTAGGTTTATTTGATTTAGTGTACTTTCTCTGTCTCCACTCGTTTTGTCGTTCTTATGTTCTGCTCTCTCTGTGTGTCTCGGCTGTCGTCCCTCTCCCTCTCTACAGCGTGCCACTCATTGACATGCTAATTTATCTAACCCCTCCCTCTCTCTCCGCCCCCTCTCTCTATTTAAGGCCTCGACACAGAGATGTGGTTTCTCTGTGTGCCTATGTACGTCTCTCTCTTTCTATGTATCTCTGTGATATTTGTCTCTACTTATATGTCTGTCTATATGTCTCTGGTTCTGTGTTTTCTCTCTCTCTCAAATGTAGTATTCTCAGGAAGAACGTAATCAACCAGGTAGCGTGTTGACTGTTATGTTATCCGACTCTCTGTTGAATTACATTACATTTCTAAGTATACTAGATTTGTGTTTCTATTCCATTTATACCTGATGATGATTGCTTGTGTTGCAATCGAAACGTCGCATGCTAGTATTTAATTTATTATTTTCTCTTTATACGTGACTTTGCCGAAAGAACCAAAGAGTAATTCCTGCAGTCACGAAAGCTCCAAATTCAGTTTGGCTTTTTATTGTTTCTGGAGGAGCCCCGTGGGTAAGGATTCAGTCTCCTGGCTCTGCCAAATGGGGTTTGGCCAGGAGACGTCATAGACGCCTGTCACCCCGGGGCCTCCGGCACAAGCTTCATTAAGTTTTTTAAATTGTGGGTTGGTGGAAGGGTTACCAGCCCCTCGCACTCGTCCAGAGCCCCCATTTGACCGCTGTGGTGGTTACAAACGCCATGAACGGAAGGCAAATCTAAGTTTGCCCTCCCCCTACAGCACTGCCCACCACAACGTTGCCGTCCGGCACCAACATCCACACAGGCACATGCACACACATATGCAAACGCCACCATGGGTATTCCCTGCTGCTTACCGGAACGCGTGGCACCGATGCTGGGAAATAGGTGGTGACCCTTCTTCATCCCATCCAGTTTCAACCCGGACCTTCTCCCCCCCCTCCTCCATCCTTCACATCCGTCATGACATTTATCACGGTTCTGTCGCAACCCACTTAAGAGAGTCTCGGAAACGCCTCTTCCCAGGAAAAAATGAATTGACACAAAAGAGGTTTTTGTTGTATTTTTGGTGGGGGATAGATTGCGTAAAGGAGAAATGATGTGTCATTAAACCCACCACCATAACCACCCAACGCAACCAATGAGTAAGGGGTTTGTCAAGTAACACAAAACGTGACCAATTAGTTTACTAGTTCAGAACTAACCAGTGTGTGTGTTGGACAGTAAACCCACAACATTTCCAATATCTCAGCTTTAATCTCTATCTGGCTGTATCTGCTCTGACCTTTATCTGGCTGTCTCTGCTCTAATCTCGATGTGGCTGTCTATCCTCTGAC
>CM025674.1:116768-132224 GCA_014621495.2 Entosphenus tridentatus
GGGGGGTGGAAGAGAGGGGGGTGGAAGAGGGGAGGGGGGTGGAAGAGAGGGGGGGTGGAAGAGAGGGGGGGTGGAAGAGGGGAGGCGGGTGGAGGGGAGGGGGGATGAGAGGGAGCGAGGAGGGAGGTGATGGGGTCGTGGTCAGGATTGGGGTTCGCTCCACGCGGAGCTGTTTTGTTGAGAAGGTGGCCCATGGTGGAGAATGATGACGGAGCGAGAGCACGTCGAGCGAGGAGATGGAGCGATAAAGTCAGCTGGCGTGCAGTGAGAGTGAGTCGGGCGTGGCGCTAGCCACCCCGCTTGTGCTGTGCCGGTTTTCATAGAGGTGCTCGCTAACAGCACTTGCCCCAAGAGTCTGTTAAGGCTACACGGGTGATATTTGTATTTGTGAGTGAGTGTGAGCGTGTAACTGCATGAGTGAGTGTGTGAGTGAGTGTGTGAGTGTGTGAGTGAGTGTGTGAGTGAGTGTGTGAGTGCGTGAGTCAGTGTGTGAGTGTGTGAGTGAGTGTGAGTGAGTGTGTGAGTGAGTGTGTGATTGTGTGTGTGAGTGTGTGAGTGAGTGAGTGTGTGAGTAACTGCGTGAGTGTGTGAGTGACTGAGGGAGAGTGAATGTGGGATTGTGAGCGCGTGAATGTGACAGTGAGTGTGTGTGAGTGTTAGTGAGAGTGTGAGGGAGTGAGTGTGAGTATGTGAGTAAGTGTGAGAGTGTGAGTGATTTAATGTGAACGTGTGAGTGAGTATGGGATTGTGAGCGCGTGAGTGTGTGTGAGTGTGTGACAGTGAGTGTGAGTGAGTGAGAGTAAGTGTGAGAGTGAGTGTGTGCGAGTGAGTGTGGGGAGTGTGTGCGAGTCAGTGTGGGGAGCGGTAGTGTATCGGTTAGCGCGCTGTGCTGCGCTACGAACCTGGAGACCCGAGTTCGATTCCTGCTCACGGCCAAAATCAGTGACGATTATCTGAACCAGTCCTGGGCCTCCCCTAGGTCGATTCAGCCTCAAATGAGTACCTGGTGCGGTGTTTAAACATCGCCACTGGGAAGACAAAGGTGGCCAGGCGTGGTGCTGGTCACCCACCCCCTCGTGTGCCGTTGTGGCCTTCATAGGTGCTCGCTAAGGGCACTTAACAGTCTGTTACAGGCTACACGAGGATCTTTGTCTTCGTCTTTTTGTGAGTGAGTGTAAGGGCGTGTGAGTGTGACAGTGAGTGTGACAGTGATTCTGAACGAGTGTGTAGAGCGCGTGTGTATGAGCGAGTGAGTGTGAGTGAGCGTGTGAGTGAGTGAGTGAGAGTGAGTGAGTGTGTGTATGAGCGAGTGAGTGTGAGTGAGCATGTGAGCGAGTGTGACAGTGAGTGCGAGTCAGCGTGTGAGTGAGTGAGTGAGAGTGTGACAGTGAGTGAGTGTGAGTGATAGGGCAGGAGTGGAGAGAGTGGAGAGTTTCCCATTCCTGGGCAATGTGGTTATGACCGGCTCCAGTTTAACAGCAGAGGTCTCACTCCGAATCAGTCGAGCGGCAATATATTTTCATCGGTTGCGTAACGCTGTGTGGAAGCTACCTGGTCTGTCGCTCCGCACGAAGCTTCAGGTCTTCTCGGCTACAGTCATTCCCTCCCTTCTCTACGCTTGCGAAACGTGGACCCCCCTAATGGAGCATCTTCGCCGGTTGGAAGCATTTAGGCTGGCCTGCCTACGATCCATCCTGGGTTTAACCAGGCTGGATTGTGTGAGGAGCTCACAGATCCTTGAAAGAGCTGGGCAAAGTCCCATAGGTGAGCTCCTCCGGCAGGCAAGGCTGCGTTGGCTGGGTCATGGAGCTCGCATGCCCAGCTACCGCATGCCTAAACAGCTTTTGTTCGGCCGGATTGAGGGGGCTAAACGGGCGCGGCACGGGCTAGAGAAGAGATGGAGTGATGTGGTACAGGAGGACGTAGAGCTGAGTGGACTTGCCGATGACTGGTACCAGCGGTGTCAAGATCGGCCTCTGTGGAGGAGGCTCGTAAAGGACGCTACTGGGCAGTTGGAGGCAGTCGCCCTCCAACAACAACGGAGGGCGGAGGAGTGACGCTCACAACAACTAGCGGAGCGCCGGGTGGCTAAAGCACAGCAAGTTGGCACAGTAGAGGGCACAGATGGTGCATCAGCCAGTCATCTTGGTCATCTCAGTCAGTCGACCCGTGGCACCTGGGTCTGCCCCGTGACCTCCTGCCAGCGGGCGTTCGACACTTCACGTGGCCTCAAGGTGCACATGGCCTGGCACAAGCGTCGTGGTGACGTCACCGCAACTTAGTGGCGAATGGCAGTTGTTGTTGTATGAGTGAGTGTGACAGTGAGTGTGAGTGAGTGAGCTTGAGTGAGTGAGTCTGTGTATTCTCTCCCCCTGCTCTGCGTGGGGTTTCCTCCAGTTTCTCGGTTTCCTCCTCCCCGTAGCTAAACCAACACTCACAGTGGAACTGCTATCGGCCACAACCACCACATCCCCAACAGACTCTGCGAGCCTTTGCTGGCTAACAGAAGCAATCATGGGGAATGTAAACACGAACCCAAGTTCGACTCCCGTCCACGACCAACATCACCCGGTCTTGAGTCCTCCCCTCTCCCCGCCCCCCTCCCCCGCCTCCGCCCCTAGGTGGGCTCAGCCTTAAAACAACGAGTCACTGGTGCGGTGTGCAAACATCGAAGCTAAACCAACACTCACTGTGGAACTGCGATCGGCCACAACCACATCCCCGAACAATGCTGAGACAATCGCCTGCAGATCACTCCACTGGGATCACGCAGCAGCGGCAGCAACTGCACCCCACACTGACGCGATGTTGACTCCCTCGCCTGGTATACAGGCGGTCCAGGGGGCGGGGCTGACGTTGTGAGGGGCTGTGGTGGGGTTGGGGCTGTGGTCGGGAGGCGGGGTGTGGGGGGCTTTGGTGTGTAGGTGTGGGGGGGTTGGGCTGTGGAGTGGAGTGAGGTGGGGGGCTGTGCTGTGGGGTGGAGTGGCAGGGGTGGCAGGGGTTTGGCTGGGATCTGGGGTCGGGGTGTGGCTGGGGTTGATGGTTGAGAGGCTGTGGTGTGGGGTGGGGGTGGGATGGGTGTGGGGTGTGGGCTGGGGGTGCGGCTGTGGTGTGAATGTGGGGCTGTGGTGTGGGTGGCTGGGGTATGTGGATGGGTGTGGTGTGCGGATGTGGATGGGTGTGGTGTGGAGTGGGTGTGTGACTGGGGTGGGGGCTGGGGTGTGGGGTAGGGGTGGCTGGGGGGTGGGGGGGGGGGGGTGTGGTGTGGGGTGGGTGTGTGACTGGGGTGGGTGGGGAACGCCAGGACGGGAGAAGGGGGGAGATTTGTCGTGAAATCGCTGCACACCGCATTAGCGTGCTACAGCAATTTTTGGCCACGGGAAATTGACTCTCCTCTCTTTCTCTCCCCTCTCTCTGTGTAGAGTGCGTGGGGGGGCAGAGCAAAAAATAACCTCACCCCCAGCGTGGATTGTGCCGAGCTAAGAATAGAGAGGGCGGGGGGTCGTCGCTGTCTCCCGCTTTGCTTAACATTCACTGCGCGTCGCCACCGCGTCTCCACGTGGCGCCTCGCACCGCCACAGCCACCCACGCACCCACGCAGCCAGCCTGTCAACGTGCGTTCTAGCCAGAGACCCGGAGATTCACTCACACACAGAGAGGGCCATAGACTCACACAGAGATCCATAGACTCGCACAGAGATCCATAGACTCGCACAGAGATCCATAGACTCGCACAGAGAGCCATACTACACATAGAGACTCACACAGAGACCCATAGACTCACAAAGGGATCCATAGGCTCACTCACACAGAAAGACCCATAGGCTCACAAAGAAACCCATTGACCCACATAGAGACCCATATGCTCACATTGAGACTCAAAGACTCACATAGAGACCCACAGACTCACTCACACATAAAGACCCATGGCTCACATAGGCACCCATAGACTGTCACAGATAGGCCCATAGACTCACACAGAGACCCAAAGACTCACATAGAGACCCATAGACTCACATACCGACCCATAAACTCACGTAGAAACCCATATACTCACTCATGCATAGAGACCAATAGACTCACACAGGGACCCATAGATTCACACACACACAGGCCGATAGACTCACACACACAAGCCGATAGACGCACAGAAGCTCATAGACTTACAAACATACCCATAGACTCAGAGAGAGAGATGGACCTGTAAGTTCAAACAGAGACCCATAGACTCACTCTTATTAGGAATAACTGCTTTTTGTGTTAAGTTGGTTGTCCTCCCCCCTGCACCTCCGATTAGCGCGGTTGGCTACGTACGGTGCAAAAAAACATTCCTGCGGAGGGAGCTGGTAGGCACGTTGGGTTGCTCGGTCAATGGCCAGGGTCAACGGCGGCGTGGTGTATTCCGCAAATATGGCCGACTGTGAGGGCGGGCACAAGCCGGCGTGAGTAGGTTAAACGTTGAGTTTTATAAGGGCACCACGTGGTGACCAGCCCCTCCCTACCCAGCCCCACCCATCCCACCCAGCCCCACCCTCCCCACCCAGCCCCTCCCCACCCTCCCCTCCCCACCCATCCCCTCCCCACCCAGCCCCTCCCCACCCAGCCCTACCCCTTCCATTTTTGGATGCACGATGGACGGCCGGACACAAGAATCCCCTGTGGGCTGGTGGAACCAGGTGGTTCCTACCAGTATAAGGTCAACATACATACAATGCCATACAGTGTATGGTGGTGGTGGTGTTGCTATACCGTAGATCTCCGATAGGGGACGGTGGAATCCCACACGAATTGCAGGCACTGCGTAACGTGTGGGTAATGCAGACTTGATGATGCCATGCAAAATGCGTGTGTTGATTCGGTGTTTGGACAGCTTAACACACCTCCTGTTTTGTCTCCAGATAAGGGTAAAAGTTATTGTTATGTTCCATACTTTGATACTGGCAAAAAGGTATCCTCGATAGAACTGCTCAACCCGAGCTCGAAGTCTTCTGATAGTTGTGGCATTGTCTTTGTACTCTTCGACTTTTGGCGTTCTCTGGGCCATGAAGACGCGGCCATAAAGAAAGCTGTATCTGGTGTAGACCAATCAATATTAAAGACATTGCGTACAGTATTACTATCAGAGCATGTGCGTTTGCATGTTTTGCCACGAGTCGTGTGTGTGGTGAATGCAGTAACTTGACGAGGCCTTGCTAACGTTAGCTATTTGTTGTTGGAACATCTTAACACAACTCCTGTTTTTTTCCAGAAAGGGTAAAATCCAGTTTTTTCTAATTCTGAATACAGGCACTGCTGTTGCTGCAGTATATAGTAGTGCTGTATGTAATAATGTATTGTGTAGCAGTGTATAGTGTAGAATGTATGTTGAACATCTGTTGTACCGTACATAGCCAACCGTGCTAATCAGATGATGCTGGGGAAGGGCAACAAACTAAACACAACAACAAGCAGTTCTAAAGAAAGTCGTCTTCAATCTGGGAGATTTAAACGTGCATAGCTTCCAGTAGTTCATAATGTATTGAAAGCCATGGGTCTCAGTTTCTCCGATTGCGTCGTGATTTAAGCGAGGAATCTACTGAACTGGATAGCTCATCAAAATCTTCCAGTGTAAATAAATATTCTGATTACGAATCCCTTGCCAAATCTCACCGAGTGGGGAGGCGCTCCTCCGGATATTACGGAACTCCCTCTGAGAACCCATCCTCTTCTTCAGGTGATCTCTCGGTCCACCGTAGGCTCGTAAAGAGACCCACAGACTTACACAGAGACCCATAGACTCACATAAAGACCCACAGACTTACTACACAGAGACCCGCAGACTCACACAGAGAACTACAGATTCACACAAAAACCCATAGATTAACACAGAGACCCACAGACTCACACAGAGACCCATAGACTCACATAGAGGCCCATAGACGCACACAGAGACCCACAGACTCACACAGAGAGATCAAAGGGATCGCATAATACACATGCATAATATACGTTGACTCAGTAATCCCCCCCTCCCCACTTTGCGCAAGAGTGCAGAAGCGTGGTCACCACATCTATGCCTCTATATAAGGAACGAAACAGACTTCTCCACAAATCTGGCTGTCGCCTGATGAAGCTAGTTGTAATTACTGGCGAAACGTCGGTACTCAGATTGTAAATGTTGTGGCTTGGCTCTCCAAAACACCGGTGTGCTGTACTAGTGACGACTTGGCATGTTCTGTTTACATAACAACCCTTACTAATTGGCTGTGTCAGGTGGTGGCGGGTTTTAACGACACATTTATATATTTACGCCATCTAACCCAAAAAAACTATTATGGATGATATTGGTCACGAAAGCCAACGTCTTCAACTCACACGGAGACCTACATATTCACACAGAGACCCATAGATTCACAAAAAGAGATAGACTCACACAGAGACCTGTGGACTCACACAGAGACCCATATACTTACAGATAGACAAATAAACTTACATAGAGACCCACAGTCTCACACAGAGACACAGAGACACATAGACTCATACATAGACCCATATAGTTACGCAGACTCAGAGAGAAGCAAAGCCACTGGGTTCGATTACAGACTCGGGCGCATCTCTATGTGGAATTTGTATGTTCTGCATGTATGTAGGGTATGTTGAACTTCTTTCGCACCGCACGCTGTTCTTCAGAGAGTGAGTGGTGGTACAGCGGTTAGCGCTAAGCTGTACTACAAACCCGACGACCCGGGATTCGATTGCCGCTCACGGCCAACACCAGCAATGATTATCTGACATGGTCCTGGGCATACTCCCCTAGTCGACTCAGCCTCAAATGATTACAGGTGTAGTGGGTCCCACGGAGGCAGAAACGTATTAGTTGGAGACAACACATTTATTATACACCCCAACAGGGTAACTACATAAAGTACATAAACACTTGGGATAACTATGTGGTAACTACCACGGAGCTAGACCTCAATAAAGTCACTATATAAACGGGTCAGGTCAGTAAAGCACTACCTGACCCACAATGTCGAATGTGACGACCGAAGCCCGAAGAGCGAAACCCGAAGAGCGAAAACCGAAGAGCGAAGCACGGCGGGTTGATTCCAGAAGACAGCCCAGAACGCTCCCAGGACTGCCCCTTTATCCTCCTGAGCGTGGCCTCGCTCCGCCCTCGGCCACGCCCCCTTCAGGATCTTCCCAGAAGGTTCTTGAATCTTACATATCCATTCAGTGCCCTTCTGGTCCCCGTCCTTATCTTCTGCTGGTCACGTGCCCTCTTGAGTTCACCTAGATTGTCCCGTTTGCTATACGTACTCTGGTGACAGAGAGAGGCTCTAAGATGCACAGTTACACTCTTCTCTCAGTGGCTGGTGCTAACGCCATAGTGACTCAATATACGTCACTGCATCACCCCCCCCCCCCCTTAAGAAAACACAGCCGTTCTGGCTGATTACTATCTCTAAATAAACAGAAACCAGCCTCCAAAATTTTAAATAGAACAACAACAATAATAAGAACCGTCGAACGAACAATAAATACGAAATATACAATATGTACAATTACCTAGAAAGGGAGAAAAGTAGAAGAGAAAAAAATGTGAAGAATGTACAAGGACTGACCCAACCTCCAGACAAAAACACAACTCTATCCCCATATGCGTGTCACCACCCGCGAGCACAAGAAGAGCCAGGATCTCCCAATGACCCATCTGGCTCGCGTGTGTGACCACCAACAGACGGCGTAGGGACAATTTGCACGCTGGGAGAGAGTCATTTAAAGCGAACGGTCTATGAACGGGTCCTTGTCGCCGGACCCCCAGGCGGGGTGGGTGTGGGTTCCCTGGAGGTCCCGGGGACAACTTGAAGACGGCCTAACAGGCGCGGCCCCTCCCGGGAAGTAGACGGAGGTCCAGCAAGAGGAGAAGGAGTGGGTGACACCTGCTCCATTCTCCTCAATCCACCTCTGTTCGGTGCGACCTGCGGCTCCAAGGGCGCTATGTGCTGGGATCCTGTGGATGCAGAATCAAAAATCCCCTGAGGCACAACCTCCATGGACGTGCGCCCCAGTGCGCTGGACACACCAGACACATGGCCCCCGGGTAGTGGAGATGAAGGGATTTCGCCCGACGGAACAAATGGTTTCAGTCACGACGGATAGACGAACCAACACCAGCGACCAGACTGGATCCGCACACACTGTGGACTCTTAACCTCTACAACTTAGACTGGGCCATGCCATGGTTTATACAATTTGGGGGACATACCCACTGGGACTTGGGGGTAGTGAAGCCAAGCTTTATTCCCCGGTGTCCATTTAGTCACAGATTTTCGGAGCCCCACAAGCCGTTTGTTAGCGGCCTGCCACAAGGCGGAATTTCCACAGGAAGCTTCCCATGCTTCAGACAACCATGTCAGGGTAAGGCGCGTGGGGCTAGGCATATTTTTGTTGGTTGGCACCAAGTTTCATTGAATCTCAATTGGGGAGTCCTGCTCCCTCCGATACATAAGAAAAAACGAGAAAAACCCGGTAAAAGCTTGAGGGGCCGATCTACAGACAGCGAGAATACCCGGAATGTGCAAGTCCCAGTCGGACTGGGCTTCATTGACCTGCTGACACAACATAGAAATCAGGGTTCTGTGTAGTCGTTCCACCATACCATCAGTCTGGGGGTGGTAGGGCGAAGTTTAAACCTTTTTGGTGCCCAACAGATCGCATAATTCCCTTAATTTTGATTTAAAAAATTATTGCCTTGGTTAGTAAGGAGGCATTCCGGGGCCCCTTTATCTAAGACATAAACGTGGAGGAATGCATCCGTGACCATCGCAGCTGACAGGTCCGGCAGAGGCCAGGCTACCGACCAACGTGAGAGGTACTCCACCCCCACCAATAAATATTTGTTACCCCGTGGGGTGGTGGGGAACAGTCCAAGGACATCGAGTGTGACGAGTTCGTTAACTCGGGGCACAGAAATTGATTTCAAGGGTGGCCGATCAGTTTTTGGCGGGGGTTTTTGGCGGGCGCATTCCGTGCATCCTTTCAAAACAATATAAATGTCACCTTCTATCTCGGGCCAGAAGAAATCAGAGTTCCCGGCACGACGCCTCAGTTTAATTAAGGAGGCATCCTCCGCTTGGAGTCGCCCCCATTCTGAATGGGTGAGGCCGATCATGTTGTCACATATCTCAGCAGTCCCTGTGTGTAGGACGTCCACTGAAGCTACAACAGTGGGAGATGGTCCCGCTTCAACGGGCTTGCACCGCCCAGTGACAATGCATCCACAATGACATGGTGAACACCCTTCCTGTACGATATTTTGAAGGAGTAGACCTAAAGAAGAGCTGTCCAGATGGCTGCTCGACCTGCAACGCATACTGGAGAGCCGCATGATCCGTGCGCACCTCAAAAGGTCTGCCATAGAGGTACGGACGGTATTGTTGGGTGAAATGAACAATAGCCAAAAGCTCGCAGTGCGTCACACAGTAGTGCTGCTCAGCCAGGGACAGCACTCTGCTTCCATATGCTACCACACTCTCCACTCCGTCCACCATCTGTGACAAAACTGCGCCAATACCGGTGTTACTGGCGTCCGTGTCAAGGACGAAGGGCAAGGAAAAATCAGGATATCGAAGGGGAGGTGCATTGACCAGGCCATCCTGCAGCGTGACAAATGCAGCCTCCTCCTCTTCCTTACATCGACATTTCTGACCGTTGGCAGATAGGACGTGGAGAGGTTTCGTGATTGTGGCGAAACCAGGTACAAAACGTTGATAATAAGAGGTGAACCCGACAAAGCTACGCACCTCATCCACCGACTTGGGGGTTGGCCATGCGCGCACGCATGCAGTCTTTTCCGGGTCCGTCTCTTTGCCTGATTCGCTGAAAATGTTCCCCAAATACCGAACGGACCTTTGCAGCAGATTACATTTTTGCGGTTTAAATTTGAGGTTCGCAGCCCGTTTTTTGAAAAAAAAACCACCATTCAAGATATTCTTCAAATGTACGTCCGAAGATAATGCCGTCATCAAGGTAAATCAAACAAGCGTCCCATTGGAGACCTGCCAACACCAGCTCCATAAGCCTCTGGAATGTGGCTGGAGCCGAAAGGAGCCCAATTGGGAGCCGGTTAAATTCAAACAACCCTTGTAGTGTGCGGAACGCAGTCTTAGGTTTCGAACTGTCGTCCAAAGGCAATTGCCAGAACCCAGACAACAAATCAAGGGTGGAAAAGAACCGCGCTCCCGACAAAGTGTCCAAGGAGTCATCCATCCATGGACACCTTATTAAGTTTGCGTAAAATCAACGCAAAACCTCAGACTCGCATCATGCTTTTTGACAAGAACAATGGGAGAGCCCCCCACAGACTGTTAGAAGGGGAAATGATGTCAGTGGCCAACATCTCATCGACCGCCTGACACACGTGGTCCTTCTCATTGGGGCTGAGTGTATAGGGGTTTTGGTGAATGGGTGCGGCACTCCCAATATCAATGTGGTGATGCAACAGAGACGTGCAGCCAATATAAAACTTTCCTTTACTAAAATCATCAGTTAATTATCCTAAAAGAGCACGCAACTCGGCCCTCTGTGCATCAGCCAACTCGGGGCTCTCGGAGCAGAGTGCATCCAACCATGAGTCATGACACCTCTTTCCCTGCCCCACAGCCACCCCAATTCCCGCATCCCCAGCATCATTTACCTCACAACACGCAGTCAACGCATTAGCCAGAACAGTGCCAGCTTTTTTAACATACATATGCAGACCAGCGTTCAAAACCTGAATAAAAGGTTGCTGGTCGTTCGACACCATGGTCTGTGTTCCCACTAATGTAAGGCCCCGAACCGCCTTGTTGTAGGGAGCCAAGAGGATCCCTCCCGCGCGGTCACTCCTCGGTAGAGCTGCTTCCGCAGTCTCAAAGGCACGAGCATCTGCGCACTGGGGGGGGGGGGGATTTTTACGGTTTCCATAGCCAGTGCTTGGACTGTGACATTAGCCATGCACATACGAGTCGGGGAGAACAAAAACACCATTCGGTGGCCCGATGGCACCCATGGTCCACAAGGATCTTCAGGGGCATCTTCCCTAGGAAATCAGTTCCTAATAGGCAAGGTACGGCCAGGGATTTCGAAATAAGCACCAGCCCTGTCAATTGAATGTACCCAATGCACACTGTGGCCGATATTTGGCCGATAATCTCTAAGGACTCGGCATTGGCAGCAAAACAGGGAATTTTCATGGGCCGGATGGCACGCAATTTTGGCGGCAAAATGTCGAAAATCATTTTAGAGATAATGGAAGTGGATGCTATGGTGTCAATGAGCACCTGCACCTCTACACCCTGCATGGTACCAATGACGGCTGATGATCCTGCCGCTGCAGCAACAATACAGTGGCCCAACACCGACCACTGAACAAGACGCTGCGGCCACCCATTTTCCACCAAAATCGGACTTTTACACTCCGCAACCTGACGAGAACCAACAACACGTGAATCTGGATGCGAAGACGATACATGAGGTGACTGCAAGGACCATGTGTGTGGTGTGCCGCGACTCGCCTGAGGACCCAGTGGAGTGGAGGATGCCCGGATGGATGATGATGGTGCCGTGGAGAGTCTACCTCATTCGGCATGGCATCCCTTCGAGACGTGTCCAAGCAGGCCACACCTGAAGCAGACGACGGGGTCGGTCCTTGGGTGAGAGAAGGTTCCCCTCGGAAGATTTCACCCTCCTTGTCGCCCTGCCTCGTCCTTTCTCCGTCCAATGCCGCCGAGTGAAGCACAGGCTTGGGAAGGCTCCGAGCCTTCGGGTGCTCCCGCCAACTCGGAGGGTCCGGCGCAAGCAGCCACGCTCACACGCCTCTTCAAATTGAAGTGTGCCTGGAGGCACCATGCGACTCTGAGCGACGACAAGTCGTCCTCTTCCGTGGTTGGCAGGTTGACGTTGAGTTCCTGGGCCAGTGACAGCATGCGCTCGAGGACCACGGAGTCGTGCCCCTCATGGTCCATCTTGGGGTACGCTGCCTTCGCCAGCGACATGAGCGCGCTGCGAAAAGCAAAGGGCGTATCGGCCTCCCCCCACCATCGTGCAGCGACCTTGTGTCGCACTTTGGATGGTGGATCGAATATCGCCCCCATCTCGGCGAGAGCTTTAGGCAGCGTGCCCCTGTCCTCTGGCGGGATGGCATCGAACGCCGCCAAGGCGTCATCATCTAGAGTGGTGGGGAGCGCCTGCAGCGCCTCCACCTCCGTCCATCCCGCCCAGTCGCCACCCGCAGCTGATTATTCACTCACAAAGGGAAGCCTTTTTTTCAGCGCGGGAACTTCCTGAAGCGATATTGGCAGAAGGTCCGTTTTGACGGGAATCCTTTCCCACTCGTCCAACAAAATGGCGGCCACACGCGCGGGCGGCATCTTCACGGTTTCCCGCACACGGGAAACATCCACAGTGGAGTTTTCTCACCGTGGTACCAAAACACCAATGTCTCCCGGTGGCTTTTTCAGCTGCAATTCGGTGAGCAACGCCACAATGGCTGACAGTACGCCAGCGAGGTGGGCGTTGCATGACTGGCGCTCTCCACCTGACGATAGTGGCGTGGCGAGACCCGGTTCTCCTTCCTGCTCCGTTCGGTAGAGCCATCTCGCCTTTTCTCTCAGGGGCGGCCATCCCTGGGCTGTCTGTGGAATTGCGACCTCGTCGTCCTCATCATCTGAAGACGCCCTTGTAAGTTGCTTCCTACGCGTAAACATAAGGCTATCACCTAAGCTATTTTTAACCACTTCCGACGCCAGATGTAGTGGATCCCACGGAGGCAGACACTTGTAACTTGAAGGCAACACGTTTATTATACAACCCAACAGGGTAACTACATAAACTACATAAACACTCGAGATAACTAACTATGTGGTAATTACCACGGAGCTAGACCTCAACAAGGTCACTATATAAACGGGTCAGGTCAGTAAAGTACTACCTGACCCACAATGTCGAATGTGACGACCGAAGCCCGAAAAGCGAAAACCGAAGAGCGAAGAGCGAAGAGCGAAGAGCGTAGCACGGCGGGTTGATTCCAGAAGACAGCCCAGAACGCTCCCGGGACTGCCCCTTTATCCTCCTGAGCGTGGCCTTGCTCTGCCCCCGGCCACGCCCCCTACAGAAGGTTCTGGAATCTTACATAACTATTCCATTCAGTCCCCTTCTGGCCCCTGTCCTTATCTTCTGCTGGTCACGTGCCCTCTTGGGTTCACCTCGACTGTCCCGTATGCCATTCGTATTCTGGTGACAAAGAGAGGCTCTAAGATGCACAGTGACACTCTTCTCTCAGTGGCTGGCGCCAGCGCCATAGTGACTCGATATACGTCACTACACAGGTATCCGTCAATTTACGAAAGCGATGAGTTCTTAAAAATAACAACTACAACTGCACGTAAAACTAAAGTTCATTAGTTGGAACGGCTTTTCCCATTCACTTAATACAAAAAAAACATGGATGAGTTTTGGTCATTCCAACTCCACGACTAACCTTAAAATAGCGAGGCTGGTTCTGCTGATGGGACACTGCGCGTCAAAACCATGGAGAGAGGGACGTGGAGAGGATAATGTAGCTAATTCAGGGGGTGCTGTATCCCTACCGTGGTATGACTGCTGTGATCGCGGTCACGTGCCGCGGCGTGGTGGTCACGTGCCGCAACGTGGTGGTAGTCACGTGCCGTGGCGTGGTCATGGTCACGTGCCATGCCGTGGTCACGGTCACGTGCCGTGGCGTGACTGCCGGCCCGCAATGCACGGGGAGGTTCATGCAATGCAGCAGAGGTCTCCGGTGCGTCATGACTACCCCACGTACTCCGCGGGCCGTTGTCGATCTCCCGGCACGGCAGCTCGGCAGTGACCCTGGCGCTGTGCGTCTCGCCGCAGACCCTTTTTGGGGTAAGGGCTTGCCGAGTTTTTCCGCTTGAGAGCGACAGCAAGCCCAGACCGCAAAAAGATCTGAAGGGGACCTTCCAGGAGACGGGAGAACGAGAGGAGAGGGACGAGAGAGGCGCCTTCGGGGCCTCTCTCCCCCTCCCTCCCTCTCTCTCGCCTGTGTTGGTTGCTCACGCGAGGAGGCGACGCTGGTGGAGATGAGTGATGGTTGAGATTGACAACAATGATGGTTGAGATGACAGCAGACCCAGGGATGACAGCTCTCGACCAGACCACACACAGACGCACACAACTCTTGATTTGGGCAAAGCTACATGATATAAATATTGGTTTAACATACAGCAGTAGTAGTAGCAGAAGGGCTTTCACAACGAATATCCACAATAGTGAGATCGCATAAATATACAGTGAGGGAAAAAAGTATTTGATCCCCTGCTGATTTTGTACGTTTGCCCACTGACAAAGAAATGATCAGTCTATAATTTTAATGGTAGGTTTATTTGAACAGTGAGAGACAGAATAACAACAACAAAATCCAGAAAAACGCATAAATTGATTTGCATTTTAATGATGGAAATAAGTATTTGACCCCTCTGCAAAACATGACTTAGTACTTGGTGGCAAAACCCTTGTTGGCAGTCACAGAGGTCAGACGTTTCTTGTAGTTGGCCACCAGATTTGTACACATCTCAGGAGGGATTTTGTCCCACTCCTCTTTGCAGATCTTCTCCAAGTCATTAAGGTTTCGAGGCTGACGTTTGGCAACTCGAACCTTCAGCTCCCTCCACAGATTTTCTATGGGATTAAGGTCTGGAGACTGGCTAGGCCACTCCAGGACCTTAAAGATAAAAACAAAACAATTAAGTTGTATTTGTAGAATTTTAAATGTGATTTGTTAACCTTTCCTATGTTCTGCACTCCGATCGTGTTTGTGTATTGTGTTGTTGTTGTTCTAACGTTCTGACCCCGTGCCCCTACTGGATATCTGTGAGAAAGAGATTTGCAGCTCACCGGATTCTTCCTGCAGTATAAACACCACGGGCCACGTGACACGGGGAGGAATAGTGACCAGAGCTGATGGTGGTGATCATGATGATCAGAATCGCGTTGGACAGGTTAGCAGTGGATGGAGCCCGTCGAGAGGTGAAGGCCACGCCCGTCTGCTCATGTCCCACGAGGCACCGTGGGAGCCGGGATTCCTCGAGCACCGCCGATGCTCACGGTGGCATCTTCTCTTATGGAACGTTTGATGGATGAGTTCAGAGGTCGGGAAATAAAAAAACGTAATCAAAATATAGAAACTATTTTATTGTTACCAAGTAAGGCCCCACTGAGCTGCTCTGTAGTAGCTATTTTACACGCTTTCTATGAACTCACTCTGTCTGTTGTTGTTGTCGTATCCTCAAATCTTGTAACTCAATTTTAACCCACTTCCCAGAGTGGTATCGACGGCAAACTTGGTATACTTATGTCATACTGATGACAATACTATATTCTATCATAAAATAATAAAAAATGTAAACGATCTTTTTACACGCTTTCTATGAACTCACT
>CM025674.1:149075-162964 GCA_014621495.2 Entosphenus tridentatus
AGCTGGAGGAATGTTGATCGGTGTTAGCTGGAGGAATGTTGATCGGTATAAGCGAAATAAAGTGAGAGAGAAAAGCAAGAAGCTGTCGTGTCAAGTCGAGCACTACGCGAGTACAGCACGCCGGTTGTGTGTTGGAAAGCAAATCCACAATGTTTACAAACCGAGTACGTTGTGTATTTGCTCTCCAATACAGCGGTGTGTTGAAGGAAGAACGCGCCCGAATACAAACAGATCGGAAGCTCAGCAGGTGTTGGGCCTGGACAGTGTCTCCATGCATTACCACATCACTTGTCCTGAACCTTGTTTGGCTACCGTGTTGAATTTTGTTTAAACCAATTAATCACCCCCCCCCCTGCCTGACCCAAAATGTTTCTGAGGAAATACATGTAGGCAATAATAATCGTCAACATTTGAAACAATAGTCTATTTTGTGAGGTATCGTCATCCTAAGGGGTCGTCCATAAATTACGTCACGCATCTAGGGGGGGGGGGTGAGAAATTTGACATCACATCAAAATGCGCAACTTTAAATAAATATAGACAACACGTTCTACTTAATTAAATAGACTTTTTAATAAATGTTTTCTCCTACAACATCAGAGTGCAGCGCCACATTAAATACGCACTACAATGACAATAGTTTAAAGCGATTTGAAGCATGTTTTATTTTTTTGGGGGGGGGGCAGTGCTCAGAGCGAACCAGGGAGGAGCAATTCTCTCAGCACGCCGGCAACTCGTCCAGCACAGGAAGGAGGAGCGCTTCACGTCAGGCGCAGCAAGCGGGGCTCTGGGGCAAGGGGGGGACTTCTTGAGCCCACCCAGGGCAGGCCTGGGCAGGAGTGAGGCTGGAACGCGGCAAGCTGGAAGAGCAAGCGGAGAGTTGGCATCTGCTGCTGCTGCTGCCAGGATGTAGACAGACTCATGTTTATTTCAAAGCCTCTGTGTCCGGCTGATATAATACACATATACCTCGTCAAGACGAGTATCTGAGACTTCAGTTAATCGTGTGGCAACCCAACCACTCCACACAATCCCCCATTACGGACGAAGAATGCCCTGGCTGGCAATAAGTATTACAACTCGCCTTTTTCCCGTCCAAGGACAGGTGTATTGCAGTAAATCTGAAACTTGCAAGCGAAAAGCACAGCGCGACGTGATATTCATTGCATTCATGCGTGTGCGATTTGTAAGGGCGCGGTGACACAGACCCATTTCATTTAAAGGATATAATCCCTTGTTCATCATGACGTCCTTTTTACTTTGATGTCTCACTAGCGTTACGGAGATCGTGTGACGTGAGGGTTCTGCCTTTGTCGTGAGGGACGCCGAGGGGGGAGGAGGCATCCCTCAGCCCCCCATGTGGAGTGACGTCACCTGCTCATGATTATTAATGCGGGGGGGGGGGGGTCCATGTGGAGGACGTAACCTGTTAATGATAATTATTAATGAGGGGGGCTGGTCGACGGAGTGACGTCACGAGAGTGTTGCACACATTCATTCTTGCCTCATCTCAGGTAATAATAATAATGGGGGGTGTCCATTTGGAAGATGTCACCTACTCATGAATATTAATGACGGGGGCTGGTCAATGTGGAGTCATGTCACGAGCGTTAAGGACAGGCATTCCTGGGTGATTATAGTCGGGTATATGTCGGGGGCAGGTAGCGATGTGTGAGGGGAGAGAAGAATCCGCCTCTCAATCTCCCAGGAGCCCTGTGACAACCTTATTCATTGGCTGTGTCGGGTGGTGGCAGGTTAACAACACATTTATATTTATGACATCGAACACCCCCCCCCCAAAAAAACGCTTATGGATAATATTGTCTCGCCAAAGCCCTACTATACTCTTTGGTTCTTTCGGTAAAGTCACATAGGTAGAAATGAACAGATCACGACGTTTCGATCGCAACACAATCAATCGTCATCAGCTGAGACAATTACAGCAGGAAAACTGCTGCAGCAGGCGAGAGAGCTGCCGTGACCGAGAGGTTATAACAATACAACCCAAGGGTAAGTGGGCGGGGCTAGAGATGGAAGAGAGAGGGGGGGGCAGATCAAGATCAGCGGCGGCGGGAGAGCCCCCCCCTCTCTCTCTCCCCCTGGCAGAGGTCACAATCGGGTACCCGTACCCTACCCGGCTACCCGGGTACGGGTACCCATTTGCGACCCTGGTGCGGCCGGGTACGGGTAGGCCGTGAGTCACTGGTAACCGTTTGTCACTCATTTCCCAACGTCTTGTCTCTTCTCACAATTCAAGTTCCTAGAATCAACCCACCCGCGCCTGCAATATGGCTTCATCCCAGAGGTCGCAATACCCGTACCCTACCCGATACCCGGCTACCCGTACCCGGCTGTGTATCGGGTAGGGTACACGTTTGCGACCCTGGTGCGGCCGGGTACGGGTAAGGAATCAAAACCCGTTTGCGACCCCTGCCCCCTGGCGAGCTCTCCCGCCGCCGCAATCTTGCTGCCCCGCCCCCCTCTCTCTTCCATCTCTAGCCCCGCGCACTTACCCTTGGGTTGCTCCCAGCTCAGACCGGCAGCTCTCTCGTCTGCTGCAGCAGTTTTCCGGCTGTAATTGTCTCACCTGATGACGATTGCTTGTGTTGCGATCTACCTACGTGACTTTACCGAAAGAACCTAAGAAATGGATGCCTGCATTCACGAAAGCTTGGATGCCTGCAGTCACAAAATCAAGATTAAAGCCCTACTACTCCTTAAAAAGAAATACAATAAAATCAGATTTCATGGCAGTTTCCCTGACCAGTAGTAGCAGCAGCATCAGCAGCAGCATCTCCAGAGCCAACAGGAGAGCAGGGAGTGGGAAGAGCGCGGTGGGCCAGCACTGGCTTCACACCAGATGTCTGGGTCCACCACCAGCAAAAATGTCAGCGCCACGCGGCACACCACATATCCCAGTGTAGGTCCAGCAACGGGTCCATGGTGCCACCTGCACGGGCCTGCCAGCCACCCAGTGAACGTTCAGCGAAAGGTGTAGGGGACGACGGTTAACATCTCGCCACGGTACCTAGGAGATGTTAACTACCTCGCCAGGTATACAGGAGGTCGTGGGTTCGATCCCGACCCTGATGCCTGTTGTATATTTTAAATGTACATGTTTTCCTCATGGTTGCGTGGATTTTTCTCCAGGTTCTCCGGTTTTCCCCTCTACAATTAGAAACGTGCGTTTATAGTATTTGCTAGAAATGTCCACGTGATAAGCCACTTCGTTGAGCTATTTGTGATAGCCAGGTCACTTCTGAAAAATAACTACATAGGCTGAGTGGGCCATATCTGGTAAAACAAATAAAAAAGTGTTTTAAAATAGTCTGTTGTCCTATAATGCGGTAGTAGTTGCGTCGTTCCTGAAGAACACCGCATTATGGAAAAATCGCTACATAATAAATTATAAATATATAATATAGGGGGTAAAACAGTCTGCGATAACACGGGAGATCCGTACACAGGCAAAGCAATGTCTTGTGTGCGATCATGCTACGCCGAGGCAGCCGTTAATACCTGCTTATTCCCTAACTACATTCATCATCGCGTTATATCCCAAATGGCTTAATGAAAACAACAACACGCGGAGTTATAGGAGAAACAGACTGTGGTAGTTGAGTCATTCAGGCCACATTTCCCACTGGCATATCCGAGGCGAGTCACCATGGGGCCAGCACGGTAGCGGTGGGTTCTTTTTCACTGGGGACTTTGCCTAACCGGGCTGGACTGCAAGCGAGCAGTAACAACACACTGCTAGCGCTGCTGCCGCCGCTGGTGCTGGCCCATCCAGCCTGGCTCGGCATGGCTCTGTTTGTGGAGTCGGGGAAAAACCGGGGGAGGGTGTGAGGGAGAGGCATCAGAGGCAATCGTGGCACAGCGCCAGCTGCCCCTTCAGGAAATCGCGGCAGGGGCAGACCCTGCCCCAGGCGGCCCCAGCGCAGCTGAAGAGCAGCGGCTCCTTCTGCAGGAAGCAGCGGTGCTGGGAGCGGAGGAACGCCGGGTAGAGGTGGCTCTCCCCCTCCTCCAGCGCATCGCATCGTATGCCCAGCCTGAACCGGGGAGGATGGGGGTGCGGAGGGAGTTGATGTCTCAGTGAACCGAGGCTTCCGCGCTGGTGCCGTGCAGCAGTTGTCTTCTGGATGGCCGGCACGATGTCCTGACGTTTCGATCATCACTGTCGTTACACCATCACTATCATTGTCATTGCCATGATAAAAAAGGTCCTTTTAAAGGCCAAAAGATCAGCCAAAGAAGAGTGGGACCTGGATTACGAGTGTATCAACTAAATGTGGAAGGCCTCTCATGTGCAAAGTGTGAGGTGCTCTTGACTTAAAGCTTTCGTGACTGCAGGAATTCATCTTCTTTGGGTGATTCGGTAAAGTTACGTAGATTGGTTCACAGAAAATAACAACTAATCTATGTGACTTTACCGAAAGACCCAAAGAATAAGAATGTGAGGTGCTCGCCAACTGTTTACATCAAGAGAACATAAATGTTGTTGCGCTCTAGGAAACCCACTCTGAAGGTAACTTACCAGCGAACTATAAATGTAATTAATATGACATAATTTCCGCCATCGACCATCCGAAATACAGCCTCGCCACTTAAATCAAAGCAAGGCCTTATAGACTGAGGTGACAGAAGAAGTCATCACCAATTAAACATCAGCCATCAGTATCAGAACAGGCCAGGTGCCAGTGACCAACGTGTACAAACCGCCGAAGACACCGTCTGGAGACAATGGAGCTCCCACTCAAGGCAGCGTTCATCATAAAGTGCCGTTCTACACTGAATCTGCTGAACACGATGTTCATAAAAAGAAACTTCCATCTACACCTTTCCGGTAACATAAGCCGTACAAAGATGTCAATGACGGCTTATCAGTACTGGCTCGGATCCTGTTTAACATCTTAACCTGCGACCTGCCAAAGACGTCATCCCGCAAATTTGTCTATGCGGACAACATAGTGACACACTAACATAAGACTTGTCCGTATTAGAAGACTACTTCTGAAAGTGGATACCACTGCCAAATCCATTAAAAACGACTGTCTCAATCCACCATCTCAATAATCATGACAAACGCCGAGTTGGAAGTGACTTTCTGTGATAACCCTGGCAAAAGCGAGCCATATCCAAAGCACTGGGGCATTAGACAGAAGCCTCCAATTTAAAAAGTGCATTGCAAAGGTGTGCGAAAAAACTAAAAGCAGAGGGGCTCTGATACGCACACTAGCCAGCACAATGTGGGAAGCCGCCACCAAAACTCTCCTCTGCACAGCCGCCCTTGCACTCGTGTAACTCCAGGGCTGAGTACTGCGTGCCCCAGTCTGGACATCAAGCGCCCACGTTAATAATTTGGATGTCCAATCAACAACATCCTTTGAACAATAACGGGTACAACTTAAATGCACTCCCACTCAGTGGCTACCGGTTCTGCCCAACATTCCGCCGGCAAACCTTCGCCAGGATGCCACGACATCAAATGAACTGGGAAAAAAATCCGAGGAAGTGTTAAATCTACCGTTACACCAAGACCTGCTCGACCCTCCACAAACCCATCTGAAATCCCAGAAACCGATTTGGGATCGCGCGAGACAATTGGATGAAGTGGGGTCAAGTAAAGACTGCTGGTGAACACTGTTGAGTTCTGTGGAGGTTCCAAATAAAATACTCTTTGACGAACCCAGCACTGCTCCGCGCGGCTTTGATCTGCCCAAGAAAACTATGGTGCTCCATCAACCACTTCAGAACAGGCAACTAACTGGTCGCTGTGCACATCTCCTCACACAAGTGGAGAATTAAAGACAACCAAGTGTGACTGTGGCCATCCGAACCAGACAATAGACCCCATATCACGAAAAAACTGCATCCTATGCCCGCTCTCCAGCAGACTGATCAGTATTAGTCACACGACTCCTGAAGCTATCGCATGGATCACAGACATAAACTTGGACATGTGATTTGCACATACTTGCCATACGCTAGAAGAAGAAGAATCGCTATGAGCATCATCACCATTATTCCATTCCCACAAGCGTAGTACCATTTTTTATTTAACCAGGTAAGGCGTGCCGAGCTATATAGCTCTTTTTTAGAAGCAACCTGGCCACAAATGATAGCCCAACGAAGTGGCTTATCATGTTGACATTTATACCATCCAAATACTATAAACGTGTGTTTATAAATTTGGGATGAACCGGAGGACACGGAGAAAAATACATGCAACCAGGGAGCGAAAGACATGCAAACTCCAAATATACAGCAGGCGTCAGGGTCGGGATCGAACCATGACCTCCTGCATACCAGGCGAGGTATTTAACATCTCCTGGCCTCCGCGGCGCCCCAAAGCCTCGCTGAGTCTCAAGACTCATTTTGAGAAGGGCCCTGCAAAGTTTTACGCAGTCAGTTGAGAAGCGATGTCGCTGCTGCTGCTCCTGATGTTGTGTGATCCCGATTGAGTTAACTTGGCAGGGAATTCCTCAGCAGACTGTGAAGGCTTCACGGTGGGGTGATTACAGTGTACCAATTTTTTATAAACCTTTTGTTCCTGGGTAGTAAGTATTATTTCCTAATTATTTATGCCTCAAAAGTACAGAAAATGTCTATTATTCCCCACAAACGTTGTTTTTGTGACAAGGACATTGATATTTTGAAATTCACCTATTTTCCAGAACATTCCAGATAGATTCAGTGCTGAGTAAACTTGGAGTAACTTTTCGGATATTCTAGAACTTTCCAGTAATATAAATCGTAATATAAATACAGGGGCCTTAATCCCACCAGTTCAGTTTTGTTCCAGCTGCTGGATACAGATCTGCATTTTTCTGAGATGGCATCAAGAGGCTGCAAAGCATCCGGCAGATGCATTTTTCTATGTCTGCATCCAATTTATCAAGACAAGGGCGAAAAAGTACTCTGTGGAAGCATCTGCTAAATGTGTGAGGCCTACAAAGCATATTTCGGAATGCCTGTCGGGGATCAAGACAAACCCTGGGCACCTCATTTCACCTGCGAGCAATGCAAAAAAACTCTGGAAGGTAAGATAGGCAATTGTTGCTCAGAATTTTGTTATAAAATTTGTTAACATTTTTAAAATTGTAAAATTTTGTAATTTTAAAATGTTTTACAATTTTCAATGTTATTGAAAAAATAAATCATACATGAAAAATGTTGCGAGAATCTCTTACACATTAGTCTTGAGTGAAATAAATGTATTTTTGTAGGATGGAGCCATGAAGTTCTCTATCCCAAAAATTTGGTGGGAACTCACTGACCACTCAAGCAACTGCTACTTTTGCATGGTGGACCCTTCCAAACGTCGGACTGGCAAGAATGCACCTGTTATCACGTATCCGGACCTTCCTTCAACCATTGCCCCATTGCCACACTACCATGAGCTCCCTGTACCCACTCCTTCGGAGAGAGAGCAGCCATCTTTAGAAGAGAGCAGCAAGTCAGAGAGCGAGGAAGACGTTGTAGATCTAGATGACAATTTCAGAGGTGGAGATCAAGTGGAGACTTGATCAGAGCTCTTCGTCTTACCAAGTCCAATGCCGAGCTTTTGACGTCTAGGCTCAAGTAGTGGGAACTTGTTGGATGAAAGTGTGCAAGTCGCGGATCAGAGGAAGCGTCGCAAACCTTTTTGCAGCTTCTTCACCCATCAAGATGGGCTCTGCTTCTGCCACAATGTGACCAGATTGTTCGAGGCAATCGGAATCGCCTGTAACCAGAATGAGTGGCGCCTCTTCATTGACAGCTCATCAAGGAGCCTCAAAGCCGCTCCATAATGGTAACAAGTACCCATCTCTTCCCCTGGCTCACTCGGTGCACCTCAGAGAATTACAACAGCATCAATACCTTGCTGGACGCCTTGGGAGGTCATCGTAGACTTCAAAATGGTGGCATTCCTGATGGGTCTCCAAGGCTGTTTTACCAAGTTTCCCTGCTATCTTTGCTTTTGGGACAGCAGGGACACCAAGGCACACTACCACAGGCGGAACTGGCCACAGCGGACCAAGTTCTCTGTGTGGAGGAACAGCGTCAAGTGGGATCCACTAGTGGACCCCTGTAAAGTGCTGATGCCACCACTGCACCTCAAATTGGGCATTATGAAACAATTTGTCAGAGCTGTAGATAAAGAGTCAGCAGTCAAGTACCTTCAATACTTCTTCCTTAAGCTGTCTGAGGCAACGGTCAAAGCTGGTGTCTTCGGACCACAGATAAAGAAGATCCTGGAGTGCAATGCATTCCCCAAAAAGCTCAATAGTAAGGAGAAAGCGGCTTAGGACAGTTTTATATCGCACTGGTTCATGGCTTCCTGGGCAATCACAAGGTCGAAAACTATGTGGAACTGGTTGAGACTGGTGAAGAACTACAGCACAATGGGCTGTAGGATGTCCCTCAAAGTCCATATCCTTGATGCTCATCTTAATAAATTCAAGGAGAACATGTGAGCGTACTCGGAGGAGCAAGGCGAGCGCTTCCACCAGGAAAAACTGGACTTTGAATACCGCTACCAAGGACAGAATAACGAGAACATGATGGGAGACTACATTTGGGGGCTGATTCATGAGAGTGATTTACAGTATAATCGTAAATCTCGAAAAACTACTCACTTCGAAATCTTTCGTGGTCATTTTTGTATTACTTTAGTATAAATACATATTAATTTTGATTCGTATTTTTTTCTGACTTTATGTGAACGAAAAGACACAAATTCGCCAATTTTCTCGTGGAGAATAATATCCATATTCTATACTTTTTAAGCATAAACAATTAGGAAATAACACTTACTACTCAGGAACAAAAATGGTGTTACCTTGTGTTATTTGTATTTGTGCGAGGGAGGAGGAGTGCAAGGAGGAGGGACTGGACACCTGAGCAGCGCTCCTGGGGAGTTGAGAAGCTGGAAGAACGCCGGCTCGCACACCCAGCCCCGTGCGGCGCACGCGTCCACGCACGACACCGCCACAGCAGCCTTCCCCGAGTCCTCTCCATCCTCACCCCGCAATGGTGTCGTCACCGCACGCAGCGCTGAGTGGGGAGGCCATGCACGCAGCGCCCCAGGTGCACAGAAGTCCTGCATGCATGTAGACAGACAGAGAGAGGCGAAGAGACATGCAGAGGGGGGAGGCAGAGAGAGAGAGGCGCACGCGTTGTGAGATGGCAGAGAGCCGGCCCCAAATAATTAAGATAAACATCCTAAACTAAAACTGGAAAATTTTAAACTATCCAGTGTGCGACTGTGGTCATCCAGAAAAGACTATACAATGTATAACGACACAATTTCCCCGATCCACGAATACGATTGAGACATCACAGTTGACGATACACTGCTGCTCCTGATGCGATGGTCTGGCTTGACCACCTGAATGTAAAATTGTAGTTGTTGTTCTGTACCTACATCAGCCGTACAAAAGAAGAAACGGTCAGCTCGCCCGACTTGGGAAGCATGATAGTAGATACCTCCTCATGGACAACAACAGCCGTGTGGACAACAACAGCCGGCACTGTCAATCCTCTCAATTAACATTGAAGATACTCACAGGCCAAAGCTGACATCCTGGCAGTTATATGAGAGGAGTATATTGTATGCTTACAGGAGACACACAAAGGTCCTGAAAACCCCCGCCCAATCATTGAGGGGAAAGCACTCGTTGCTGAACCAGAGATAGGCAGTATGACAGTGTGGTCTTTGCTAGAGCTAACCTGAAGTTGAGAGTGCATAACCAATACAAGCAAGAACAACATCAAAACCATCACACTTAGCCTCAAGAACATCGCTATAACATCCTTATACAAACCACCATCAAGTACTATCGAGTGGAACATTTTACCGGATGGCTGCATACGCATGAAGAGCCTCGTGATCGGGGACGTCAACTCCCATAACACAATTGGGGATACGATGCACCCCCAAGTGGAACAATGTGCATAGTTCATTCACCTGATGCTGGCACCTGACACCAAACACCCCAAGCCATTCAACAGCAGCCGCGGGAGAAGAGGCTACAACACAGACCTCAGATTTGCAAGTAATGAAATTAGCCACATGTGCCTGAAAGCAGTACTAGAGCCCAACACCGTCCGAGAAGCATCAAACCAGGGTCACCACAAACAGTGCAAAACTCTCACTTTCGCAGACGATTCAACCTGAAAAAAATGAACCCGTAAAAACAAAGTTTTTCACTATAAATCCTTTATATGCGTGGCGGCTAGAGTCCTCTCGTCCTCTGGCTTGAGATGGCTGCCACCTATGGGTCAGATGATCGCCTGCCATCATTAAGCAATTGGTAATTAAATATAAAAAAAATCCTAAAAAGTGTTACATTTTGGAAAAAAATTTCACGAAAATAAATTGTCACGCACAACGAGTCTGTGTGCAAAATGTCAGCTCGATTAGATCACGGGAAGTGGGTTAAAAAACGACCGAAAGATTTGCACGGTCGTAAGCGCGCAAGCAAGCAAGCAAGTGAACTTAATATAAAGGATTTAAAAAGACAATTGGATAGCCTTCACAGAGGCAGTGGAGGATTCAATCAAGGACATCACTCCCACCCATTGAAACCCCCACACTTTCATGAGAGCTGTGAAAATAAGTGCCTGCTGCTCCATCCCAAGGGGCTGCTGCACAATATACATCCCAGGCATGTCAGGCACAATTTCTGAGCTGTTTACCCTCCATGAGAATGAATACCATCTCCACCCCTTCTCAGAATCCACCATTACGCTGGGAGAAACCCTAAAAAACAATATAGGAGTAGAGTGACACAATTTTTGGAGAGAGATGATCGTGAATACCAATCTGGCATGTAACAGCAAGAAAGCTTGGGCGACCAGAAGAAAACTGGGAGGTGACAACATCACACCTCCAGCCATATAACATTTTACTGCCAACCAGGTTCCACAACTGCTCAAAAATGGGAAGCGTTTGCAAAGAAAAACACCAGAGATCACCATCACTGTATTATACCACCTGACAAGCAACCACCCAAGAGACTTAACCCGCCCACTTACTATGGGGGATCTGACAGCCGGCAAAGGACTTCTTAAACAGGGGAAGGCAGCAGAAGTGGACAATATACTCGTTGAGATGATATAACATCGAGGACCTATTCAACAAATGTATGATGAGTAAATAGATACCATGAGGGAAGGCATAGCTCTGCCCAAATCAGGAAAGACTTTTCATCAACAAAAAGCTATCGACCGAAGCATCACTTACATAACTTAAAGTTTTCGTGACTGCAGGAATTCAGATTATTTGGGGTTTTTGGTTAAGCCACGTATATAGAAAAAATAACAAAAATCTAAATCACGACGTTTTGATCGCAACACAAGCGATTGAAACGTCGTGATTTAGATTTTTGTAATTTATTCTATCTACGTGGCTTTATCAAAAGACCCAAAGATATAACTTACATACGTACATCTTATCTTGCAATGAATTTCACTTTGGTAGATTTAAAACGCAAACGAGGCCAAGCAGGTTTCATACCCGGCCAATCTTGTGCAGACCAACTATGAAACATCACACAGCACATCGAAGATGGCTTCCAACAGAAGTTGATCACCAGCGCAGCGTTTTTTGATCTATCTGCTGCATATAGCACTGTTCAATACAGTATCCCAGTCCACAAACTGCACCTCATGACTGGCGACCTAGATCTGAACTAGGCCATTCATAGCCTCAGAGAACAAATGCTTCAACGTGAAGCTAAACGGGCAGAAAAGTAGATGTTGGTCTCAAAAGAATGGTTTACCACAGGGCAGTGTGCTCGCCCCACTTTTATTAAATATCTACACCAACGATCAGCCACTTCAATCTAGATTTGAAAATGATGATTGCTTGTGTTACAATCGAAACGTCGTGATTTAATTTATTTTATTTTATACCTACGTGACTTTACTGATTAGCCACTTTCTGCTGAATGTCAGTTGTTCATCTATGCACAGAGCAGAGGAATTTCGAGGACACAGAGAATATCCTGGAGTGGGCACTGGATGATATGTCAAGATACTCCCCAAATGATCATCTCAAACCCAACCTGAGCAAAACCCAAATCTGTGACTTCCACTTGAGAAACCGGGATGCAGAGCGACACCTGAATGTCACCTGGGGAGACCAGAGCCTCAAACACTAGAGTCACCCAGTGTACTTCGGAGTAACGGTGGATCGTATACTCAGCTACAAAAAGCACACTTTAAATAGCAAAGCCAAGGTCAACACACAAAAAACTACATTTTGCAAAAGCTCGCAAATTCAAAGTGGGGAGCACATCCATCTAATCTACACACCACCGCCTTAATTCTTTGTTTCTCTGTGGTTGAATATGTGTGCTTCTTCACCTGGTGACACTCAACTGACAGTAATTGTGTCGACACCACCATAAATGATACGTGCAGAAACATACATAACAGGGTGCCCCTATATTGCACTATTTGGCATAGTGCCCCCCCAACATCAGAAAGAGATTAGCAGGTGACCACGACCGGCAAGTCCTGGACATCTGCCATCTGATACGTGGCCATCCGCCAGCACCACCATCATCTCTCATAAAGAAACAGCTTCTTGTGCTCCACTGTACCATTGTTCAGAAATCTGCCAGAACTTCCCTCTGGCAAAAAGAATGAGAAAAATCAAGTGGCAAAGCTGCCAAATGGAGGCAGCGAAGATTCACCCCCAGTGAGGATCTTTCATCTAGCTCCAATTCCAAATGGCTCACATGGCGGAGCCTAAACAGACTGAGAGAGTGGGTTTCATACAACCCTGACCAATGTGCATGTTAGGAGAAGCAAACCATGGATCATCTCCTGAGATGCTCTGCAGCACCACAATGCACTTCTCAAGGTTTGGCAATGCCAACACTAGAAGTGGTGGCCTGTGCAGAATATTGGGAAAAGACCATATAGGCTGAATAAGCGACATGATGAAGAAAACCCAACTTTCTAAAAAAACGATTAAAACGAAACTATTTTATTTTAGCAGGTAGTAAGGCCTACTGAGCTATGTAGCTCTTTTTCAAAAGCAACCTGGTCACAAATGATATCTCAAGTCAATAAAGGAGCTTATCACGAGGATATTTATAGCAGCCAAATACTCTAAACGCGTGATGTAGATTCTAATCGTGGAGGGTAAAACCGGAGGACCCGGAGACAAATCCACGCAGCCACAGGGAGAGACACGCAAAACTCCAAATTCAGTCTGTTCTACTATAACGCCACATGTTGTTTTCATAACGCAAATTGGACATAACACGTTTAATGTATTAGGAAACACATTTTTTAAACCACGGACGGGAATTGGATATCATGCGATTGAGTGAACAGAACAACAATGTGCGGGTAGGAATAAGTGTGTATTGATCTCTGTGGATCTCTGTTTGTCTCTGGTTATATACGAGTCTCTGTATCTCCGTGGGTCTCTATGGGTCTCTGGTTATATACGAGTCTCTGTATCTCTGTGGGTCTCTGTGGGTCTATGAGTCTCTGTATCTCTGTGGGACTCTATGGGTCTCTTTATCTCTGTGGGTCTCTGAGTCTCAGTATCTATGTGGGTCTCTATGGGTCTCTGTATCTCTGTGAGTCTCTATGAGTCTCTGTATCTCTGTGGGTCTCTGAGTCTCTATCTCTGTGGGTCTCTATGAGTCTCTGTATCTCTGTGGGCCTCTATGAGTCTCTGTATCTCTGTGGGTCTCTATGAGTCTCTGTATCTCTGTGGGTCTCTGTGGGTCTCTGTATCTCTGTGGGTCTCTATGAGTCTCTGTATCTCTGTGGGTCTCTATGGGTCTCTATGAGTCTCTGTATCTCTGTGGGTCTCTGTGGGTCTCTATGAGTCTCTGTATCTCTGTGGGTCTCTATGGGTCTCTGTATCTCTGTGGGTC
>CM025674.1:182051-196540 GCA_014621495.2 Entosphenus tridentatus
CTCACTCACCACGAGACGTCTCACTCACCACGATCTCATTCACCACGAGACGTCTCACTCACCACGAGACGTCTCACTCACCACGAGACGTCTCACTCACCACGAGACATCTCACTCACCACGATCTCACTCACCACCTGACATCTCACTCACCACGATCTCACTCACCACAATCTCACTCACCACAATCTCACTCACCACGATCTCACTCACCAACGAGACATCTCACTCACCACGAGACGTCTCACTCACCACGATCTCACTCACCACGATCTCACTCACCACGATCTCACTCACCAACGAGACGTCTCACTCACCACGAGACGTCTCACTCACCACGATCTCCCTCACCATGATCTCACTCACCACGATCTCACTCACCACGAGAAATCTCACTCACCACAATCTCACTCACCACGAGACATCTCACTCACCACAATCTCACTCACCACGAGACATCTCACTCACCACGAGACGTCTCACTCACCACGAGACGTCTCACTCACCACAGAGACGTCTCACTCACCACGAGACGTCTCACTCACCACGAGACGTCTCACTCACCACAGAGACATCTCACTCACCACGAGCTCACTCACCAAGAGCTCACTCACAACGATCTCACTCACCACGAGACGTCTCACTGACCACGAGACGTCTCACTCACCACGAGACGTCTCACTCACCCCGATCTCACTCACCACGAGACGTCTCACTCACCATGATCTCCCTCACCACGATCTCACTCACCACGAGACGTCTCACTCACCACGAGACATCTCACTCACCACGAGAAATCTCACTCACCACGATCTCACTCACCACGAGATATCTCACTCACCACGAGACATCTCACTCACCACGAGACGTCTCACTCACCACGATCTCACTCACCACGAGACGTCTCACTCACCACGATCTCACTCACCACGATCTCACTCACCACGATACGTCTCACTCACCACGATCTCACTCACCACGAGACGTCTCACTCACCACGAGACATCTCACTCACCACGAGACATCTCACTCACCACGATCTCACTCTCCACGAGACATCTCACTCACCACGAGACATCTCACTCACCACGAGACATCTCACTCACCACAATCTCAATCTCACTCACCACGAGATATCTCACTCACTACGACACGTCTCACTCACTACGATCTCACTCACCACGAGACATCTCACTCACCACGAGACATCTCACTCACCACGATCTCACTCACCACACAAAACTTATTCACATGCAAAAACTAAGCGGCGGTGATTTCACCACAGCGCTTGTGCCAGGCTAGTGGGTAATAGGACAGACCCATGTGCCATTTGTTGACTGTGCCAACTTGCTACCTTTTATCCCCCTGGCGTTGTGCTAGTTGTGAGGTTTGCTCCTCAGCCCTCCTTTGTTGCTGGAGGTCGACTGCCTCCAACTGCCCAGCAGCCTCCTCCTACATAAAGACCGATGTTGACACCGCTGGTACCGGTCATCGGCAAGTCCTCTCAGCTCCACATTCTCTTGTACCCCACATCAGCTCCATATCTTCCCCAGCCCATGCTTTATCCTTCCCAGAGCAGCAACAAGAAGAGGAGGAGGCAGCAGCAGAGGGGGATTGGGAGGCGGACAAGGAAGTATAGGTGGTGGAGGGCTAGGGGGAAGAGTTGGAGGATTTGGAGGAGTTGGAGGAAGAGGAGGAGGCACGTTTCCAGGCTGTGCCAGAGCGAGGACGTTGGCCGTGTGGCATGGGCCTTGCCTCAGTGGCCACATGAACAACGAGGATCGTGCACGCGAATGTCGTACGTGACCCACCCGCGCCCTCTCACCTCTTGAGATCCGTGAGGGACGTTGACAGGGAGATGGAGTGGCCCAGCGTGTACAGCGCCCCCAGAGCATCGGCCCACTGCACCAGCTCGCCCAGGGGACCCCCACGGGTCACCTGCTCGCCGAACAGCCCCCCGCCATCGCCCTCGACGAGCAGGCCCAGGTGAACGAGGATCTGCCATGGAGCGTGCCGACACACAAAGCTTGCAAATTCACAGAGGGCTTCCTGGAGACGGAAGCTTGCACGGATTCACAGAGAGTTCACGGAGGCTCGTGGAGATCGATAGGGGTAACCACGGTAGCTAGGAGATGTTAACTACCTCACTTGGTATACAGGAGGTCGGGGGTATGAT
Organism: Entosphenus tridentatus; assembly: GCA_014621495.2. Lineage (NCBI taxonomy): Eukaryota > Metazoa > Chordata > Hyperoartia > Petromyzontiformes > Petromyzontidae > Entosphenus > Entosphenus tridentatus. The sequence goes on from CM025674.1 coordinate 184,228, forward strand.
CCCGATCCTGCCGCCTGTTGTATTTTTGTAGTTTGCGTCTTTCTCTCTCTCTCTCTCTCCGTGGTCGCGTGGATTTTTAAATCAACGTCACGCGCCAAGAGCATTTGGCTTCCGCTATAAATTTACACACAACGGTGACGACGAGCCACTTTGTTGAGCTATCATTTGTGATGGCCAGGTCGCTTCTGAAAAACAACTACATAGCTCAGTTAAGCATTACCTGGTGAATAAAAAAAAGTTTTAAATAGCTTTCGGAAAAAAACTCAATTTTTTTTTATAGATAAGAAACCCGCGGAGACTCGTACCTTCTTCTGCGCACGCAGAGTGCTGGGGGCAGTGATGGTGGCGTTGGAGGCGGCGCTCTTCCACATCCTCCGCATGCGCCGGAGCCGGGAGGCCATGAAGGTCACGGCGGGGAGGTGGCTGTGAGCGGCCACCATGGCGGCGGCGAGCGGCTCCACGTCGCTACGCAGTTCCGCAGCCTCAGAGATGCGGGTCGCAGGGGTCGTAGGGGTCGTAGGGGTCGTAGGGGTCGTAGGGGTCGCAGGGGTCGCAGGGGTCGCAGGGGTCGCAGGGGTCGCAGGGGTCGCAGGGGTCACAGGGGTCACAGGGGTCACCACACTCGTGTCTGTGTGTGGTATCTGTGTGGTGTCTTTGTTGCGGGGAGCAGTGGTGCAGTGGTTAGCACTCACCACTTCAAACCTGGTGACCGGAGTTTGATTCCCGCTCACAGCCAACACAGTGACAATTATCTAAACCAGTCATGGGCCTCACCTAGGTTGACTCAGCCTCAAGCATCAGCAATTTGGAGACAAAAGCAGCTGGGCATGGGGCTGACCACCAACCAACCTCGTGTGCTGTGCCGGCCTTCACAGGTGGTGCTACTCACTAAGAGCATTTCTCCTAACAGGAACATCTTCGCTGGTTTGAAACATTGATTCTAGCCTGTCTAACGATCCATCCTGGGTGTAACCAGACTGGATTGTGGGAGGAGTTCATGGGTCATGTAGCCCGTATGCCTAGCCACCACAAACAGCTTCTGTTCGGCCGGATAGAGGAGGCTAAATGGGCACAACACGAGTAAGCGAAGACATGGACTGATATAGTCCAGGAGGATGTGGAGCTGAGTGGACTTGCTGATGACTGGTACAAGTGGTGTCAATATCAGCCTCTGTGGAGGAGGAGGCTCATGAAGGACACTACTGGACAGTTGGAGGCAGTCACCCTTCAGAGGAGCGATGCTCACAACAATGAGTGGAAAACCGGGTGGCTAAAACGCAGCAAGTGGGTACAGTGGGAAGCACAGCTGGGGCATCTGCCAGTCAACCCATGGCACCTGCTGGGTCTGTATCCGTGACTTCCTATTGGCAATGAGCCTTCGACACTTCACGTACCCTCAAAGTGCACCTAGCCTGGTACAAGCACCGTGGTGGAAAACGACAGTTGCTGTCATCGTTGTTGTAGTATTGCGTCTGTATAAACTGAAGTCCGCTTTGCAGATCTTCTTGTGGATTGTCTGATTCAATTCCGCACATCAGGGGGGAGATGTGATCGGGAACCCGTCTTGCCCTGATCGTGACACCAGAATTCTGTCGGGCATCCAAAATACCGCGGCGCCGGCTGGTGTGGTGGTGGTGACGCCGGTGGCAGACGGCGCACGGATCGGCGGCGGGCAGAAGTGCTCGACAGTGCCAAGGTAGTCGAGCGCAGAGCACACGGAGCCATCCACCCCGTAGAACGCATAGCATGGGTCCTGCACCCACACCCTCTGCAGGTACTGCAGCAGCAGCAGCAGCAGCAGCAGCGCCAGCAGTAGTAGCAGCACCAGCAGTAGCAGCAGCAACAGCAGCACCAACAGCAGCATCGCCATCATTCCCACGTCACCATCATCGTCATCACCGTCACTGTATTTCCAACCACAGGTGACAACACGCACTGATGCACTCACTCAATCACAAACTGACCCCCCCATTCACTTACTCATCCACTCACACTCACCTACTCATCCACTTGCTCACTCACCCACCCACTCGCCCATTCGTTCACCTGCTCACCTACTCACACTTTCTCACCGTGTGTTTAACCTATTTCACACTGAGACATAGTGAACGCCGTCGAGCGCTGGACGAGTGAAGAGATGGGGGTGTGCCATGCGTGAGAGGAGGGGAGCGAGGTGGGGCACCTCGACTTTGTGCTGACACAACGGGAAGTCCGGATCCTTCGGTACAGCGCAGTCGTTCCCTGCCACAACGACAACAACAACCACGACGACAATCATCAAAACAACAATCACCACGACAATCATCACCACCACCACAACAACAATAACAACCACCACACACATGAGGTGTCTAGGGCGTGTCCAGAAACTCTCACCGAGTCTCCAGGCTCTCTATTCAGAAGGGGTGTGCCAGGTTTTTGTTGCAGTCGAGTGAGTGGCGGCCATGTTGCTGCTGCTGCTGCTGCTGCACGTGGTTTAGTTGGGGCACCAAAGTGGTTAGGAGATATTAACTATCTCGCCTAGTATGCAGGATGTCGGAGGTTCGATCCCATAAGCGGGAATTGAACTCTGGTGGCCAGGATAGACTAACCACTGCACGCCCGCTCACACACTCGCACTCTCTGCAGGGGCGCGATGATGGCGATATGTTAACTTCCTCGCCGGGTATGCAGGAGGTCGGGGGTTCGATCCCGACCCAGACAATGCCTGCTGTATATTTCGATCAATATTGTATATTTGGAGTATCCATGCCTCTCTCCCCATAGTCACGTTGATTTTTCTCCGGGTCCTCCAGTTTTTCTCTCCGCATTTAGAATCAACATTACGCGTTTAGAGTATTTGGCCGCAATAAATGTACACGTGATAAGCCACTTCGTTGTGCTATCATTTGTGGCCAGATTGCTCCTGAAAAACAGCTACATAGCTCAGTGGGCCTTATCTGGTTAAATAAAAAATAAAGGTGTATTCATATTTTGTTTGTGATTTGCTTAGGTTTCCTCTAAAGTACTCAGCCACTCCTAAATGTGTTTTTGTATTGTTTGTTGTTGTAACCTTTTGACCTGCCCTGACTAGACATTTATGAAAAAGAAAGATCTTTCCAGCTCATCGGATTCCTCCTCCAGTCTAAATAAATATTCTGATTCTGAGCTATGGAAGAAGCAAATCGAAAAATCCTGACGAAACCCACACAGAACAGGGGGAGAACACACACTCACAACAACAACCGCCATTGGCCACTAAGTGGTGGTGACGTCACCACAATGCTTGTGCCAGGCTATGTGCACCTTTAAGCCACGTGAAGTGTCGAACGCCCGCTGGCAGGAGGTCACGGGGCAGACCAAGGTGCCACGGGTCGACTGACTGAGACGGCTGGCTGATGCACCACCTGTGCCCCCTACTGTGCCAACTTGCTGTGCTTTAGCCACCCGGCGCTCCGCTCGTTGTTGTGAGCATCGCTCCTCCGCCCTCCGTTGTTGTTGGAGGGCGACTGCCTCCAACTGCCCAGAGGCGTCTTTCACGAGCCTCCTCCACAGAGGCCGATCTTGACACCGCTGGTACAAGTCATCAGCAGGTCCACTCAGCTCCACATCCTCCTGTACCACATCACTCCATCTCTTCTCTAGCCCATGCCACGCCCATTTAGCCCCCCTCTATCCGGCCGAACAAAAGCTGTTTAGGCATGCGGTGACTGGGCATGCGGGCTACATGACCCAGCCAACGCAGCCTTGCCTGCCGGAGGAGCTGACCGATGGGACTTTGCCCAGATCTTTCAAGGATTTGTGAGCTCCTCACACAATCCAGCCTGGCTAAACCCAGGGTGGATTGCAGGCAGGCCAGCCTAAATGTTTCCCATCGGCGAAGATGCTCCATTAGCGGGGTCCACGTTTCGCAAGCATAGAGAAGGGAGGGAATTGACTGTGGCCGAGAAGACTTGAAGCTTCGTGCAGAGCGACAGACCAGGTAGCTTCCACACAGCATTACGCAACCGATGAAAAGATAATGCAGCTGGACTGTTTCGGAGTGAGACCTCTGCTGTTAAAAACCGGTGCCGGTCATGAGCACACTGCCCAGGTAGGGGAAACTCTCCACTCTCTTCACAACCGCCGCATCACCAATTGGGAGTTGTGGGGGTGGAGTGCCTGATGGTACAAAATACCCAGGCAGGTGCTTAGTTTTGGTGGGGCTGATGGTAAGGCCCCACCTCTTAGTGGCACGCTCCAGTTTCAGCAGCAGCACCTCCAACTCCTCCTCTGAGTGAGTGGCAATTACCAAATCATCGGCATATATAACGTGGTTGACCAATAGGGAGCCATCCCTTGACCGTACCTGGGCATCGAACAGCCTTCCATTGTATCTGTACCAGATGGAAATTCCTCTGGTACAGCCATCAAAGGCTTCACGAACTACTTAGTCGAAAAAGATGTTAAATAAAGTGGGAGCCAGAGGACATCCCTGTCGCACCCCAAGGTTAACAGGGAATGGCAGTTTGTACAAACGACACCCTCCCTCAGAATTTCGCTTGGGAGATCATCTCTGCCCGGTGCCTTTCCTGGTCTCAGACTCTGGATCGCCCTCAGTACTTCAACAGATGGCACCTCAGCCAGCCACTCACAGGGAGTGACTTCCTCTTGCAATATTTGAGGCACCGCAGCCTCAGCAGGGTCATCCCCACTTTGAGCCACGTTGTTTTCCTGACTGAAGGATTTCCCCTCCCCCAAGACCTCACAGAAATGCTCAGCAAATCTGCACACCTGTTCCTGGGGGTCGGAGATCGGATCACCATTCTTTTCCCTAATGATGGTAATAGGTGTGGTGCTGCAGGTTACTTTTTTGATGGAATTAAAGAGCGATTTGTGATCGCGGGCCACTGAGGCAGATTCCATCTCCTCAGCAACCCGCGACCACCACCTATCCTTGCAGCGCCTCATGGCTCTCTGAACCTCCGAGCGAAGGCTGCGGTAAGCCTCTTCATTCTCCGATGTGGGATGCTGTCGCCGATGAGAGTGGGCCTGTCGCTTTTTCTCAGCCAGCTTGAACACCTCCTCTGTCAGCCAGGGTCTCTGGGGAGGTCTGAACCATGTACCCAAAGCAGCCATTGCAGTTGCTTGAGCCACAGTCCTAATCCTCACCCATTTCCCCTCGACATCAGAAGGAGTGGGGGACGATGCCAACCCCAGCCGCAAGCGATGATTAAATTCTTGCTTGCAACTTTCATCAGCTAGCTGATACCATGCCACGAAGGGTTTGAATGGGGTCCTGGGTGTACACCCACCACTGGAGTCGATGAATGGCAGGCGCATCTTACAAATGACAAGTCGAAGGTCAGTGGGCAGATCAGCTCCACAGTAGGTCCTGGTGTCACTGACCGCATCCGCTGTTCCGTCACTATGTAGTCCAGCAGATGTTTATGCTTGAACCCGGCATGCATCCATGATGTTGTGTGGATGCGCCGATGCCAGAACTGCGTGTTGGTAATTACAAGCCCATGGCCTGCAACAAAAATCTAGCCGCCTCCTGCCGTTGTTATTGAGCTGATCTGGCCCATGCCTTCCAATCACTTCAGACCAGGTGCCAGCATCATGACCAACTCAGGCATTGAAGTCACCCAACAAGATGACTCTATCCCGAGGGGCCACTATAGCTAGCACCTGTGACAGGAGGTTATTGAAGGCATCTGACTCATCTGCCTTGCCTGCATCCCTCCATGGATGTTCGTCTTCAGTGGGGGCATAAGTAACCACGACCACCACTCCTCACCTCTGGTTGATAGGAAGGCGAGCCCAAAGTAGGCTGGGGCTTACAGCTTCCCACACCTCACCACCACGCTCCCACGCCCCCTTCATTCTTTTGTTGAGAAGAAGAGCCACTCCCTGTTGTTTGGCAGTCTCCTGCCCCGAGAAGAGGACTGTCCACCCCTCATGGTGGCAGGAGCTAGAGCTGGTCCACCGGACCTCCTGATTACCACAGAGATCCAGGCGGTACCAGTCCAGCTCCCGACAGAGGAGTGGCAGCCTCTCCTCCACAGTGAGCGTTCGAACATTCCACGTGGCCACACGAAGTGGTTTTTTGTTCTTTCTCGAGGAGGCCCGAGGGTAAGGATTCAGTCTCCTGGCTCCGCTAAATGGGGTTTAATGACATTTTTCCGTCGTGGTTTCGCGGTAATTAATTGAAGGTGGAGGGGTTAACAGCCCCACGCACCCATCCAGGTGGTCACAAATGCCATGACGGGAAAGGCCAATCGGAATTGGCCCTTCCCCCACAGCACTGCCCACGACAGCGTTGCCCATCTGGAAAATGGGGAGAACATACAAACTCCTCCACACAGAGATGCACCTGAGTCAGAAATCGAAACAAGGTGCTTCTAGTTGTGAGGCACGAGCATCACCACTCCACTGTCTCCACCCTGTCACCCCAACGTCTTGGGTTGAGCAATACTGCCGCTGCTGCAGATTGTGATGCTGATGACAGTGGTAATTATGCTAATGATTATGGTGGTGATGGAGCCGATGTTCGCAATGCTGATATTGTAATTATGCTGATGATGGTGATGGTGCTGATGATGGTAATGATTCTGATGATGGCGATGATGGGGATGATGGAGATGATGGGGATAATGATGTCGGTGATGGCGATGCTGCCGCCCGTGGTACCGATGTTGGCGCTCCGTCGCCGTGGCGGTGCCGAGACCCCGGAGAGCTTTTCGACCACATCCCGGATCCGGGAGATGTTCCCTGCCAGCGCCCGGATCTCCCGCACCACTCGGCCACTCTCCATGCTGCGCGCCACACAGAGCACCATGGGTTTCACCCACACACAGCCCCCATGGGTTTCACACACACGCAGCCCCCACGGGTTTCACATACACCGAGCCCCCCCCACGGGTTTCACCCACACCGAACCCCCACGGGTTTCACCCACACACAGTGGTAGCATAACTTGTCTGACTGATCATCTCATGATTAACATCGACACCAAAATCGCGATTCTGATCCACATGTCGAGAGGTATTCATAGGCAGCCGGTGAGCGTTCCATACCCGTGGAGGAGACTGGAGTGCCCGGATGCAAACCACACGTGTGAGGGGGCAACGCTCCATCCCACGCCGAAGGCACACATGGGAATTAGTCCACACTTTATTGCACCACCTTCTCCTGGCGATCTCAAGGTGCCTTTGATTAGCACTGTTGGCTACGTACGCTGCGAAAGAAGTTAACCTATGTACGAGCACGCACACGTACATCTCCTCCTCACCACCCATGGAAGGGACGGGGGTCTGCGTGCTTGATCCACCAACGCAGGGCGTACCTGTGTGTGCGTGATCCACCAACGCAGGGCGTACCTGTGTGTGCTTGATCCACCAACCCCCGGACGTACCTGTGCGTGCGTGAACGCTGGGCATACCTGTGGAGGGTGGCGTTGAGCTGCAGCAGGAATGCGAGCGCCGAGTCCAGGCCACCGACACTCTGCAGCTTCATGTCGAGCTCCTCCAGCGTCTCAGTGAGGCCACGGAGACGCAAGGCCAGCGGCCCTGCAGGGTCACGGGGCGACCGGCACTGCTTATGCCCTACATGCGTGCGTGTGGGGGTGATGGTGGTGATGGTGGTGATGGTGGTGGTCGTGGTGGTGGTGATGGTGGTGGTGGTGATGCCGGTAGCCGTGGTGGTTACGGTAATGCTAGTTGTGATGATGATGGTGATGGTGTTGATTTTGATGCTGGTGGTGATGCTAGTGGTGATGATGGTGATGATGGTGGTGATGCCGGTGGTGATGGTGGTGATGATGGTGGTGATGATGGTGGTGATGCCGGTGGTGATGGTGGTGGCATTGGTGGTGGCAGTGGCTCTCATACCAGTCTCGGGGAAGCTGTTGCTCAGTGCCTCTGACCGCTCGGTGGATGCGCACCAATGGAGGAGATTCACAGCCATGAGCAGCACCAGGGCCATGCACAGCAGCAGCACTCCCCTGCCAGCACATCCACGAAGCGGTGGCGTAATGGTTAGTGCAACGTGCGACGGACCCGGCCACCCAAGTTCCATTCTCGCTCAACGCCAGTCGCGAATATCCAAACAAATCTTGGGTCCTCCCCGAGGTCGACTCCGGCTGAAATAATTATTACTGTAATTAGTTCGGTGTGTGAACGTTACCACTCAGGAGACAAAGCCATGGTGGTGAACATACCCAACCCCTCTAATCGGTGCTCCCTAACAGCACTTGCCCCAACAGGTCTGTGTAGGCTACACGGGGGATCTTTGTCTGCGGATGGGCACATAGCTGCGTGGGAATGCATCAATTGGCAAACTCAATTGGTTTTGTTGGCAGCGCTCCAATTGTAAATTGGCCGCATTTTGACGCAGCATTGTTAATCCGGAGCCCACTCTGTGCAGCTGTAATGGCCTGGGAAAGTTCCTGGGAAGTTTCTTAAACCACAGCAAGAAACCCACAGTACGCGCGCCTATCTGAGCCATATTCATCGCGAGGAAGTCAATGCTGCAGCACCAATGGGGTCAACCAGGCTAAACTCTGCCGGACCACCCGAGGGCCGATGAGGCAACAGCTGGGAGCCAGTTTGGGCACATCGCGACTGAATGTAAACGACCATGCAAAACCGCGCTCTGTGTGTGGCAACCGTAGTAATCGTAGTGATTTACTTGGTTGTCAATGAGAGCCCACATTTTTGTTCAGGGAAGGGTCCTGCCGTTGGCTTTTAATGTTGAATTCTGTTTCGGCCAATTTAACGACGAGTCGTTTTTATTATTTTACAAGAGGGAGGAAAGTGGACTACCCAGAGAAAACCCATTCCGCAAGGGGAGGGGGGGTGGGTAACGCTCCATCCACGTACAGATGGAAACAGATGACGATTAGTCCACTCGCTGAATCGCCTTCTCCTGGCGGTACAGCGAGTGGACAGGAAAGGGAGTAATCACAACCCATCTGCGTGTGATCCACCAACCCTCGCTGCTGCCTCCACAGTGCTGGATCACAGTCCACGGCACGTGCAGCGTAGCGGGTTTGAGAGCATCGCGGATTTGTGAGCGTAGCGCAATTGGGAGCGTAGGGGGTTTGGGAGCGTAACGCGATTGGGAGTGTGTAGGCGCACAGTCGTGGCGCGTGGCTGGAAGGCCGTGCGATGTGCTCACTCCTTGCTTCTCGTGATAAGGACTTCATGGCTTGTTGATTGATGTCGACGCAGCGTGAGAAACGCCGCTTAAGCCTTACGCCGCTTCACAAAAATGACCCGCGGAGAGATTGTTAAAACAAATGAAATTGCAGCATGAAAATCATAGCAGGCACTGAGGAGTAAACTATAAACTTTTAATTTTTTTAGCAGATAAGGCCCACCGAGCTATTGGCTCTTTTTCAGAAGTGACCTGGCCACAAAGTATAGCCCAATGAAGTGGCTTATCACGTGTACATTCATAGCGGCAGCCAACTATTCTGAACGCATGTTGATTCTAAATGTGGAGGTGAAAAACCGGAGGACGAGCGGAAAAATCCAAGTGGCTACAGGGAGAGAAAGACACGCACGCTCCAAATATACAGCAGGCGTCAGGCTAGGGATAGCACATACAACCTCCTGTATACCAGGCGAGGAAGTTAACATCTCCTAGCCACTGTGGCACCTCACACACAAGATGGGTCGACATGTCGACATCTGTCTCTTACTCCATGGTCTGCTGGCGAGTGACGAAAGAGACAACAGACCTGAGATGCTCACTCATTACACTGGTCTACAATTTTTAGACTTCGTCTGCTTCAGAGATGAAATGTCCTGTTTATTATGGATTTTGATGTGCTGAATTCAAATATGACAATTAAAACAACTGATTGACTATTGTTCCCAAAATATTTGTTTACATTTTACGTCTATGTATAGTGTAGATAATAGTTTCTTATAGATTGTAAACCTCGGGTCTTGTCACGTGTTTATGGTTGCTTTACATGATAACAGGTCACCTGTCCTGTCCATGTAACACTTTAAAAATCAGCAAAAGGGTTATATAAATAAAATGTATTATGAAACACAAGCCAAAACACTATTATGTATATATACGTACATAATCTAGTCCTTATTCAGTGTCTACTCAGCACTTCTTGGCTTGTCTCTTGAATTGATTAAATGGAGCATCTCTTGTCACTGTCCAGCAAGTCTGCAAGCATTGATGGGCTCCATTTGCCCGGATAGCCTTTCTCCATTGTTGCAATGTCCTGGTGAAATCGCTCGCCATCCTCGTCGCTCACTGCTCTGCAGTTCGGTGGGGGAAAAAAAATCTATGAGAGTGCCAAAAAACGTATATTTAGTGACATGTTGCAACCAAGGCTTTGGTAAGCCTTGAGGTGGTTTTCCACCATCTCCCTGTAGTCGTCTGCCTTGTTGTGTCCGAGAAAATGTGTTGCCACTAACTGGAAGGCTTTCCATGCCATCTTTTCCTTGCCACGCAGGGCACTGTCAAATCCGCAATCTCTTCACCACAAACATAGACGAAGTTAACTGCTTTGTTCACATAAATACGAGGCATCTCTGCTCACTTTGGCTAAACAGAAATGGGTCCCTTTGCAAAATCAAACACTGACAAATAAGAGAGCACGACACTATATGCTTTCTAGAGCTGATATAGGGCAATTTGTTCACCAGAGGGATGTAAAAGCCTAGGTATGATTGCATCATCCATGACTTTAGGAATAACATGAAGAAATTCATATCATGTATGATGCAATACCAGGTTCAGATTTAATAATTGTTTCGATAAAAAAGCAAGTACTTCCCAAAGCCGGTTATAGATGTATTCATAGATCAAGGCCGTAATTATAATATATATTGGACACATCCCCCCCAATATTCAAATATGCTCAAAATGTCCTCCCCAATATATTGCTATAAAATGTTTTTAAATAATTGCTATGTTATGTAAATAAAAACAACAATTCGCTAAACCTTGGCCACAATATCTGGACTCGTCTTCATATAAGAATGCATAGATTTATGTTTATATTATTGTGGTTATGGTTGTACTTTATTAATCCATAATCTCTGCCATTACATACAATGAAACAAGAAAAGGAACAAAAAAGCAGAGCAATGTAATACAATACACTAGTAGACATTATTGACCCCCTGGAAGATTTGGTACCCCCCAATGTTGACTCCATGGCTACGGCCTTGTCATAGATACAAATATGTATTTTAGTAATTTCTGGTTTAAATTGAGATCCCTTCCCTTTATAATTCACGTATCCTCCGCCATTTCCAAGTCAAGGGTCATATATACTGACCCAGTAGCATAGCTTGAAAACTAGAGCCAATCAACAGTGTTAAGCATCGTTTGCATTCTCAGTGAGCCAGAATTAGTCAAGTTGGACTACATTTATTTCGGAAGCATTTCGGCTGTAGACCAGTGTAATTCGTAAACACACGTGGAACCTCCGATTCGCAGCCTGGATTCCTCCACTGACTTCGTGAAATGGATCGTGAACATATCGCCTGACGGCCAGCCCCCAATTGTCTACCGCTCGGCTGGAGTTTTGCCAAACTCAATGCAGAACCAAATGTCACGCGATCTGGGTTCTGTTCTTTGCGCAGTCACCGATACCAGGCTCAGACCATTGACTCGCTGTACCTGGGAACCCCGTTTCATCGCAACACAGTCCATGTGCGAGTCTATGGGTCTCTGTGTGAGTCTACGGGTCTCTGTGTGAGTCTACGGGTCGGTGTGTGAGTCTATGGGTCGGTGTGCGAGTCTATGGGTCTGTGTGTGCAAGTCACAACACTCAACCCTCGCTCCCCGACTCGCGCTCAATAAAACGCACTCACCGACCCACCTCCCCACACACACGCGCCCTCACCTTTGTCTGCGCGAGAACCCACAGACGTGGACCACTCGCATCTTCCTCTCTCCACTTGCCTCGCTCTACCTCGGCGATAGGAGCTGGCGCAATGGCAAAAATAACGAGTTAGAGAGAGAGAGATGGGGTGGTGAAAGCGCCTTGAGAGGAGAGAGCGGCGTGAGAGGATTGAGAGGATAGCGACAGAGGGGGAGGCGCTTCCACCACCACCATCACCATGTCCAGGGCGACACGCACCTGGCGGGGCGGAGACCGGCGTAGCCCCTCCCCCCTCTCTCCACAGCCCCCCTCTCTCCACAGCTCCCTCCCCCCTCTCCACAGTCCCCCCTTCTCCACAGCTCCCTCCCCCCTCTCCACAGCCCCCTCCCCCCTCTCTCCACAGCTCCCTCCCCCCTCTCTCCACAGCTCCCTCCCCCCTCTCCACAGCTCCCCCCTCCCTCCACAGCTCCCTCCCCCTCCTCTCTCCACAGC
>CM025674.1:229075-293497 GCA_014621495.2 Entosphenus tridentatus
GTGGTTGTTGTAGTGGTTGTTGTAGTGGTTGTTGTAGTGGTTGTTGTGGTAGTTAGTGGTTGTAGTGGAAGTTAGTAGTTGTTGTAGTGGTAGTTCGTGGTAGTTAGTGGTTGTAGTGGTAGTTAGTGGTTGTAGTGGTAGTTAGTGGTTGTAGAGATAATTAGTGGTTGTAGTTGTGGTTGTTGTAGTGGTTGTTGTAGTGGTTGTTGTAGTAGTTAGTGGTTGTTGTGGTAGTTAGTGGTTGTTGTGGCAGTTAGTGGTTGTGGTAGTTAGTGGTTGTTGTAGTGGGTGTTGTGATAGTTAGTGGTTGTGGTTGCTGTAGTGGTAGTTAGTGGTTGTTGTAGTTGTTGTAGTGGTTGTTGTTGTTACCGAGGCTGGAGCCGCAGGCCCGAACCGCTCCCGCGCCCCGCACGAGGAGCGCCGCCGCCATTGCTCGCTCCGCGGTGGCCGCAGGCGAGGGCCTCGCGGTCCCTCTCCTCCTCCTCCTCGCGTGCGACAGCAGCAGCAGCAGTGGTGCAGGATCTCGATAGCTGCTGCTGGCCTGGACAAGAGCGCTCGGGCAGAGATACAGGGAGAGTTTGTGTCGCCCCTCTAGCTGCTGCTGCGGGCCCGGACGAGAGAGCTCGGGCAGAGACACAGGGAGAGTTTGTGTCGCCTTTCCTGCTGCTGCTGGCCTTGACGAGAGAGCGCTCGGGCAGAGACAGAGAGACACAGCGAGGGTGGTTGTTGTAGTGAATGTTGAACAGGGAGAGTTTGTGTCGCCTTTCCTGCTGCTGCTACAGTGGTTTTCCTGGGGTCCGCGGCGAACGCGTTTCGGATCGTGACCTCCACCGGGCGGTAACCGCCATCATCCCCAACCATGGCATCAAATCACCGCGGTCCCCTGTAAGGCGCGGGGGTGTGGAGGGGGCCGATCCACGATGCTCGCCGCTGATTGGATGCGGCGAGGAGCCAAAATTCGGTGGTTGCGAAACAATAAAAATAGGCCGGTAGCCAATCTAGATTTTAAGTTTTCGTGACTGCAGGGATCCATATTCTTTGGTTATTTCGTAAAGTCACGTACGTATAATGATTGATTGTGTTGCAATCGAAACGTCGTAATTTAATTTATTTTATACCGACGTGCCTTTACCGAAAGAACCAAAGAGAATGGTAGCCGTGTGCAAAATGCCACGGTCCCCAGGTGGGGCGCGGGTGATGTGCGTCACTTCCTGCGGTAAAATCACCGCGGCCCCTGAGTCCCACTCGCTTCCACTTCTCCTCTAGCGCGGGTACGTTACCCCTCCCCTCCACCTCGTTACCCCCCTCCCCTCCACCTCGTTACCCCTCCCCTCCACCTCGTTACCCCACCCCTCCACCTCGTTACCCCCCCTCCACCTCGTTACCCCTCCCCTCCACCTCGTTACCCCTCCCCTCCACACCCCTCCCCTCCACCTGGTTTACCCCCCCTCCACCTTGTTACCCCTCCCCGACACCGCGTTACCCCCTCGCTTTTCTCCATATTACACCCCCGACCCTCTCGTTACCCCTGCGCTCCACCTCGTTACCACCATCACCTCGGCGCTTTCCTTCATTATTCAGCCGTGCTCAAATCCACTGCTGTATGGTGCCCCCCCCCCTCTCTCACGATGGCGCAACTCGGCACAGGCACGGAGGAGCCCCGATGCCCCCCCCCCCCCGCCGTATCTGCATCGCAGTCAATCACGCGTGGACGTGGCGGTGGGGTGTGGATGATGATGATGATGGTGGTGGCGATGATTATAATGGTGGTGGTGGTGGTGATGATGGTGATTGATGCTGATGGGTTGTAATAACGAGCGGAGCTCCGGGCGGCTAAAACGCAGCGAGTTGGTACAGTCGTGGACGGGCACAGCAGCAGGCGGTGGTGGCGGTGCATCGGGGGCAGTCTTCTCAAGTCGGTCAACCCATTGGGGGGTGGGGGGCACCTGCCGGGTCTGTGTCCCTCTGTGATCTCCTGCCGGCAGGCGAGTCACCAACACTTTCACGTGGCCTCAAAGTACACCTGGCCTGGTACAGGCACCGTGGTGATGCAGTGAACACGCGTTCCATCACGCGTGAGAGAGACGACGATTCAGGCGTACGGGAAGGCAATTCGCGCTGCACACGGAGGAGAGGAAACGCGTGGATTCGGTGGGAACACAAAATACAGTTCCGGACGTTGTATTTATCTTCAATCCAGCAGTGGATAGACCGCGATGCAAGCGTGGAGACGCGTGCGTTGGCATTCCTCACGTGATTGACATGCCTGTCGATAATAACGTGGCGGAAGTTCAACATACATACGTCACCATCACTGTGATCATCAGCAGCATCAACACCATCAGCAGCACCATCAACACCATCATTATCATCACTCCCAAGTTCAACATACCTATATTGGTTAGTTTGTTGTCCTTCCCCTGCACCTCCGATTACTACTGTTGGCTACGTACGGTGCGAAGGAAGTTTCAACATACATCACCATCACTGTCATCATCACCATCACTACTATTAGCACCATGAACACAGTCATCAGCATCACCACCATCATGCGTACCATCATGAGTACCATCAGCACCATCACTACTAAGTTCAATATACATACATTGTTTAGTTTGTTGTCCTTCCTCCGCACCTCCGATTACCACGGTTGGCAATGTAAGGTGCAATGTAAGTATCAACATACGTACGTACACACAATGCCGAAAATGGAACGTATACACGAACAAAAAAATCAAACGCAGCGACAGATCGTGCCAGAGGAGAGAGAGGGAGATTGGGAGGCGGCGAGCGCGTTGCTGTGTGGCAGCCCTAACGAGCGGTTGCGTCGTGTGCAGCAGGAGCTGGCGGCCGCAGCGGCAGCAGCAGCAGCACCACCAGCAGGAGGCGGCGATGAGCGGGCAGAAGGTGGACGTGAAGGTGGTGCTTCTGGGGCGCGAGTACAGCGGCAAGACGAGCCTGGTTGAGCGGTTTGTACACCAGCGCTTCCAGGCTGTGCCCTACCAGAATACCATCGGCGCCGCGTTCGGCGCCCGTCGCTTGGAGGTGTCATCTTCGTCGGGCCGGGGCAGCCGCTCGCTAACGTTGGGCGTGTGGGACACGGCCGGCTCGGAGCGCTACGAGGCCATGAGCCGAGTCTACTACCGCGGGGCCCGAGCAGCCGTCATCTGCTATGACCTGACGGACGAGCGCAGCTTCGAGCGTGCCCGCTTCTGGACCGACGAGCTGCGGCGCTGCGAGCCCGAGTGCCGTATCTACCTGTGCGGCACCAAGCTCGACCTCGCGAGGGAGGGCGGAGGAGGGGTGGGCCGACGCGTGGACCGCCACGACGCGCAGGACCTCGCCGAAGAGCTACAGGCGCGCCTCTACGAGACGTCCAGCAAGAGCGGCGAGAATGTGGAGGCGCTCTTCCGCGCCGTCGCCGAGGACTTTGCGGACGAACCAGCGAGGGAGAAGTCGGGGGTCGACCTTGCGGCGGGTGGCGCGAGTGGCGCAGGCAGCTCCAAATGCTGCGTGAAGTAAGGCCCCCCCTGGGGCTATAAACTATGAAACGATAAAACTTTTATTTGATCAGTGGATAAGGCCCCACTGAGCTGTGTTAGCTCATTTTCTCTCTCACCTTGGTTGTGTGGATTTTTCTCCGGGCCCTCTGATTATTCACCTCCATATTAAGAATCAACGTCACACGTCCAGAGTATTTGACTGCTGCTATAAATTTCTACGCGATGATAATGATAATCCCACTTCGTTGAGCTATCATTTGTGATAGCCCAGGGTCGATTTTGAAAAGAACTACATAGGCTCAAGGGCGGTGGCACTTACCCTCTGGTAAAATAAAAATATAGTTCGTTTCTTGTTTGTAGGGAAGGGAACGGGAAGTGAAACATCGACCGATCACGGGAGTAGATGGCGATCCGCGTGGTGCGCATGCTACCAATACCGCTGAGGAGCTGTGCTCTTCACGTGTGCGTGTGCGCCCTGTCTCATGTTTACGCTTTTAAATGACGGCGGACGAGTGGTTGAGAATCTGCACATGGTCTCTACCTCGCTGATCTCGTCAAGGACCGTAAACCATCATCACGTGAACTCCACTCATCCTGGCAACAGTAGCGGCAGCTTTTGGCTGGTCGTCGAATAAAGACGGTCACCGCATCACACAGTGCTTTCAGATGTGCTTCTGCGGCCGTCTGGAATGCTCTTCCGATATTAGGAAGCCACTGGAGCTATGCACTTTTAATTCATCTGGATTTAAAACTAATTTCTTTAGAACTGCTTTTTGTGTTTAGTTTGTTGTGTGTTCATATTGCCAAGTCGGTCTTGCCTGAGCTGCTCATGCCTAAATGTTTACTTTTGTGATTAGTTTCACAAGCTCGTATTATCTTAAGTTTGTTCAACTGGCTGTAAGTTAATCTACTATTAAAACTTATCTTGTGTACACTCCTGGTTTACAGTAACTTCCTTTTCTGATAATTTAAATCACACATCTTTGTAAATTCGCCCCTGGGTGAATGCCTCCGGTGCGCATCGCCCATGGGGATTTCTTTGACGATGCTTTACCATGCCGGCTAATGCTTGAAGGTCAAAACATTTTAAATGATCGTTTTATAATGACACTGAGGTGTTACATTTATTTATTTGTATGACGAATGCCAAAGATAGTGGCATGTTCACTGCGATAGTTACCTACGATTCCCACTTGGTGAAAATATAGAGTAGTCCCTTCGTCAACGTTTTTTTATCTGTTCCAAGAAAACTACTGTTAACCAAAATAACTGTTAATCGAATATAGGAATTGCATGTTAAAAGCATTAATATATATTCTTTGGGTCTTTCGGTAAAGTCACATAGATAGGTTCAAATTAATAAACAAATAAAATAAACAAAAAAACTACGACGTTTATCGCAAGACAAGCGGTTGTCATCAGGCGGAGAGAAAAGGGGGGTAAGCCTCCAAATGCAACTGTTTATAAAGGTTTAAAAGTGGGCGTAGGTCAAGTGTCAGAACGGAGTGGGCGGGGCACAAGAGTCTAGGTCCGCAGTGGATAGAGCATCCTATAGAGATGGAGTCTCGGCCATGATAGAGAAAAAGCTATAGAGATGGAACCGAGGCCAGCAGTGGATAGCACATGCAATAGGCATGGTGTACTAGAGGTAGTCTTGGCCAGCATTGGATAAGTATGCTATTACTCGAGGTAGGACAGGTGACCTGTTATCATGTAAAGTGTTGTATCTATGCCCTTTTTGTTTAAAAAAATAATATTAAGAATAATTAGGCCAAAATAAAAATGTTTTTTTTTATATATATCTATATATATTTTTTAAATTAAATAATGAAAACAGCCCTACTCCTCACAAGCACACCAGGAATCTGTAAAACGGGGAGGGCAATTAAACGGCAAGACTTCGGAACACAGAGGTCAGAGACATCCAGATGGACAAAAGGTCGATGGCCTAACCTTCCCAAGACGTCTGGAGATGCATGGATAACGTGCAGAGCAGAGAAAAACAACTGTTGCAACTCGCGTTTTCTTTAACGTTTTCCTTAACGAAAAGTAGAAACTTAACAACCAAAAGATCAACCAACGGTATAAGACTGCAGCCTACAATAGGGGCTTTTTATTAGTAATTCCCTTATTTTACTCGTATTCACCGCATATATATTATTTTGTATTGTATGTTTCTATCTACATGACCTTACCAAAACTAAAGAATACGAATTCCAGAAAGCTTAAGTGGAAACTTAGTTACACTTAACCTCAGGACATTAAAATATAACTCAGAATAAAACACCAATCCCTGGAGACAAACGCATAACCAAACTTGGCAAAGCCCTCAAAATAATGATGTAACGAGGATCATTACGAATATTCATTAAACATAGACCGAATAATAACCGCGATATACTTAGACCGAGGGAACTTTTTTTCGATTTAAAGCTTTCGTGACTGCAGGAATTCATCTTCTTGGTTTTTTCGGTAAAACAACTTGTAACTCGCGTCACATACGTGACTTTACCGAAAAAACCAAGAAGACCGAGGGAACTCATAAGAAATATCAAGAATAAATGTAACACACAGGACCACATCAATGTTTTGCAAAAATCTCCTCAGCCACCTTTGTCTCCAACGGTCCGGCACAAACAGATGGCCCCATAAATACTTAGGGGGTTAGAAAGGGTCGCGAGGAGGGGTCGGGAGGGTATCTTTTTTTTTCGGCTTGTTGTCTCTCTCGCAAGAAATGCGCAGAGGGGAGGTGTTCACGTTTTTGAGTTTAAGCACAAACGCACAGAAGTCTGTGAGCAGTCTGGTTCGAGTCGTGCTCAGTCTCGCAACTCGGCTTGCGACGCAGCGTTGCGACGGGGCTCGCAAGGGAGCTGGGGCGGGTCGTGTCTCGAGGAGAGATGGAACGAGGAGGGGTCGTTAAAGTCACAGAAGTCTGAGTTCAGCCTAGGTCGAGGCTGGGTTTCAGCCGTGCTCCGGCTGGCGGAGCGTCGTGAGAGAGCAAACACCGATACCGATGGCCGGTGTCGTTTCTCACAGAACGAAGTGGCGAGGTGTGGTTAAGTGCGAGTGAAGCTTGCGAAATTCCAGCTATCATTCTCGTGAGAGAACCTGAACCAAGGAAACCCCTGAAGTGAGGGCGGGAGTGGCATCAGCGAGTACCCGCGTGAAGCCTGGAGCTGCCACCAAGAGAAAGAGCGCCATCGAATGTGCCGTGTGTTTGATACACACACCGACCAACACCCAGTGAGAACAGACAAGACGTCCAGCAGCGACGACGGAATCGCGCACCACGTCACCGAGCGTCGTGCCAACTCGTCATCCAGCAGCGGAGAGAGAGTGCACGAGCAGCACCAAGCCCCCGGAACCATCAAGCGCCAAACAACCAAGTTCTTCAAGGAACATCGTGCCAACGCCGCTCAACCTAGCAGTGGAGAGAGAAAGCAGGCGGGCTCGCTGCAGCCACGCCCAAGCGAAAGGGAACCTCTCTGGTCGCTGGTGATATAACCCCTCCCCCACCCCACAAGCTAACGACACAACTCCCGGCTCTAAAAAAATAATTAATTTTACAAAGGGGACAACGCACACACAACACGCACACGAATAAGACTTTCAAAAAGTTATCTTTGTGTTTCAAAAAGGGTTGCCATTTCAAGGTGGTGCGTTCAATATCAACTGATCGTGCAAAGCAGTTGCTGCCGTCGAGTTACATGAATAAGAAATGTTTTAGTCATTTATTATCGTTAATTGCATAATCTTGCCGATGAATCTATTGACGTATACTTTTGCCTTTGCATATTAGAGTGTCATATGTTTGTTTAGAATTAAAATTGCTCAACACCAAGTGTTCGAGTGCTTCTTTCCCAGTCCATGCAAAACTGTCTTATTCATAAGAACTGTAACCTGCGATGAGATATGAATTTGGAGACCTAACATAACATAAACACACTAAGATAATCAATAAATGTTTAAGAAAAGATAATCGTTTTATCCTGATTGATACAACTCTGGATAACGAAGCTAAGCCTAATTATCATAACTGCATACATTAACATAATCGCAAGCATTCGCATAAATGAATACGATTATCTATGTGATTATCACAATTTATGCACATAATTACATACATTAACATACTTTATGCGAGTTATGCATTTTTTGAAATATCAATTATTATTTTTATCTAAATTGCATAACCCGGAATATACAACAAAAGCAACCATAAACACGTGACAAGACCGAGGTTTACAATTTATGAGTAAAACTCTATCTACACAATATACATAGACGTAAAATGTAAAAACTTAAATATCGTGGGAACAGTAGACCAGTGTAATCTGTAACAGAGCACCGTGCAACCCCGTATGGACTCAATCGGCTCACACCAAATTCGTGGCACTCAGCTATGTCACCGTGAGAACTATCCGGTGTGATGAGGACAACCCCAATGCCGTAGCTGCCAGTACTCTGCAACATCCCTCCCCCCGCCGCTAAAAAGCTGCAGTGGCCAAGATGTTGAACAAGGTGGAACGCACGGCAACACCAGAGTTGCCCCTTCACTTCGACGTCTTCAAGCCTCCACCCCCATATGTCTGAAGTCAAGTCCCGACACACAGTGTGGTGGGCCTTACCACAGCCCGAAGACTCCGTGTATACGGCATACCCACGCTGCCTGGCTACGAGTGTAATACAGCTCTTTGAGGCGACTTCTGGAATCCGTCTTTTATTCAACTTGTACATAGCTTTTCCTTCACGCTGCTGACAGGCAGCGTGAGAGGGACAGATAGAGAGAGAGACACACTGCCACGTGGCAACCCGGAGCCCCGCTCCCGCGTGGCCCCCTTCCTCTGTTCGTTCCCGTTCTGACCACGTGTCGTTCATCTCCTCTCTCTTTAATGCTGCCTAACGGCGTGTGCGACTTCACGGTGATATTGGTCCCGGTCTAGCACGGCGTGTAGAGTTTGTGCTGTTGTTAATTGTAGCCATGTTTTGATGTTACTGAGCCATGTCGTTTTTGGCCGTCCTGGTCGTTTTTTCCCTTCGATTTTTCCTTCCAGGATTTGCTTTAATAGCTGGTATTTGTGGTCGTTTCGGGCAATGTGGCCTAGGTAGTAACACTTCCTGCTAATGATGGCCTTCAGCAGTTGCCTGTCAGTGCCCATATCTTGTAGAACTTGTGTATTGGTGGTTTTGGCTATCCATGGGATTTTCAGCATTCTTCGAAACAGCCACATTTCGAAAGCTTCGAGCCTTTTTGTTGCTGTTGTTGTCAGTGTCCACGTCTCTACTCCATACAGCAAAATTGACCAGATGTAGCATTTCAGTGTGCGCAGTCTCAGTGATATACTCAAGTTGCGGTCTGCAAGGAGTGTTTTCCATTTAATAAATGCTGGCCTTGCTTGTTCAATTCTGCTCTTGATTTCGACTTCATGGTTCAACTGATCGTCAATTATTACACCAAGGTATTTAAATCGGTGTACTTGTTCCAATTTTTCGCTGCCCAGCTTGATTGTTATTTCACTTGTAGTTCGGCTGACCTTCATAACCTTTGTTTTCTTTTTGTTAATTCGTAAGCCCCATATTTGACTCTCTGCGGCAACCTCGTCCAAGATTTGTTGTAGGTCTTGTTCCGAATCGGCCAGCAGTGCAGTGTCGTCGGCATACCTGATGTTGTTGATGTATTGTCCATTGACTTTAATACCAATGTTTTTATCTGTTAGTGTTCGATCAAAAATCTGCTCCGAGTAGATGTTGAAAAGACTCGGTGACAGTGGGCAGCCCTGTCGTACACCTTTTTGTATTGGTGTTGGGTCTGTCAATTCGTTGTCATATCGGAGTTGGGCTGTTTGCTTCCAATAAAGAGCAATGATGAAGTTGATGTCGTTTTTATCTAGTCCCAGTTGTTTTAATAGACCTACTAGTCGGTCGTGGTCTACTGAGTCAAAGGCTTTCTCGTAATCTATGAAGCAGATGTACACTTATTTCTGATGTTCGTAGCATCGCTGTAGTAGTATCTGTAGACAGAAGATTGCTTCTCTTGTGCCTAGTCCTTTGCAGAAGCCAAACTGTGTGTTATTCAATGCATTTTCGCATGTGGAGCATATGCGCTGTTGGATCACCTTCAGGAAGACTTTCAGCACGTGGCTCATCAAGCTTATCAGCCTGTAGTCTTCGCATTTCCGGCTTGTTGCTTTCTTTGGAATGGCCACAAAGATGGATTGTAGCCAGTCGGATGGAATTTTATTGCCATTGTATATTTGATTGTACCAATTAGTCAGTTGTCGCATGTTGTTGCTATCTAATAGTTTGAGCAATTCTACATGGATTGTGTCGGGCCCGCATGCTTTGCCTGACTTAGCTGTTTTGATTGCATGTTCTACTTCTGATGTTAAAATGTGTAGAGCGTCTTTCGACTTCTGTTGGTCTTTTTCTGCAGGTGTTCTCGCGGCGCCAAAGAGCTTGTGTATATAGTTTGTCCAGGTGTCCATTTTTTCTTGTTTATTTAGGATTGGTTGGTTGTTGTCCGCACACAAGATAGCTGTTGGGGCTGGTCTGTAGATGTTACCAGCTTCTTTGAGCTTCTTGTGCATAGTAAAATTGTCATGTTTTTTAATTAGTTTTTCAATCTCGGCGCATTGTTCTTCCATCCACTTTTCTTTTGCCTGTCGGATTGCTTCTCTGATCTTCTGTTGCATTTGTTTGTACATCTCCAAGTTGTTATTTTTGTACATTCTTCGTTTGCTCATTAGATCGAGAATATATTGTGTCATCCATCGTTGTTTCTTTTTCGGTGACTGGTGTCCCAGCATGGCTTCTGTTGTTTCTGTGATGCATTGTTTGAACGAGCGCCAGTACTCCTGAACATCTGCTGTTTCTGTTGTTATTGAGTGGATGCTATCGTTGAGATGTTGCTGTACTTGTCTTTTATCGGCGCTGTTCTTCAGTTTCTCCAGGTCTGCTCGTCTCGTCTTTGTGCATTGTATTGATCGCAATATTGTAGCTGTTACTGGGTTATAATCTGACGATATATCGGCTCCAGGGTAAGTTTTTGCTGTAATCACACTGAACTTAAACCTGATGTTAATTAGGATATAATCGATTTGGTTCCTGACGATGTTGTTGTCGGAGTCTTGCGGCGAGGTCCACGTGTACAGTCTTTGAGGTGGTAATTGGAACCTCGTGTTAGCAATACTGAAACGTTCTTCTTGGCAGAATTGAACCAGTCTGTCGCCTCGTCCATTCCTTGTTCCTAGTCCGTGTTCTCCGACAATGTTCTGCATTCGACCGTGGCCAACCTTGGCGTTGAAGTCGCCGAAGATTATAGTGATGTCTTGTTTCTTCAGCGGCTTCAGCGTGTTGATTAGTTGCTCATAGAACGATTCGATTTCATGATCTTGTTTGTCTGCTGTTGGAGCATAAACCTGTAGAATGTTCACGTTGACTTTGTTACCTGCTAATTGTAGTAGTGCTATTCGTTCTGATACTGGGGTAAAGTTGATGACTTTATTTGCTAATTTCTTATGTACTATAAAGGCGACACCGTATGTTTGTTTGGTGTTTTCTTCTCCTCCGGAGCAGAAGATGTGGTGTTCGTTCGATATAATCTTTTTTGTTCCAGGCCATTTAGTTTCGCTTAGACCGATTATGTTGATTTTAAATCGATCCATTTCTTGTATGACATTGGCTAGTTTTCCCGCTTGAAGTAAATTTATAACGTTCCAAGTTGCTACTTTGAAAGGGTTCTTTGACACAAGCTCGGAGATTCTTAGCACCCCTGTCCTATTTAAAGGACGCCGATACTCAGGGCCTTTGTTGATTTTGCTTGTCATCATTGAAGTTTTCAAGGGAGGAATAATCCAAGTAGTTTCCCGTTGCTTTCTTTGATCACAATTTATTTGAAAAGGTCATGTGGGGACCTTTCGAAACGGATTTTGTCTGACGTCTCCACTGAAGTCTTCCCGCCTTGGGTGACCCTTCTGAGAGCGCTAGGCTCTCGACGGTATAGCGATCAGCTTCTCAGACGTACACAAACTCTCTCGCCGTGTTAAGGCACCGTTTCTCGAGAGAGCGTTCATCTCCACCCCTATTTAATACCCGGGTCACGTGGTACGTTTCCACCAATCCTGGTTAGTCTCTATGGAATATTCCAGGCCCCCTCGTAAGCTGCCAGGACCACGCCCCTGACTCATCTCCCCATTGGCTGTGGCCAAAGCTAGCAGAACCAATCCCCTACTTACAGCTGTCACCTTTCCATTACGTCAGGGCCACGCCCCTAGGCTTCCCCCCATTGTCTATAAACCAGGACCGGCAGAGCCAATCATCATGACGAGTTGTGATACGTCATTGAGCCGGATATATCCTCACATTACACGAGGAACGGAGATGTGTGGATGTTGCCTAACAAGAACCTCATCGGTGATCTGTCTGTCCAGAGTGCCACTGGCTTGGACCTCCAAAAGGCACCAGTAGGGATCAGTTGAACCGCTTCCGCTGTGACCAGGGCAGAATGTGTGCGTACTACTTCCGAACATTAATGGGGCATTGTACTACTGTGTGACAAGCCCCGCTGTGGGAATGTAGGGAGAAGTGAGACCGTGGCGTACAGACATCGTCTCTGGCTGTGAAGTCCGTCAGGGCGTGCCACGGGCGGTACTGGTTGTTGCCCTGCACGTGCTGGAGGAGGAAGCTGTCACATGGCTCTGTGGCTACGTGGGGCTGACGTCCACTCACACGATATATATAACATTGAACAAATATTTAATTAATGTTATTCCATATCTGTGCACTCTTAACTGTGTGACAGTCACGCGTAAAAACAGCTAAAGAAAACCACAAGCCGGAACACTTAACAGCTGGGGGACTAAATAATATAATAAATTAGTAAGCTGGGAAAGATCCCTCGTGTAGCCTTCAACAGAATATTTTTGGGCAAGTGTTGTTAGCGGGCAGCAGCACCTATATAGGGAGGTGGGTGGTGTGACCAGAGCCAGGCATGGCCACCTTTTTTTCCCCCAGCGCACTGCATCAGGTATACTCGTTTATTTAAGGCTGAGTCGACCTAGAAGAGGGAGGGACAGATGGCCTGACACGATTCAAGATATTCGCTGGGACCGAGATTGGTGATGGCCGTGAGAGCGGGAATCCAACCCGGGTTCGTAGCGCAGTGCGGTGTGCTAATCGCTGCGCCACCACCCCCTGTGAATCATCTGCCAGCTGCTGCACTTCCTCACTTGTCTCCTCTCCGTGCATAGCATTATGCACGTGCTGTTTTATTGGACATCTCTTGTACAATGTGGATTCGTGATTCGTGCCACACACACCAATGGGAGATTTTAACAATGAAGCCTATGGGAGGAGACTTTAACATTGAAGCTTATGGGAGACTTTAACAGTGAAGGCTAAGGGAGACTTTAACATTGAAAACTATCAGACAATGCGGCTACTGCGAATGGCGTCACCAGACCTGTACATGCCTCTATTAGTCTCCACGGGACTCATGTATCTAGGCATCTCTATGGGTCTCTACGTATCTCTATGGGTTCATGATACGGCTCATAGTTTGGGTTGCATGGCCACAATCTCACGACTGGGTCTTCTCTTCAATGTATCGCTTTGTGTCTCTCGCAGTCTGTGTATCTCTATGAGTCTCTATGGGTTTACTATAGGGTCTATGGTTAGGGTTGCCTGGCCTTATTTACTTTGTTTTATCTTTAATGTATCTCTATGTCTATCTCTCTGTGTATCTATTCATGCCCAGCCACTTCATGCCCAAACAGCTTTTGTTCGGCCGGATTAGAGGCCTACCGAAACTGAATTTCTGGTTTCGGCCGAAACCGAAAGTAAAAAAAATAATTTCGGCAGAAAACGAAAGTAGACCGAAAGTTTCAATTGAATTTCGGCCGAAACCGAAAGTATGCCGAAAGAGGCCATTTGCCAACTTTCGGCGCCGAAACCGAATTTCGGTTCGCCTCTACAGGGAACGATTAAAGGGGTGGATAGAAGAGAGAAAATGAATAAGGCGGATGTGGGGAAACGAGCAGCGAACGGATATGGGAAGGGAGGGGATGCTGAGAGCGAGCAGATAACGGGAGCGAGGGGCATTCGGTGAGCAAGGGTGCAGGGTCTGGGTGCCATCGCCTCATGCCGGGAGGGCGAGCGAGTAAGCGAGCGAGAGGGAGGGAGTGAGTCAGAGCGGCCCGGACTCTCCTCCTCCCCCTCCTCCTCCTCGCAGAGCTCCGTGACTGCGCTCCCAGCCACGTCCCACAATCCCCCTCGCTCCGCGCGGGTCGCGCTCTCAGCTAGCCACGTGAAGCGCGAGGCTAGCGTTTCATCCACAACCCCTCCTCCTCCTCTCACACTCCCGATTTCTCCTCCTCCGTCCTCCTCCCCGCTTCTTCAACTACTCCTCCCACTATAGGCCGACCGAAACTGAATTTCTGGTTTCGGCCGAAAACGAAACCAGACCGAAAGTAAAATTTTACTTTCGACCGAAAACCGAAAGTAAAAAAAATACTTTCGGCCGAAACCCAAAGTAAACCAAAAGTACAAAATTTACTTTCGGCCGAAACCAAAAGTAAAAAATTTACTTTCGGCCGAAACCTAAACTATGCCGAAAGAAGCCATTTGCCAACTTTCTGCGCCGAAACCGAATTTCAGTTGGCCTCTAGGCCGGATAGAGGGCTAAACGAGCACGGCACGGGCTAGATAAGAGGTGGAGTGATGAGGTATGAGAAGATATGGATTTGAGTGGAGTTACCAATGATTGATACCAGCGGTGCCAAGATCGGCCTCTGTTCAGGAGGCTCGTGAAAGACGCTACTGAGCAGTTGGAAGCTGTCGCCCTCCAGCAACAACAGAGGGCAGAGGAGCGACGCTCACAACAACGAGCGGAGCGCTGGGCGATTAATATACGCAAGTTGGCACAGTCGGGGACACAGGTTGGTGGTTCATCGGCCAATCATCTCAGTCAGTCAACCCATGGGCACCTGCTGGGTCTGTCCCGTAATCTTCCAGCGATGTTCGACACCTTATGTGGCCTTAAAGTGCAGGAGAGGGAGGGGGGTGGAAGCACGGGGGCCAAGTAACCATTTGCCCCCCCCCCCCCTTTATTATGAATAATATTGGTCGCGAAAGCCTACGTGTTAAACTGACTAATCCAAGGGTGGGCAAACTTTTTGACTCGTGGGCCACAATGGATTCTAAAATTTGACAGAGGGGCCGGGCCAGGAACAGGTGGATGGAGTGTTTGTGTGAACTAATATAAATGACATGTAAAAATCATTACATGAAAGGATTTGGCCTTTAACAGGTAGCTAAGCATTTCTTTGCAAGGCAATTTAACAAATTGCACGAACATGAATAATACAAAAACATGTCGTAACGTGACTGATCAAACATCATGAAAACAGGCCTGCGCCAAACCAATTACCTCACTTGAACTTCTTTATTATCTAGATTAACAGGTTAGAGCAGCCACGCAGGCTGTGTGTCGGAGATTTGGCTTTAACCTCGCTGCAGCAACACATCATCAGTTTCAGTGGTAACAGTGTTGTTGATCTCCCATTTTTGCCAGTGCATACAAGTTTGGAGTTATTTTGGTTGTGGCAATTCTCAGGATAGATCTGAGGTGCTGATCCGTTAACTTTGATCTGTGACGGGCTTTGTTGGCGTTCATGACGCTGAATGTCTGCTCACACACATAAGTCGAGCCAAACAAAGTCAGTATCTTCTGTGCAGTCCTCCGGAGGTTTGGAAACGTGGCTCTGTTAAGTGAAGCATAAAAGTCATTCAGTTTAACAGAGTTGAACTTCTCCTTTAGGACGGAGTCAGACTGAAGATCTATCAGTTCCAACTGCAGCTCCTGTGGTGCTGTTTCAGGGTCTTGTGACAGGGGACAGGACACCAGCTGAAGTGACTGTTCAATGTTTTCGAAATCAGAGAACCTACGGCAGAATTCTCCGTGCAGGTCCTCAAGCGATTTGCTGTATTTTTTTGCGTTTCGCGGTGCCTCTTCCTGCATGGCAAGTGTGGGGAAATGAGCAAAAAATTGTTTGAAATTTGTCCGGAGAACAAAGTGAGCTTGGATTTTAAGGCTTTCACATGTTTGAACAAACTGATCTTTCCCCATGTTTGAACAAACTGATCTTTCCCCTGCAGTTTCACATTCAGCTCATTCATGTGTGAAAATATGTCCACAGCAAACGCAAAGTCACTAAGCCAGTTCTTGTCGCTTAGCTCAGGGAATTCGTCAGATTTCCCCATCAACTCCAAAAATGCGATGATGTCCTCTTTCAGCTCCCACACGTAACACTTTCCCCAAACTTAACCAGCGGACACGAGAGTGGTACAGCAAGTCCTGATGTCCGCATCAGTTTCCTCCAGGAACGTAATAAACTGACGGTGCTGAAGTCCCCTTGCTCGTATAAAGTTCACAAGTTTTACGACTGGATTCACGACATGATTAAGCTTCACGACATGATTAAGCTTCGATGACAGCAGATACCTGGTTATACAAGTCCTCTCCCCGCGTTGTTCGTTTCAGGGACTCCATGGTCAAAAACTCCTCTGTTATCGCAAAACTGTCGTCAATGCCTCGGATAAAAATGAGAAGCTGAGCAGTGTCTTTTACGTCCGTACTTTCATCCAGTGCTAGTGAATATAATTCAAAGGAATCTGACTTTTTGTTTAATTGACTGGCTATATTTTCATCAATCAGTTCCACACTGCGAGTCACAGTCCTGCGTGATTAACGGACTTTTTCAAATTTGCTTTTGATCTCTGGACACAAGATGTCTGCTGTCTGTACCATGCATTCTTTTACAAACTTGCCTTCGGAGAAAGTGGTAATGAGTGGTAATGTTGGTGATAAGAAGGTTTTAAAGAAATTTTAAATCGAAGTGAAGAAGGAAATTTTGATTTAAAGCTTTCCTGACTGCAGGGATTAATCTTCTTGGTTCTTTCGGTAAAGTCACATAGAATGGAAATAATAAAATAAAAAAAATAAAACATTATAAAATAATTATCACGACGTTTCGGCCACAAAGCAAGCAGCCGTCCTCAGGTAAAGAACAGGTCTGTCGATAAGACAGAGTCTGAATAACACGTCCTAGGCTTGGAGCGTCTATTTAAGCTGGGAGGGAGGAGGAAGAGCGCCTTGACAAAAAAAATTGCATATCAAGAGGAATTTTAGCATATTTATGGGAAATGCAGATATGCGACCAGTACTACTTGTGAAATGCATAGGAGGTTTGGCAGGGGGTTTAAAGTCATGTTTTGCCCGTGCATTATGCAGGACCAGCAGCATCAAAGGGAGGGGATAGGGGGAAGCATTAATAAAGGGAAGGAATGTTAACAGTATGTAGCTGCAGCAACCAAAACCACTACGTAAACAACCAAAGTATAAACTACATAGTATCATCAGTATACTAAAAATACTCTCCAATAAGCTGAGCTACCAACAGTAAGTAATACACCACAATTCTATGTCGCAAAAAATATAACACGCCTCCAGCCAAACTTTATTCTCCCACATCACACGGGTCTACCCCGTACTACATACTACCACAGACAAACCCAACATTAAACCACATGCTGTATTACTATACACCACCCTATACCTTATACATTGTAATGTTACACTATGTATTATTCTACCCACCCTACTGGACACCACACTGCTGCATATTCACCATACAACTACGAATTTTAGCATATTTATGGGAAATGCAGATATGCGACTAGTACTACTTGTGTAATGCGTAGGAGGTTTGGCGGGGGGTTTAAAGTCATGTTTTGCCCGTGCATTATGCATGACCAGCAGCATCAAAGGGAGGGGATAGGGGGAAGCATTAATAAAGGGAAGGAATGTTAGCAGTATGTAGCTGCAGCAACCAAACCACCACGTAAACAACCAAAGTATAAACTACATAGTATCATCAGTATACTAAAAATACTCACCAATAAGCTGACCTACCAACAGTAAGTAATACACTACAATTCTATGTCGCAAAAAATATAACACGCCTACAGTCAAGCTTTATTCTCCCACATCACACGGGTCTACCCCGTACTACATACCGCCACAGACAAAC
Source organism: Entosphenus tridentatus (assembly GCA_014621495.2). NCBI lineage: Eukaryota > Metazoa > Chordata > Hyperoartia > Petromyzontiformes > Petromyzontidae > Entosphenus > Entosphenus tridentatus. The sequence goes on from CM025674.1 coordinate 246,666, forward strand.
CCAACATTAAACCACATACTGTATTACTATACACCACCCTATACCTTATACATTGTAATATTACACTATGTATTATTCTACTGACCCTACTGCACACCACACTGCTACATATTCACCATTAAACTACGACACCATGTATTACCTTGTACATTGTATTAAACATTACAATTTTATACTATTTATTATTATACAATCTGCTATATACTATACCATTGACCGTCGCGTGAAAGATACTAAGAGGAAGCAGCGAAATATGTCAATGGGAGAGTGGTGGTTGGAGACTTGCAGCGGAGCAAAGAATCCATTTCCTGCGGAGAATACAAGATATATAGTCAATGCCAGTGAGCGGAACGCGGTCTGAAAGTCACCGTAAACGTGAACACAATTAGTTAAGATCCGAAATGGTTTATTACGTCCTTCCAATGATTACTGAGCCAGAATCCATCTTCTCGGTTGAAATTGTCTCTGTGTTTGTATATGTGGATCGCCTCATGAACGAATCTCTCATGGTAGCCAGATGCCATGTGAGCCCACTGAATTGTAACAGTGATCTGCCACGGCTGAGGTGTTTGTCCTACCGTGTTTCAAGTCTGCTTTATGTTCACGGATTCGGTCCGAGACATGTCGTTTGGTTTCTCCAACGTAACTGCTACCACAGAGGCAACTTAGTTTGTAGACGCCAGGGTACTGTATGTCTGGAACCACATCTTTTACAGACGGGAGCAGATCACGGATTTTATGTACTATGTTGAATCTGACCTGGATCTTGTGTTTTATCAAGATTTTGGAGATCTTTTTTGTGACCCGAGCAATGTAGGGTAAGGTGATGGTTTTGAAAGGCTCCTCAACAGGATCCTTCTTGATGGTTGGAGTGATGGCTTTGCGGATTGTGTAGTCGGAGTAACCATTAGCCTTAAGAGCTTGGCGTACGTGTTTGAGTTCACTGGCAATGTGTTAATGGTCGGAGATGCATTGGGCTCTATGGTATAGAGTCTTGATGAGGGAATTCTTCCCTTTATTAATGCTTCCCCCTATCCCCTCCCTTTGATGCGGCTGGTCTGCATAATGCACTGGCAAAACATGACTTTAAACCCCCCGCCAAACCTCCTACGCATTTCACAAGTAGTACTGTCGTATATCTGCATTTCCCATAAATATGCTAAAATTCCTCTTGATATGCAAATTCTTTTGTCAAGGCGCTCTTCCTCCTCCCTCCCAGCTTAAATAGACGCTCCAAGCCTAGGACGTGCCATTCAGACTCTGTCTTATCGACAGACCTGTTCTTCACCTGAGGACGGCTGCTTGCGTTGTGGCCGAAACGTCGTGAGAATTATTTTATTATGTTTTATTTTTATTATTTTATTATTTCCATTCTACGTGACTTTACGGAAAGAACCAAGAAGAAGGAAATTATTGAAAAATTTGTATAATTCATGATTTTTCAAACTTTAATTATGTTTTCTGTACTTAAAATTATTTAAAAACTGTGGGGTCTAGAATGGACTCGTGAAATTCGGAGAGACTTCAGAGTTACGTTTTGTTTGTTTTGTTGAATTACACAAAGCGTAACAGTTATGTATATAACTTTTGTAATATAAAATTCCTAGTAAGATATTAATTTTGTGATTGTAGTCATACCCCTCCCCCTCATTCAAGCCGTAATTTAGAGAGCGAAAGCGCCGAGTACGTACATCGCTAACATCAGAACCCGTTAATCTCTCCTCGCATCATTCAAACGTTCATACGATATTACGGTGAATGCTTCCAAAAACAATACTATACCCAAATATTACTGTTAACCTACTTTCAATAAATGTAAAAACATTGAATAACACTGAGAAAACCTTGAACAACAGAGAAAACTAACATTGCCGCATCAAGGTTTAGAATCGTTCAACAAGATGATTCTTTCGTCTGCTACATCAGTCGGTCGATTCTGAGAGAGAGAGAATATTCGTATGAGCAATTCATGTTCCAAAGGTTAATGGAACTCGTGTTGACCGGCCTGCAGTGGGACACGTGCCTGATATATTTGGACGACGTCATTGTTTTCAGCCGCACGTTTGAGGAGCATCTTCAGAGATTGGATGCTCTTTTTGCTAGGGTGCGTTCCGCTAATTTGAAATTTAAGCCCAAGAAGTGTCACCTTTTGCAACACTCCTTGCGCTATTTGGGTCACATTGTCAGCCCTGATGGGATGGCCACGGACCCGGACAAAACGGCGTGCGTTCGGGATTGGCCAACTCCGGCCATGGTGGGGGACGTGTGTCGATTTGTCGGGTTCGCTTCCTATTACCGCAGATTTGTACCAAATTTTGCTATGATTGCTAGGCCGCTGCACCTCCTTACGGCAAAGAATCAGAGGTTCAAATGGGGGCCGGAGGAGGAGAAAGCATTTCGCGGCCTACGCGATCGATTGGCGTCAGCACCGACGCTGGATTATCCTGATTTCGCTTTGCCTTTCATTTTGGATACCGACGCCAGTGACACGGGCATTGGCACCGTCCTATCGCAGTGTAAGGGTGGCGTCGAATGCATTGTGGCTTACGGGAGTCGTGTTCTCTCTCCGACTGAGACCCGCTATTGCGTCACCCGGCGGGAATTGTTGGATATCGTGCATTTTGTCCGCCAATATCGCCCGTATCTGTGTAATATGAGGATATATCCGGCTCACTGACGTATCACAACTCGTCATGATGATTGGCTCTGCCGGTCCTGGTTTACAGCCAATGGGGGGAGCCTGGGGGCATGACCCTGACGTGATGGAAAGGTGACAGCTATAAGGATTGGTTCTGCTGGCTTTGGCCACAGCCAATGGGGAGATGAGTCAGGGGCGTGGTCCCGGGAGCTGACGAGGGAGCCTGGAAGATTCCATGCAGGCTAACGAGGTTTGGCAGAAACGTACCACGTGACCCGGGTATTAAATAGGGGTGGAGATGAACGACACGTGGTCAGAACGGGAACGAATGGAGGAAGGGGGCCACGCAGGAGCGGGGCTCCGAGTTGCCACGTGGCAGTGCGTCTCTCTCTCTATCTGTCCCTCTCACGCTGCCTATCAGCAGCGTGAAGTAACTGTAACATAAGTTGAATAAAAGACGGATTCCAGAAGTCGTCTCAACGAGCTTTATTACATCTATATGGCAGAAAATGCATTGTGTGCACGGATCATGCAGCTTTGCAATACTCCTTGAAAGTTGACCAGCCATCTGGCCAGCTGGCACGATGGCTGGAAACTTTACAGGAGTTCTTGTTTGACATTCAATACCGTAAGGGTTCCCGTCACGCTAATACGGACGCGCTCTCCCGACTGCCACATGGGTCCGCCTGCGCGTGTGCCTCGGGCACGAATAGGTGCACGCGGGTTCCAAGCTCCCTTGGCCTGTCATGTCTGCTGTGGATAAGCCCGCAGACTCTACCTGTCCCGAGCCGGCTGATGGGGTTTTGAATTTGCCGCGTTCCGTGTGGGTTCGTGAACAATTGCTCGATGACTCGCTTGCGGCCTTGCGGAGTCAGGCTGCCAAGTCAAAGGGGTATCCGTCATCTGATGGGATGCCGGGAGCAGCTCTCCGGGACGGATTGTTGATGTGGAGAGAGGACTTGCGGGGTCGCTGGCGCCTTGTCGTTCCGTTGTCGCTGCGATATGAGTTGATTCGGATACGTAGATGACACGTTCGTCATCTGGCCACATGGCCTGCCAGCACTGAACCAATTTCTCAACCACATCAATTCCATACAACCGTCTATCAAATTCACCATGTAAGTGGAAAAGGATGGCCAAGCTATCATTCCTGGATGTTTTGATCGAGAAGAGACCTGATGGCTCGTTGGGACATTCGGTCTACAGGAAAGCCACTCACACGGATGCCTATCTAAAGCTTGACTCCCACCACCATCCAGCCCAGAATAATTCCCTCATCAAAACACTACACCATAGGGCCCGTTGTATCTCCGACCAGCACCACCTAGCCAGTGAGTTGGACACGTACACCAAGCCCTCAGGATGAATGGATACTCGGACCATACAATCCGCATAGCTGTCTCCCCAGCCATGCGGAGACAACCTTCTGAGGATCAAACCAAAACCATCACTTTACCGTACATAGCAGGGGTTACCAAAAAGATTTCCAAAATCTTAAACAAACACAAGATCTGGATCTTGTGTCAATTTATGACATTTTTGACATGCGTTTTTCTGGATTTTGTTGTTGTTATTCCGTCTCTCACTGTTCAAATAAACCTACCATTAAAATTATAGACTGATAATTTTTTTGTCAGTGGGCAAATGTACAAAATCAGCAGGGGATCAAATACTTTTTTCCCTCACTGTACAGAGGCAGAGTCATGTCAATGTCAATCTTTTTTGTCATAAGGTTAGATAAATTTACACCAGAGATGAACTTTTTTCATTGCAAAATTAGTAATAACATCTTCAAATGGTGATTTTTGCACAATCACATTCATTATTTTTACCACGTAAATTGTTGGTTACTTCTCGCTCATTTTTTTGCAATGGTAACAAGTCGTTAACTAGTTGTGAGGCATATTACACTTAAAATAAGTCAAACACATATTTAAGCTTAAATTAAAGTAAAGCAATATGGCAGTCGTCCTGTCAGAACATTGGATATATTGATGAAAATGAACGCCATCCTTTTAACTCTGCCCCACCGAATTGGGACCATGAAAAGGTGAAGGGAGTGAGGGGAAGAAGTTGGGGGGGGGGGGGGTGCAATACCCTGGTGCCTAGGTGGGTGGGAGAGGGGAAGGGGGAGTGGAATAGTTAAAGGAAAGGGAGAAGCACTTAGGAAAGAATAACTTATACGTGCTCGGTGAACTTATAGTCCCATAGAGCGTTGATTGCATCCCATCCATCCCCAGGGGAAGGGAGGCATTCCTTGCGCTCATCCCCGACCTCCCAGTGAACACACATCACATCAGGCTTCACAGAAATTGGACTATCTGACTTCGAACTCCCGTTCCCTTGCCTTTAAGTTGGTGGTTTAAACGTTCCGTTCCCGCGAGGGCAAGGAGGGTGCCATGCCACTGTTTCCATGAAGGAGGTTGTAAGCTCTACTCCCTTAAATCTTGTTGTGTTGCAAGACCATGAAAGTTAGTATTATCTTGGGAAACCCTCATCCAGAAGTGGTTAAAAATAATGGTTATAGGTGGCAAGATGTCATCTCCCTCGCCTGGTGTGCAGAAGGTCGTAGGTTCGATAATGACCCTGACAACACCTGCCATACAAATGGAGTTCATGTCTCTCTCCCTCTCTTCATGGTAGTGTAAAGTCGAGCCGACACAAGGTTGGGGGAGGAGGTCCGTCCTTTATTTCCCCCAGTCCACACTTGCCCATAGCCCTCTCTCATATATCTTCTCACCTGTAACTCCCCTCTTCCACTGTTCCTGCTCCACTGCCCCCCTCATTTTGGCGGGAATTATCTCCATGCCCCTTTAATCCACTGTCTATCTCCATCCCTACCCCTGACATCCCATAAAGTAGCTTAGATTTTTCTCCGGGTCCTCGTCCAGTTTTTCCCTCCACATTAATCATCTATATCACGCGTTTAGAGCATTTGGCTGCTATAAATGTCCACATGATAAGCCACTTCGTTGAGATGTCATTCGTGGCTACATAGCTCAGTGGGCATTGCCTGGTAAAATAAAAAAGAGTTTTGTTTAAAATTATGAGAAATATCTGTATTTTTTAGTAAACCAAGGACTGGTTGATGAGAGTTTACAATTCTGTTCTCAATTGTATTGCGTGACCACTCTGCCCCTGCACTGGAGCCTGCGCCGGCTTTGCGCCGCCGTTTCGAGTTGCGTTTCCACAGCGACCGTTTTGCATTTCATTTCTATGATGGCCATTTTGTGGTTCATGTCCCGTACAGCCATTTTGTACTGTGTGTCCATTGCTCTTAGTCCAAACTTTAGGCGGTATCTTCCTTTTCCGATCCTTGTCCCATATCTCCTGGTCTCCAGAAGTGGTATCTTCAGAAGTAGCATCACCAGTGGCGTGAGTGCCATTAGGTGTTTGCCTGCATTTTCTCACCTGGATACAGACAAACTCGGTTATATTGTCATAATTAATCACCTTCATCATAATTTTGTCACCGTATTTATTGTAATAATTATTATTACCATTATAATATTAGTTTAACCATTTCCTATTCTGAGACGTCTGAAAGTTGCAGTGGGTCCCATTCGATGCTGATCCTGCAACACGCAAACGGCTCAGTATTAATTTTATTTAGAGGTAGAGTGCCATTGTTTTTAAAGACATCGTACTCACCACAGATAACTATAGTGACGTGACCGCACTCTATGATAGCTGGCGCCAAACTGTGACACACGCCCACATGGCCTTGTCACCCTTGTGGGAGCCTCGGTACTGATAAGTTAATTTATTTGAGTGTTTTTCCGTCCTCAGGAAAACTATTGGCATACACGCATGTTATCGAAACGGAACGGGTTAATAGACAGAGAAACCGAAAATAATGATGATTGTTATACCTTTGTCAGTCTGATGCAACACAGAACAGCTCCAGCCAAATAGCAGCAAGCAGCGATCAACCCAAAGACAGCCACCGCTGCATCGGTTCCTTATTAAGAAGACAAAAGAGCGAGTCGTAAGAATATATGGTTGCTGCTGTTGCTGTTAGGGGTACACAGAGAGTTGGTAAGGCTGGTAGGGCTGCCGTAAAATTTATATTGTTGGTAGTGATATGGACAATTGTTAGAGCAGGTAGGAGTTAAACTACAAGTACAAGATTGGGAACCACTGCACTAGACTAAGACTATCACGATAATATGCTTACTAAATTAACACTTCGGATGATCACAGTGCCACACAGACCTTCCCATAGGGTTGAGTGTTAATCACTGAGAATAACAGAGCAGAACGATTGGCTCCTATAGGGTTCAGTGTTAATCACATACGCCAATAGAGTCATACTAAGACTCGATTAACATTCCACAGGTGGTGGTCGATAAGACATACCATTACAACTGAAACAAGCAATGATGAATAAGTTAAAGCTGCCACCACCACAACCCACAACTGGGGTAGTGCCACAGCCCAGCTGTAGTGCTTTGTTGCAGATGCTCACAGATCGAATCTGGCAGGCCTCCGTTTTACTTTGGCCGTATTAAGCCTTTCCCGTTCTGAGGCGTCTGCAAGTTGCAGGGTGGGTTGTGTTCACTGCTGAATCTCGGAACGCACAAGCGGCTCAGCATTAATTATATTCACAGAAGTGTAACGCTATTGTTTATAAAGACATTGTACCTACCGCAGAGAACCGTATTAACATGACCGAACTTTATAACAGCTATATTCTTGGTTCTGTTGGTAAAGTCACGTATATAGAAAATTAAATACAAAATAACAGATAATACAATTAAATCAAATCAAATAAAAAAAATACAAATAACAAATTTAAAACAATAAAACCAAAAAACCCACGACGTTTCGATCGCAACACAAGCCGTCTTCATCAGGCGAAGAGAAAAGAGGTAGCAAGCCTCCAAATGCAACTGCTTCTAAGGGCTTTCAAAGTGGGCGGGGCAGCCAGCGCAAATGTCGGAAACAATGGGGGGATGGAGGGGGCAGAGACAGGGGGGAGAGAGGGGGGGGAGAGATAGAGGTGAAGCTTAAGGCGAGGGCGCACTCCAAGTGTGTTAGACAATGGGCGGAGGAAGACGGTAGAGATACGGGGGAGAGAGAAGGGGGGGGGAGTTGAGATAGGGGGAGAGAGAGGGGGTACAAGTAGTGTGTTAGACAATGGGGGGGAGGGGGCAAAAACAGGGGAGAGAGAGGGGGTGTAGAGATAGAGGTGGAGCTGAAAGGCGAGGGCGCAGTCCAAGTGTGTTAGATAATGGGGGGGGGAAGAGGGTAGAGATAGGGGGGAGAGAGGAGGAGGGTAGAGATAGGGGGAGAAAGTGGGGTACAGATGGGTGGGACATTGCACCTCACTACACCCATCAACACTGCTGATGGTAGAGGTTGACAAGAAAACAAATCAAGTCATGACCCAAAGTGGTTGATGACATCTTTCCAATGATTGCTGAGTTTAAAACCGTCGTTTCGGTTGAAATTGTGTCTATGTCTGTATATATGGATGGCTTCGTGAACGAATCTTTGTTGATAGCCAGTCGGCTTGAAAAGTACCATCGTCTTAGATAAATCAATTTCGTGTGAGCCAGCCGCATTAAATGAATGATCAGCCACGGCAGAAGTATTGGTCCTGCCGTGTTTCAGATATGCCTTATGTTCACGAACACGGTCCGAGACATGTCACTTAGTTTCCCCAATGTAACTGCTGCCGTAGATACAGCTTAGTTTGTAGACGCCGAGATATTGCATGTCAATCCTGTCCTTCATAGATGGAATCAGATCACAAATTCTATGCACTGAGTTAAATCGGACCTGGATCTTGTGTTTGTTCAAGATTTTGTAAATCTTTTTGGTTATCCCTGCTATGTAAGGCAAGGTGATGGTTTTCATTAGATCTTCAGATGGCTCCTTCCTCACGGGTGGGGTGATGGCTTTGCGGATTGTGTAGTCAGAATATCCATTCACCTTGAGAGCCTGGTGTACATGTTTGAGTTCACTGGTCAGGTGTCCATGGTCGGAGATACATTGAGCTCTATGGTGTAGCGTTTTGATGAAGGAATTCTTCTGGAATGGATGGTGGTGGTAATTAGGTTGTATTATATTTTATTTTTTATATACGTGACTTTACCGAAAGAACCCAGAACATGAATTCCTGCAGTCACGAAAGTTTTAAGTCAAAATGTATGATAGCTGGCACCATATTCTCCCGCCTCAGTATGATAATGTAATTATATTTTAGTTTATTTCAATTCTGTTCCGATGACGTACACGTACATCATCAGAATATACACATACATAATCGGAATGGAATCGTAATAAAAACTGATGATATACACTTACACCATCGCAATGGGAAAGTGTTGACTACAACCCAACTGATTCACAGTGGATGTAAACAAATCCACTCACATTATGGCAAAGGAGTAACTCATTGTGCGCCGTGCATTATGATCCATATTTTGCCATGTTAAAAAAATTACAGAAAATTACTCGATTTGGGAATGCACAGACATAGTACCATTGCCCCCTCCTGTGAAACTTCTGAAAACTCTATGTGTACGTAGTGCCTTGTTTCATGGTAGCATTACGCTACATGTACTAAATTCCTATTAATCTTACGATTCATAATTATTATTTTTTTGTCGTCAGATTGTGTTGTACACCCTCCTCCACACGTGACTTTACCGAAAGAACCAAAGAGTAATTCCTGCAGTCACGAAAGCTCCAAATTAAGTTTGAACCACTTCTACGGGGAAGTTTTAAGTTTGTTTTTTCTCTCTCTCTCTCTGGGTTTTTTGTTGTCTCTCTCTGCTTGTGTATCGGTCTTCGTGTCTGTGTCTTTCAAATTTCACACTTAACTTCTAATTTAGCAATCTTTGGAAGAACGTTATCAACCAGGCTATGCGTTAATTGTGTGTTGACCGACCCTCTGTGTTGCATTGCATTACATATCGAAATTTTTCTAGGTTTATTTGATTTAATGTACTTTCTCTGTCTCCACTCATTTTGTCGTTCTTATGTTCTGCTCTCTCTGTGTGTCTCGGCTGTTGTCCCTCTCCCTCTCTGCTTTTGTCTGTTCTTCGTGTTTGTGTCTTGTCTCTCTTTAAAATTTCACACTTAACTTCTAACTTAGCAATCTTTGAAAAACGTAATCAACCAGGCTATGCGTTAATTGTATGTTGACCGACTCTCTGTGTTGCATTACATTACATTTAGAAATTTTGCTAGGTTATTTCATTCAGTGTGTCTCTCTCCCTGTCTCCTAATTTTTTCAAGCTTTTGCACCGTACCACTCACCGTGCTACTCATTGACATGCTAATTTCTATAACCCCTCTATCTCCGCCCCCGCCCCCTCTCTCAAGCTTTTGCACCTTGGCACTCACCGTGCCACTCATTGACATGCTAATTTCTCTAACCCCTCCCTCTCTCTCCGCCCCCACCCCCTCTCTCTATTTAAGGCCTCGACACAGAGGCGTGGTTTCTCTGTGTGCCTATGTTTGTTCTCTCTCTATGCATCTCTGTGATATCTGTCTGCTTATATGTCTGTCTATATGTCTCTGGTTCTGTGTTTTATCTCTCTCTCAAATTTAGAATTCTCAGGAAGAACGTAATCAACCAGGTAGGGTGTTGTTGACTGTTATGTTATCCGACTCTCTGTTGTATTACATTACATTTCTAAGTATACTAGATTTGTGTTTCTATTTCATTTATACCTGATGATGATTGCTTGTGTTGCAATCGAAACGTCGCATGCTAGTATTTAATTTATTATTTTATCTTTATCCGTGACTTTACCGAAAGAACCAAAGAGTAATTCCTGCAGTCACGAAAGCTCCAAATTAAGCTTTATACCACCCCACTTTTCATAATTAGAAACCCCACTGTTTAACTCAATCACACTCATCTCATGCACAATTTTATAATCGTCGTAAAGCAACTTGGATTAAGAGTAAACTAAACACTCAACTATTTTTTTTATTTTATCAGGTAAAGCCCACTGAGCTATATAGCTCTTTTTCAGATGCGACGTGGCCACAAATAATAGAGCAACGAAGGGGCTTATCATGTAGAAATTGATAGCACCCAAATATTCTAAAACCATTTTGATTCTAAATGTGGAGAGAGAAATTGGAGGAACCACAGACAAATCCATGCAACAACAGGGAGAACATGCAAACTCCAAATATACAGGCATACTAGGAGAGGGCGTTAACATTTCGCCAACACGGTGCCCCTTTCAGACGTTGCTGCTATATACATTGAGAAACGTGCAAAGATAAGATACGGTAACCGCCTTCATCCGTACCCCCCAACTCTCACCTGCGAGTGTACACGTCATCCAAGTGTAACCGCGGCTTATGTACAGCTGCTCCCGCTGCTTGCAGGTGTCGCTCTTGTTCACCTCCAACACCTGGTACAGGTAGAGCGCTACGCCGGCTATGAATGCCGCACTACCCAGCGCGTCCATGAACAGCTCTACCCACAGGAGGCGAACGAAGGCGCTTCTGTCCGGCCTCGTTTCTGTCCTGCTGAGCGCATGCACGAGGTAGTTCATGAGGGGTAGGGGCTAGGCGGAGGCAGATCCAGAAGCATAGGGAGCACATTGATTATTATCCGTCAACTTTTAATAACCCCACACGGTATTCACTCATTCTCGTAGAACAAACGACTGAGGTGTGAAAGGGAACCACAGATTAGCACGGTTGGCTACATCTGGTGCGAAAGAAGTTCAACACTCGTACATCTGCTCCCATCTGCCCGACCTGGTCGGTACGTGCGACACGACTGTGGTGAGCCTGAATCTGGTGCGCAAGGGTGAACATACTTTGCTCACTGAGCTGCATTGGCTTCTATTTGCCGAACTAACACAATATAAGGCTGCACTCGTTACACACAACGTTCTTGCCGCAAATGAACCACAATACTGTACCTTGCTGATCTCGTCAAGGAGCATGAGCAATCACACAAACTCCCTTCATCCTCGCAGCAACTTTTGGCTAGCCTTCGAACAAAGATGGTCACCGCATCACACGCTTTTAGATTTTATATATATATACACTACACATTACACTGAACTATATACTACATTATGCAGGACTATACACTATAGTATACACTGATATACACGAAACTATACACTACACTTTTGGATAGCCCACAAATAAAGACGGTCTGTTCATCGTGCGACTTCAAATGCTATAGACACTGCACTATAATACACTATACACTACACTAAACACTGTATACAAAACTTTTGACTAACTATCGAAAAAAATAATGTCGCTGTATCACACACTCTAACATGCACTTCTGCGGCCGTCTGGATCTCTCTTTCTTCAGATATTTGGAAGCCACTGGAGTGATGCACTTTTAAATCACCTATATTGACAAACTAATTTCTTTAGAAATGCCTGTTGTTTTAGTTTGTTGTCCTTCCCCCGCACCTCTGATTGGCACAGTTGGTTACGTACGGTGACAAATAAGTTCAACATACACACACACATATAAACTCGACTGAACCCGACCGACTGTTGCATACCGCGCCACGGCCAGCATGACCCCGATCGGGACTACAGCGGCCACGAGGGAGAACGCCACCCCCCCATAGAGTGCCGGCGCCCTGAGAAGGGTGAAGGCAGCGTCCAGGTCGTGCGCTCGCTGCAGCTCAGCTCCCTCGAACCCGGAGTAGCCGCCCGATAGCTCAGAGCTCGCATAGCCGAGGCCCGGTCCCAGTGCGCTGTAGCCGGCCAACACGGCCTGCGATGAAGCCACGCAGGCCAGCACCAGCAGGGCGAGCAGCGCCTCGGCCAACTGCAGGAGACCTAGAGGTGTTGAGATTAATTAATTTATCACTCATATATTTGTATGATCCACAGATCACGGAGGCAGCGCCATTCCTTTGATGGTCGCAGTCCACTTCAAACTTTGACCGTCAACTCAAGTTGCGCAATTTGTTGAAGTTTTTGCATCAAGACGGGCGACGTGTCCACAAAGTGACAGAGCCGTCTCCTTTGAACTGAGCTCTCGATCGCGAAGAGACTGGTGGCAAATGCCCCAATGGTAACATTTCTAAGTCGAATCATCCGATGCCAAGAAGGCATTTTTGGCATTCACATGTGGAAGGACTGCAGCTGATCCAAATCAGCCTGAAGCAATGTCCAGGCCTCCGCAATATACAGCAGATCTGACAAAACGCAGGTGTTGAGAGCTTTCTCGTTATACTAATCGCAAATCCTAGTATGATGATTTCAAAGGTCGTGGAGTGCCTGTGTCTGAAGTGGTTACTTCCCCACGTCGATGTGATGGGTCGATTCAACCCGTTGCAGTTCTTCAGCACTGAGATGGCTATGCTAAAGATAATTACCGATGACCTCTACAAGATCATGGATGATCGGGGCACCGCAGCATTAGTTGGCCTCCATCTCTCAGTACCCTTCAAAATGGTTGGCTATGTCCGCTGCAAAATAAGTTCAACATCCATGTATGCATCTATAGGCACCCAATGGGACAGCCCCGTAATATCTATAGGAAATTATCAATGTCTACTCTCTTCAAAGCACATAAAATGCTACAATAGACCATTATATATACATTACAGTTGATCATAGATTATCTGGCGCGTGATTTTCTGGCTTCCAACATTATCCGGCGGTCCCGGGCCGATCCGGCAAAACCGCTCTGCAGGCTGTTCCAGTCCGGCGATCGGCACCATGTGTGTGCCAAAAAAAGTAGCTACGCTTGATTTCAGTGTCAAATAATTTACAGCAAATTATACACTACATACAACTTAAACAATGAAAATACTGCACGTATATAAATAGTTCATGACTAATAATAATTGTAAGAAAAAACTGAAAATCTACATTGCGATCCAATGAAAAGTGTATGTAATTAGGCATTCGCATCAGTCCGGCAATCATCAAACCCATGTTGTTGAAACAAGAGCTGTACTACTTACAGCCACCCCATGCAGAGTCTTCGAGGTTGGAGTGGTAAGTACAGTAAGTAAATACAGTCACTTTTTGGAGTATGATATTTCTTTTAGTCTATTTGTATGTTTATTTATGCCAATTTCATATAGTAAACTAATTTAAGATACTAAAATAACGTATGCAACACTTAAAACATTCTGTCATGCAAGAATGTGCAAAAATAAGCTATTTCAAATAATGATGTTAATATCCGGCGTTTTTTTTAATCCGGTGCGTCCTTCCCCCGAAAGCTGCCAGATAATCGAAGATATACCGTATATATAACATATATAATGTAAGTATGTCATATACATTTATAATAGGTGACGTTTCAGGCAATAATCCTTCGTAGAAATGTATCTGCTTTAAAGGAGGGCCACCATTTCGTGAGAACATCATCACAAACCTGTTCTCTTGTTTCTATATTGGCTACCAGTCAAGTATCATTATTATATTAGTATATTATTTAATAATATAATTATATTTAATTATTTTATTATGTTTTATTTTTATTATTTGATTATTTCCATTCTACGTGACTTTACCGAAAGAACCAAGAAGAAGAAGTATCAAGTGGACTATAAGACCATGCTGCTGACCTACAAGGCTCTCAATGGGCTAGCCACCCAATATTTGCTGGAACTGATCCGTGTTTACTCTCCAACGAGGTCCCTGAGATCTTCGGATCGCCTTCTTCTAAAGACTCGCCACTGGGCGCCACGGTGGGCTCGGAGACGTTACCCCCTGGCCTGGTATGCAGGAGGCCATGGGCTTGATGCCGACCCCACACCTTTTGTAGTCAACGTTTCTCTCTCTCCCCGTGGTCCTGTGGATTTTTCTTCGGGTCCTTCGGTTTTTCCCTCCACATGTAGAATCTATTTCACGTGTTGAGAGTATTTGGCTACTGCTATAAATTTCCACGGGATAAGCCACTTCCTTCATCTGCTATCATATGTGATAGCCAGGTCGCTTTTGAAAAATAGCCACATAGCTCATTGGATCTTACCTTGTAAAATAAAAATAGTTTAATAATAAGTCAAGGCTCTGGTCCTGGAGTTATTGGGCTGTAGCCAGTGCAGCGCTTAGGCTTTGGAACAACGCTTTGCGTTTGCTAATTAGGCAATATTTAAGTCCTGAAAACTCACTCCTTTAAATGGCACTTTAGTCTCCCTGCCTAGTTCTGGTCATTTACCCTTATTTTGAATGTGTGGGTGAGTAAGAAGGTGAGAATCAGAATCTTTATTCATCTTGGAGAAACCCGATCAGTTATGAAACTTGTTCACAGATGTCCAGCAATAATAGGTGGGTGAGTGATTAGAAGGCTGAGTGAGTGAGCAAGCGAGTAAGTGAGTGGGCGAGTGAGTAGGTAAGTTTGTGGGTGAGTAAATGGTTCAGTAAGTCGGTGAGTTGGAGAATGTGTGGGTGGGTGGGTGAGTGAGTGGGTGAGTGAGTGAGTGGACGGGCGAATAAGGAGGCGAGTTGGTGGCGAGGTGGGTGGGTAGGTAGGTGGGTGGGTGAGTGAGTAGGTGCGTGCCGGTGACCCAAGGGGGACAGGCATCTATGAAGCCTTTTGTCCAAACCCCATTTGGCGGAGCCACGAGACTGAATCCGTACATTCGGGATTCCTCCAGAAAAGTAACAAAATCCACTGTGCGTCGGCTTGTGGAATGCTCGAACACTCACTGCAGAGGGGAGGCTGCCTCTATTGAGAGTTGGACTGGTACCGCCTGGATCTGTGGCATTCAGGAGGTCTGGGGGATGGACTCTGGCTCCAGTCACCATGAGGGGTGGAGAGTCATCTACTCGGGGCGGGGGACTGCCAAACAACAGACAGCAAAATATTAAAGGGGATGTGGGAGCATGGGGGAGAGCTGTGGGAAGCTGTAAGCCTCAGGTTGCTGTGGGCTCATCGCCCCTTCAACCAGAGGCGAGAAATGATGATAGTGGTGGTTGCTTATGCCCCCACCGAGGATGAACATCAGTGGAGGGATGCAGGAAAGGCCGATGAGCCAGACACTTTATATATAACCTTCTACTACAGGTGATAACTAAAGTGACCCCTTGGGATAGTCATCCTGTTGGGTGACTTTAATGCCCGATTGGGTTATGACACTGGCACCTGGGCTTAAGTGATTTGAAGGCATGGGCCAGATCAGCTCAATAAGAACGTTAGGAGGCTGTTAGACTTATGTGCAGCCCATGGACTTGTAATTACCAACACACTGTCCCATGCATTGGCGCATCCACACAACATCATGGACACACGCCGGGTCCAAGCAAGAACATCTGCTGGACTATATAGTGATACGAATGCAGAGTCCATGTCCTTGACACCAGGACCTACCATGGAGCTGATCTGCTTACTGACTATTGGTTAGTCATCTGTAAAATGCGCCTGTCAGTCTGATGAAATTTGCAAGCAAGATTTTCATCATCGCTAGCAGCTGGGGTTGGCATCGTCCCCCCCCGCCTCCTGATGCAGAGGAAAAATGGGAGAGGTTAAGGAATGTGGCTCATGCAGTTGCATTGGCTGCTTTGGGTACGTGGTCCAAACCACCATAGAGTCCATGGCTGACAGGAGGTATTCCAGGTTGCCTGAGAAAAAGCGACAGGCGCACTCCCACCATCTACAGCATCCCACATCGGTGAATGAGGAGGCTTACCGCAGCCTTCGCTCGGAAGTTCGGAGAGCTGTGTGGTGCTGCAAGTATGAGTGGTGGTCGCGGGTTGAAGAGATGGAATCTGCCTCAATAGCCCACGCTCACAAATTACTTTTTAATTCCATAAAAAAAGGAACTTGCAGTATCACACCTATCACCATCCTAAGGAGAGAGAAAGAATGGTGGTCCGATCTCCGACCCCCAGGAACAGGTTTGCAGGTTTGCTGAGCATTTATGCGAGATCTTGGGGAGGGGAAATCCCTCAGCCCAGAAAACATCATGGCTAAAAGTGGGGATGACCCTGCTGAGGCTATGGAGCCTCAAATATTCGAAGAAACAGTCACCCCCTGTAAGTGGCTGGCTGAAGTGCCATCTGTTGAGGCAGGATGGGAGGCGATCCAGAGTCTGTGATCAGGAAAAGTGCCGGGCAAGCATGATCTCCCAAGCAAACTGTTGAGGAAGGGTGGTGTTGGTGTGCAGACTGCCCTTTATTACAACGTAATAACAATCTGGACTACTCGACAAGTTCTGCAGATTTACAAGGATTCCCTGTTTGTCCACCTCTTAAAGAAGGGGGACCCCGCACAGACTTGAGTGCCGGGAAAGGTCCTGACAAGGATTATTCAACATTGCCTTGCCAGGCACACCGAGGAAAGGCTTGCGGAGCCCTAATGTGTTTTCAGGAAAGGGCAGTCCTGCACGGATGCCATATTTTCTGTCCGTTTGCTACAGCAGAGGTGTGAAAGAAGTAATATGTTGAGTTCGGTTTCTGACTGATGGCTACACATGTATTTGTTCAATCGGACTCTTGCACGGCACAGAGGGAGCACATTATGGTGACTTCAACTGGGTTTATTAGCGCAACCAATTACAGACTCTGCACATACACGTGCACACGCTTCTTCTAGTGTTGTTACTGATGCTGCCTGGACCACTGCCAGTTCACTCCTGCTGTTGGTACCGATGCTGTCGGGGCTGGCGCTGGCAGTGCTGGTACTGCTGCTGCGGCCGCTGCCTTGTTCCGCAATTGCTGCTCGTACCAGTGTTGCTTCTGCTCCTACCGCGCCCTGTGGTGTTCAACTGAGTTGACTTTACAGGGGGTGCCCAACCCCCCTGCCTTTGTCTTGGCCTGGACCGGTCTCAAAACCCGAATCTCTGCCTGTGAGGGCTCTGGAGCAGAATGAACTCCCCTGCTCAGACCTACAGGTTTCACTGGACTGTCTACTCTAAATAAAAAAAATTAACCCGTAAAAACAAAGTTTTTCACTATAAATCCCTTATATGCGTGGCGGCTAGAGTCCTCTCGTCCTCTGGCTTGAGATGGCTGCCACCTATGGGTCAGATGAATGCATGGCAGCATTAAGCAATTGGTAATTAAATATAATATTTTTGTCCTAAAAAGTGTAACATTTTGGAGAAATTTTTTTCACGAACATTAATTGTCACGCACAACCAGTCTGTGTGGAAAATGTCAGCTCGATTGGATCACGGGAAGTGGGTTAAAAAACGACCGAAACATTTGCACGGTCGTAAGCAAGCAAGCAAGTGAACTTAATATAAAGGATTTAAAAAGGGGCAGGAGGACTTATCACAATCCATTGTGCTACATATACGTACACTGTACACTACACCACTACACGCTACTTTATACTACACTATGCACTACACCACTATACTAAATTGAAAGCCCATTTCTTCATAAATACTTGTGTTTAGTTCATTGTCCTTTCTCGCACCTCCTATTTGCATGGTTGGCTATGTATTGTTGCAAAATAAGTTAAATATACATACTTTGTACATACCCCCAACGGAAGCTATCCCTGTGCAGCAGCCAACACTCACAGCAAGAAGACGCCTGGATTCGATGTCCGACGTAAGCACAAAGCTACGTGGAGTTTGTGGCGAGATATTATCTCCCTCGCCTGGTATTTAGCAGGCCGTGGGTTCGATCCCGACCCTGACACCTGTATGAATGTTTGAATGTCTCTCTCTCTCGCTCCCCGTGGTCTCGTGGATTTTTTCCGGGTCCTCCGTTTCTTCCCTATACATTTAGAATCAACATGAGTTTAGAGTATTTAGCTGCTCCTAATTTCCACATGATAAGACACTTCGTTGAACTTTAATTTGTGGCCAGGTTGCTTCTGAAAAAGAGCTAGAAAGCTTTACCTGGTATAATATAAATATTATATTTTAAATCGTTTTATGTTATCCCCATGTTCGAAAGAGTGTGAGTGAGAGTGTGTGATGGCATAACATAGTTCATGCTCCAGTCATCAGGGATGTATGTTGATATATGTTGAACTTCTTTTGCAATATACATAGCCAACCGTGCTCATTGGAGGTGGGGTATGATAATCCAAGATGGTAATGTGTGCTTCTATGGGTCTCTTTGCAATTCTATGGGTCTCTGTGCGATTCTGTGAGTCTCAGTTTGAATCTATGGATCTCTGTTGTGAGTCTATGGGATGACGTGTCTCTATGGGATTTTCTGTGTCTCTATGTGAGTCTATGCATCTATGTGTGAGTCTATTTGATGCAGTGTCTCTGTGTGAGTCTCTGGGTATCCGTTCGAGTAAATGGTTATCTGTGTCTCTATGCGAGTCTGTATCTCTATGAGAGTATCTGGGTCTCTGTGCGAGTCTATGTGTCTCTGTATGAGTCTAAAGGGTCTATGTACAAGTCCCTGTGTCTCTGTTTGAGTCTCTGGGTCTCTGTTCGAGTATATGGGTCTCTGTGAATCTATGCGAGTATCTGTGTCTCTCTGTGAGGCAATTGGTCTATGTGTGAGACTCTGTGTCTCTCCATATGAGTCTGTGTCTCTCCATATGAGTCTGTGTCTCTATGAGAGTATATGGGTCTCTGTATGAGTCTCTGTGTCTTTATGTGAGTCTATGGGTCTTTGTGTAATTCCTAGGGCTCTCTTTGTGAGTGTATTATGTTAAACTTATTTCGCATCGTACGTATCCAACCATGTTAATCGGAGGAGTTCTAAAGAAATCAGTTTTCAATCTGGATTTAAAAGTGCATAGCTCCAGTGGCTTCCTAATATCAGAAGGAAGAGCATTCCAGATGACCGCAGAAGCGCATCTAAAAGCACACGATGTGGTGGAGCTGCTTCGCACCACCATCATAATATTTTCCCATCATAAGAAATAAACTAAACTAAACTATTTTATTTCACCATGTAAGGCCCACTGAGCTGTATAGCTCTTTTTTCTAAGTGACCTAGCCACAAACGATAGCTCAACAAAGTGGCTTATCATGTGGAAATTCAGAGAAGCCAAATACTCTTAACTCATGTTAATTCTACATGTAGAGGTAAAAACTGGAGTAGCTGTAGAAAATCCACGCAACCGCGGTGAGAGAAGGACACGCAAACTCCAAATATACAGCAGGCATCAAGGTTGGGATCGAACCCACGAACTCCTGTATACCAGGCGAGGCAGTTAACATCTCCTCACCATGGGGAGAGAGACATGCAAACTCCAAATATATAGCAGCTGTCAGGGTCTGGATCGAATCCACGACCTCCTGTATACCAGACGAGGTAAATAACATTCTAAACACTGCGGCAGCCCAACTAGTCAACCAGGTCTGTGCACAGTACATGCGATGTTCTTATAAAATATTCACGGTCAAGACGGCAGTTTCTAACTTGTACTCATGTTGGCGTCAGTGAATGGATGAGTGAGTGAGTTGATGAGTGGATGAGTCAGTGGGTGGGTGGTGAATGTGTGAGTGAGTGAGTGGGTGGTGGATGAGTGCGGTAGTGGGTCAGCGAAAGAAAAAGAGGGAGTAGGGACGAAGATTAAGGTGGAGGAAGGAGTAGGAAAAAGATGATTCTGGAATGGTTACCAAAAGGCACTCACCACGCGGCGAGCAGACGTACTGAAGCCTCGTGCAGCAGTTGGTTCTGGGATGCCTTGCCACGGCCCCATGGCAACTGTCATCACTGCAGTAGTGGGGAGGGTCGTGCTCTCCCGTGACCGGCATCCCTGCAGCCAGCTCATAGAAAAGTGGTCAGCCTAGGCATCCCTATGGGTCTGTGTGAGTCTTTTCGTTTCTGTGTGAGTCTGTGTGACTCTATGCGTTTCTGTGTTAGTCTATGGATTTCTGTGTGAGTCTATGGGTCTATAAGTTTACAAGCGGGAAGTACCCGGCGTTGCCTGTGGGAAAATATATTTTAAAACTTATCTTAAAAACGTAACATATACACACACACAAATACTAAGCTATTGTGAATGTCCGGCGTGCCGTTTGTCCATTTGTCTGTAAGCAAAATTATACGAGGCTTACATAAGTCAAAAAAGTTATATAAAGTGGGGGGTGAATAGTTGATGTAAAAGGTTTCCGAAAATTGTCGACCCCCCCCCACATAAGCATATATACCTACACACCCTACATACAATAGGGTGAGTAGTATCTAGTGACTCTATAGTAGTATCTGATTCTACAGTAGTATCTGGATCTACAGTAGTATATACTGACTCTATAGTAGCATCTATTAATTTTATAGTAGTATCTACTGACTCTGATGTTGTATCTAGTGACTATACAGTAGCATCTACTGAGCCTAGAAGTAGCAACTGACTGTATAGTAGTATCTACTCACTAGTAGTAGCTACTGACCGTAGAAGTACCTACTGACCCTACAGTAGTATCTACCGACTCTATCGTAGAAACTACTAACTCTATAGCAGTATTTGCTGTCTCTATAGAAGTATCCACTAACTCTGCAGTAGTGTCTAATGATTATAATAGTACCTACTGGATTTATAGTAATATCTATTGTCTCTATAGTAGTGTAATGTGAGGATATATCCGGGTTGTTGATGGCTCACACCTCGTTACGATGATTGGCTCTACCGGTCCTGGCCCATTGCCAATGGGGGGAAGTCTAGGGGCGTGGCCCTGACGTAATGGGAAGGTGACATCTGTAAGTAGAGGATTGGATCTGCTGGCTTTAGCTACAGCCAATGGGGGGACGAATCAGAGGCGTGGTCCTGGGAACGTATGATGGAGTCTAGAAGATTCCATAGAGGTTAACCAGGATTGGTGGAAAGGTACCACGTGACCCGGGTATTAAAAGGGGTGGAGACTGACAACACGTGGTCAGATCTGGAACGAATGGAGGGTGAGGCCACGCTGGAGCGGGGTCCAGGCTGCCACGTTGCCACGCATCTCTCTCTCTATCCCTCTCACGTGTTGTGAACGAAAGACAAATAAAGACCGGATTCCAGAAGTCGCTTCCACGACCTTTATTACATTGGTGACATAAGTGCTTCTTGAGACCGTTTGGACAATTATTAGAAAATGTCCAAGCACCTCAAGAAAAGAAACCCACCGGATCCTCCGTCGGATGAAGATGTCGAGGCGGACGAGGACGAGCTTCTGGGAGCCACGGGTCCTCTACCGCCGTCTGCCGCTCTCCCCGACGCCACGCATCAACGACAGGCTGGCGAGGCGACGTCTCCGGCTGCGGATGAGGGGTGGCGTTGGGTTGCGGAGCAGATAAAGTCGCTCTGTGCGATCCTGCTAAATCTTGCAACGGCGGTTGCGTCATCAGCGGCCCTCGGTCGGCCGTGTGGAACTCACCCAAGGGCCGATGACCAAGATCTTCAGCGGGAAACGCCGTCCGCCATTACTCCTGCCACGGAGGGGGAGGCCTCCATCTTGGGCGGGGCTGCTGCCACGGGGCCACCGGACGCCATCTTGGGCGGGGCTGCTGCCACGCAGCCGCCGGACGCCATCTTGACGGAGCCATGTGCTGCGCGGGGAGCGGGATCTGACATGCCCGAGGCCTCGGATATTCACCGCGGCCATCGCCTTCCTCAAATTAAAGAATTTGTCACCGGGGGCGACTGGAGCGTGTTCACGTGGCGGTTCGAGTCAGCCTTTCGGTCGGTGCGATGGACGGAGGCAGAAGCGCTGGAGGCTCTGCCCACGCTATTGGATGACGTCTCCTTGGCAGTCTTCCGCTCCATCCTGGCGAGTAAGAAAAAGACGCTGCATGACGCTTTCACGGAAATGGCGGAGTTCTATGAGCCGCCGACGGTGGCTACCAGGAAATTCATGCAGCGGCGTCGAGGAGCGGATGAATCGCCCTTGGCCTACCGAGGGGCGCTGTTGGCGCTTGCCATGGCCGCCTACCCCGATTCGTCAGCCGATCTCCTGGATCCTCTCATCCTTTCTAGAATGATTGAGTTGTCCCAGGAACTTAACATATCATTACCGGTGTGTGGCCACAAACCGCTAACGTCTCGATGGGCGGCGTGCTGTTTGGACGCCAAGTTCAACCTCAAACGCTGGGACCAGATGGCTGCATGGACAGGAGATCCTGAGATAGATGGGCCACCGTTGGGATGGGCTCCATGTCGTGTCGTCCACGGCTCCAACGACTCCAGCGACGACGAGGTGATGGCAGCCGTTCCTCGCTGGGTCCCGAAACGCCGGCCACGCGAGCAGCGTGATGGGGCCGGACGTCCACGGGCGGGGACCGGGGCGACCGACCGCCAGGCGGTGGCCACATGTTTCAAGTGTGGCCGACGAGGCCATTTTGCCTGGGATTGCCGCTGCCGACTTCAACCTCCTCAGCTTCCGTCGGGCCGACTTCCATCTCCTCCACCGGACGCGGATCCACGGCACCCTCGGGCAAGTCAGCACATATCGGACACCCGGCAGGTCTTGACACATCATGCATCCACTCGCACCCATGTTTGCACTCCTGAAGGGAATTGTGGGTCACCTGGGTCGATGCCACACTGGGTTACACAATGGAAAAAATTGGCTCGAAGGGTGGTGGCAGCCACGTCGGGGTCCTCGACGGTACAGGGTACTTTCGATGGGATCGATGTCCGTATTTTGGTGGACACCGGCGCGTCTGCAACCATCATTTCCGATGTTATTTTTCATCTCTTGTCCATTCCTACGTCGCGGATCCGACTGGCTAATGCTGCATGCGTTGCTGCGAATGGGGGTAGAATGAGTATTTTGGGGCGAGTAGATGTGCGCATTGCTATAGAGAATATCACCGCGGTGGGACCAGTTTTGATTTCACGTTCATTGGCCATCCCATGCATATTGGGCACCGATTTCCTTCGTCGGATGCCCGTTAAAATACTCATCGATCAAGGTTGCTTGGAAATGTCAGGGGGCCGTAGAATGTCTTTCCTGCCATCCCTGCTGGGCCGTTCGCCCCCAGGAAACGCTGTTAATGCGATTGTTGCTGTCATGGTAGAAGTACCATCAGGCTCACAAATGCTTATTCCGCTGCATTACCAAAAGCGGTTGGAAGCCGCGGACAATGCGACGGGTGTGTTGTTGTCCCCGTCGAACTCTGTGGCAAAATCCTTTTCCCTAGTGGCGGCTCAAACTATCGTTCGCCCTGGTCAGGCCCCATTTATACAAGTGTTAAATAGGGGCCCGGACCGGGTCGTCGTCCCAGCTGGCTCGGTGTTGGCTCACGCCACTACCGATTTCACCAGCTTTGAGAGCGACCAACCCACAAAAATGGCCGCTGGCGTGCCACGATCCGATCGTTCAGACGATCGATGGATCGCAGAATTGTGCGGGGAAAATATGTCCTTGTCGGCCAAGCAGTGGAGCACCTTGCATTCACTATTGTCAGAGTACGCTGACGTTTTCGGTAAAAACGATTTGGATTTGGGCCATACCTCGCTCTTGTCGCACAATATCGACACCGGTACGGCGGAACCGATTTGTATGCACCCACATCACACGAGCCCTGCAGAAAGGGAACACGTGCATGGCGTGGTGGACGACATGTTGGCGGCCGATATAATTTCGCCGTCCAACAGTCCTTGGGGCGCGCCGGTGGTGTTGGTTAAAAAGGATGGCGGAACGAGGTTTTGTGTAAACTTCCGCCGATATTGAATAAGATATCCGTGGCGGATGCATACCTCTTGCCACAGATGGACGACTCGTTGGACGCTTTGTCGGGGGCAAATTTCTTCTCAACCCTCGACCTGTCATCTGGGTTTTGGCAGCTTCCCCTCGATGATGCGTCCAGACCGAAAACGGCGTTCGGCACGCCGCAGGGCCTCTATGAGTTTAACCGCCTACCTATGGGCTTCAATGCAGCACCGGCGACGTTCCAACGCCTGATGAAACTGGTGCTAGCGGGGCTGCAGTGGGAAACGTACCTCATATATTTGGACGATATAATCGTATTCAGTCGCACCTTCGAAGAACACCTCCAACGACTGGAGACTGTCTTTCAGAGGATGCGGTCGGCTGACCTAAAATTTAAACCAAAGAAGTGCCACCTTTTGCAACGATCTGTCTGCTACCTGGGACACATCGTCAGATCTGACGGTGTGTCCACGGACCCTCAGAAAACGTCGTGTGTCCGAGAGTGTCCATGCCCACTTCAGTGGGCGACGTACGGCGGTTTATAGAGTTCGCATCCTACTATCGCCGATTTGTTAAGAATTTCGCGACGCTGGCTAAGCCGCTGCATGTTCTGACGGGGAAGAATCAGAGATTTAAATTGGGCCCGGAAGAGGAGCGCTCTTTTCAATCTCTCCGGGATCGCCTGGCCACCGCTCCGACACTCGACTACCCAGACTTTTCCCAGCCGTTCATCCTTGACACGGATGCTAGCGACATCGGCATGGGGGCCGTTTTGTCGCAATGGAAAGATGGGGTCGAGCGAGTGGTGGCATACGGCAGCAGGGTTCTGTCTCCTGCCGAGACGCGCTATTGCGTGACGCGACGGGAATTGCTGGCAATCGTACATTTTGTTCACCAGCACCGGCCGTACCTGTATGGAAGGAAATTCCTTGTGCGCACTGACCATGCTGTCTTGCAATATTCTTTGAAATTGGAACAACCATCCAATCAATTGGCTCAGTGGTTAGAATCGCTGCAGGGGTTTTCCTTCAATATCACGTACCGCAAGGGTACTCGCCATGGCAACGCGGATGCTCTCTCTAGGTTGCCCGTGACTCCTCCCTGCACCTGTCTGATGGGTACGCACCGCTGTGCGGCGATGCCTACCCCGCCCTGTCCGGTCATGGGGACAATGTCAAAGGATGAAGGCCAGGATATACCCGTTGGCGCCGACAATACGCTGCATTTGCCGCACTCGGTGTAGCTACGCGAGCAAGAGGCTGATGCCTCTTTGTCTCCACTGCGGGAATTGATCGGGAAACCGAGATCTCATTTGGCAGGATGGAAATGACAGTTGTTTCGGGGCCAGGCGGGATTACTGATGTGTACGGATGGGTTGTCGGACCGTTCACGTCTGGTTGTGCCGACGTCCCTTCGCCACGATCTGATCCACACGCTGCACGCCGACAAGCTGATGCACCTTGGCGTGCAGAAAACATTGGCCGCGATGCAGCAGGATTTCTTTTGGCCAGGCATGACAGCGGATGTCACTAACTTTATCCGGTCATGAAATGATTGTGCAAAGCAGAAGCCGCCATGTCAATATTATGTCCCGCCCCTACGATCGATCGAGGTGTCCGTATTAATGAGCTGGTTGCTCTGGATATCCTGGGCCCGTTCCCTCCATCAGCTAGGGGAAATAAATACCTTTTGGTCGGGGTCGAATACTTTTCTCGCTGGCCTGTGGCCTGGCCTCTACCTGACGAAACGGCCTCATCCATCACCGAGGCTTTCTTGAATGGGTACGTCATGGATAAGGGAGCACCTGAAGGGCTGCTCATGGATCAAGGACGTAACTTCTCCTCTAAATTGCTCAAAGACGTGTGCTCTGCCTTGGGTACAAAGAAAATCCGCACTTCCCCTTACCACCCGCAAACGGATGGCATGGTGGAACGATTTAACCACACCCTTTTGGCCATGCTTTGCCACACGGTGAGTGAAAAACAAGCCAATTGGGACTTGCACATACCGGGCGTCCTGGCGGCATACCGCATGGTTCCGCACACGTGCACAGGATATTCGACATTTTTCATGATGTATGGCCGTGAGAATGTACCCCTGATTGATGTGCAACTTGGTGCAGCAGGGAAACAACTGTCCCCTTCCTTGCCTGACCATGTGCGGGACTCGCTTAAACGCGTTACGGAGGCGCGAGAGGCCGCCAGATGTGCGACGGCCCGTACGCAGGCAAGGAACGAGAGGTGTGCGCGTCGATTGCCAACTGACATGCCTTGGTCGGTGGGCAATATGGTATGGCTCCATTGCTCTCAGGTGCCAGTGGGTACGTCCCCTAAACTGCACAGGCCTTGGCAGGGTCCTGTGAGGCTGGTGGACATTCGGAATCCCCAGAGTGTTCGCATCCAGTATGGCCAACGTCGTTGGTATGTTCACTCGTCGCGGCTCAAGCCCTATGTTGACCCGCGTGCTGGCCCTTCATCCCCACTTGTTGACCTGCCGGGGTCTGGCGTGCCGAATGTGCCACTTGCCTCGCCGATTGATCCCCAGCGGGGCTGTGTTCTACCCCCCGCAGACGCACAGGTTTTGAAGGACGACGAGACCCCGGACGTTCCACCCCAACGGGGCCTGTCCCAGACACAACGGAAACCGAAAATTATTCTTCTTCTCCACTGCAACCACCTCCTGCTGAACAGTCGGCGAGGAAACCACACGCGAGGGGAGGAGAGGGTCCGGCGTCGCGTACGCGGTCGAAGTCTCTCCCATTTCGCTAATACTGTTGTCCTTGCAGTCTGTCGCCCTGGTGTTACTGTGCTACAGGGGCGCCCTAATTTATGTCGGTTGTTTTAATGTTTTAATTCCTCTGCGCGTTGGCGCCTACTCACCTTACCATGTTAATGCGTCATGGACGCCCTAAGATGTTATTCAAAGGGATTCGGGCCGTCACTCTTTTCCCAGCCGAGAAGGCTGACTTTTTACACCGGGGGGGTGATGTAATGTAAGGACATATCCGGGTTGATGTTGGATTACACCTCGTATGATGATTGGCTCTGCCGGTCCTGGCCCATAGCCAATGGGGAGAAGTCTAGGGGCGTGGCCCTGACGTAATGGGAAGGTGACATCTGTAAGTAGAGGATTGGATCTGCTGGATTTAGCCACAGCCAATAGGGGGATGAGTCAGGGGCGTGGTCCTGGGAACATATGATGGAGTCTAGAAGATTCCATAGAGGTTAACCAGGATTGGTGGAAAGGTACCACGTGACCCGGGTATTAAAAGGGGTGGAGACGGACAACACGTGGTCATATCTGGAATGAACGGAGGGTGAAGTCACGCTGGAGTGGGGTCCAGGCTGCCACGTGGCCACGCGTCTCTCTCTCTCTCTCTATCCCTCTCACGCTGTCTGTCAGCAGCGTGAAGGAGTAAGATAGGAGTGTTGTCAACGAAAGACAAATAAAGACCAGATTCCAGAAGTCGCTTCCACGACCTTTATTACAGTAGTATCTACTGATTATAGTAGTAACTACTAACTCTATAGCAGTATCTGCTGACTATAGCAGTATCTACTGACTCTATATTCGCATCCACCGACTCTGCAGCAGTATATACTGACTATAGTGGTATCTAATGACTGTAGTAGTATCTACAGACTCTATGATAGTAACTACTGACTATAGTAGTATCCACTGACTATATTAGTAAATACTGACTCTACAGTAGTATCTAATGACTATAGTAGTATCTACTGAATCTATAGTCGTATCTATTGACTATAGTAGTAACTACTAACTCTATAGTAGTGCCGACTGACTATATCGTAGTATCTACAGAATATATAGTAGTATCTGCTGACGTTAGTAGTACCTACGAACGCTACAGTAGTATCTACTGACACTATAGTAGTATCTACGGACTGTAATAGTATTAACAACCCATAGTAGTATCTACTAACACTACAGTAGTACCTACTGACTCTATAATAGTATTTACTTACTATATAGTCGTATCAACTGACTGTAGCAGTATTTACTGACCGTAGTGGTATCTACTAACTGTGGTAGTATCTACTGACTATATAGCAGTGACTACTAACTCTATAGAAGTATCCACTGACTATAGTAGCAACTACTAATGCTACAGTAATATGTACTGACGATATAGTAGTATTAACCAACTCTATAGTAGAAAATACTGCCTCTACAGTAGTATCTGATGACTATAATATTATCTACTGAATCTCTAGTCGTACCCACTGACTATAGTAGTAACTACTAACTCTGTAGTAATATCTACTGACTCTATAGGAGTATCTACCGACCATACGGTAGTATTTATCGACTTTATATATTAGTGTAGTGGATTCAACTGAATCGCAGACGTACTCTTTGGAAGCAACACATTTATTAATACCAACACACGGAGTAACTACCCCTTAACACAATAACAACCTATGGTGGTGGACCACCAGGCTAACTGCACTCATTACACAGTAACGAGCTACAACGGACCGGATCACAGCTTGGGTTCTCGTCCACATGTTGGAGACTCTGTAGGACGTAAAACGCATAACCTAGATTCTTCAGGATGAACAACAGCAGCCGGTCTCTCTCGGGGACCCGTGTCTGGCTCCACCCTTGGCCATGACCACCTTCAAGAATCCTCGAGCAGGATCTCGGACTTGACACGTGACCACCCCTAGCCCCCACCTGGGGGCCCTGTGTAGACTTTGCCGGTCACATGTCCTTCGAGGACAACCAGAGTGCCATGGCCCTTAGTAACCCCATTCTCATGGCCGGCACTCTCACACCCTATCCTGTAGGGGTCCGCACTGCACGCAGAGCGTGGTGCCATCCAGCGCTGTCAGTCAGTGCTCACCGAGCCCCTCCAGGGCCGGTACTGCACACACATTTGAGTGGTGCCCGCGATGTCAATACACCGCACGCCGTGCCTCTCTAGGACCGGCATTACACAGTGACATCCACGATGTCACTACATTAGTATCAAACGACTCTATAGCAGTAACTACTAACTTCATAGTAGCATCCACTGACTATAGTAGTGACTACGAACGCCACAGTAGTATGTACTGACTGCAGTAGTATATACTGACCGTAGTAGTATCTACTGACTGTCAAGTAGTATCTACTGACTGTCATAGTATTTACTGACCGTAGTAGTATATACTAACTCTACAGTAGTACCTACCACTCTATAGTAATACTTATAAACCGTAGTAGTAGTATCTACTGACTCTATAGTAGTATCTACTGACTGTAGTAGTATTTACTGACCGTAGTAGTATATACTAACTCTACACTAGTATCTACTGACTTTATTGTAGTATCTACTAACTGTATAGTAGTATCCACTGACTGTAGCAGTATTTACTGAAAAAAATGGTATCAACTAACTGTAGTAGTATCTACTGGCTCTATAGTAAAATCTGCCGACTCTTTCGTAGTGTAGTGACTGTACTTGTCACTGTGTGGTGTGGGGACTTGTGAAGTCAAGGCCGGTAATGTTGTCATTGCGGGCAGCCCGGGTTGCGGGCTGTAGTAGCAACACTAGAAGTGGTTGGGTGAGCGCTGTTTAGTGCGGAGGCACCACGAGCAGTGTGCGGTGCTGGCTCTCAGTGAGGGAGCGAGAGTGAGCGTCAGCCAGCCATAGTTACTCTGGGGCATGATACTCTGGCTGACCTGTTGTCACGTGACCGGACAATACCGGAGGGGGGTCACCGGTGGACGGGGGCCCTGGGGCGGTCACGTGGTCCTGAAGAGCTCTCGGGAACATTCGAGAAGGAGCTCGAGAAGCCTGAAAGGTTGGGCGGGGCTAAGGGTGGAGCCAGCCCCAGCCCGGGGGCATATAATGAGAGCTCAATGAGGAGCTCAGGGTTCTTCAAGTGTTGGTGTTCGAAGATCCACGTCGGGGATAAGAAGCCTAGCCACGCAGTCCGGGACCCAGCTTGTGGTCCGGACCGGGAAAGCAAACCGTGTCTAGTTCTGCCGTAGCGTGGTTAGATGGGCATTCGAGACCCGAGCGTAGGTGGTTGTTATGTTAGTTTACGCCGGTTGCTTGCTTTGAAAGGAGTTAGCAGCCGGGATGGCTGGAAGCTATATGGGGGGGGGCGCCCGACGTAGTGACTCTACATGTCACTGTGTGGTGCCGGGACTTGCAAAGTCACGGCCGGTAATGTTGTCATTGCGGGCAGCCCGGGTTGCAAGCTGCAGTACCAACAGTAGCGGTGGTTTGGTGAGCTCTGGTTAGCGCAGAGGCACCGTAGGCAGTGTGCGGTGCCAGCTCCCAGTGAGGGAGCGAGAGCGAGTGTCAGCCAGCCATGGTTACTCTGGGGCATGATACTCTGGCTGACCTGTTGTCACGTGACTGGACGATGCTGGAGGAAGGGAGCCACCGGTGGACGGGGGCCGAGGGGCGGTCACGTGGTCCTGAAGAGCTCTCGGGAATATTCGAGAGGGAGCTCGAGAAGCCTGGAAGGTTGGACGGGGCTAAGGGCGGTACCAGCCCCAGCCCGGGGGCATATAATGAGAGCTCCGTGAGGAGCTCGGGGTTCTTCAATAGTGGTTAGATGGGCATTCGAGATCCGAGCGTAGGTTGTGTTATGTTACGTATTGTTACGTGAATAAAAGTGTTGCTCCCAAGATAACGTCTGTGACTCAGTTGGACTCACTACAGTAGTATTAACTAACTCTATAGTAGAAAATACTGACTCTACAGTAGTATCGTATGACTATAGTAGTATTTACGGAATCTATAGTCGTATCTATTGACTCTATAGTAGTATCTACTGACTCTAGTATCATCTACTGACTCTATGGTAGTATCTACCGACTGTACGTTAGTATCAATCGACTCTGTAATAGTATCCACTGACTATAGTAGTAACTACTCACGCTACAGTAGTATCTACTTACTGCGGTAGTATCTACTGACTGTAGTAGCATCTACTACCGTAGTAGTATCTACTGACTGTAGCAGTATTTACTGACCATAGTGGTATCTACTGACTGTAGTAGTATATACTGAGTCAATAGCAGTATCTGCCGACTCTATAGTAGTATCAACCAACTCTATAGTTGTAAATACTGACTCTACAGTAGTGGCTAATAACTATAGTAGTATCTACTGAATCTATAGTCGTATTTATTGACTTTACAGCAGTATATACTGACTGTAGTAGTATCTACTGACTCTATAGTAGTATTTGCTGACTCGATAGTAGTATCTGCAGACTCAATAGTACTATCTGCAGACTCTATAGTATTATCTGCTGACTATAGCAGTATCTACTATAGCATTAACTGCTGACTATAGCAGTATCTCCTGACTCTAAAGGTGTATCTACTGACTCTGCAGCAGTATATACTGACTATAGTGGTATCTACTGACTATAGTGCTGACTACCGACTCTACAGGAGTAACTACTGAATCTATAGTATCTATTTACTATATAGTAGTATCTGCTGACTCTATAGCAGTAATTGCAGACTCTATAGTAGTATTTACTGACTCTACAGTAGCATCTACCGACTCTACATTCGTTTCTACCGACTCTATAGGTGTATCTATCGACTATACATTAGTATGTACCGATTCTATAGTCGTAACTACTCACTCTATAATCGTATCTAGTGAATCTACAGTAGTTTCTACTGACGGCAGTAGTTTC
Organism: Entosphenus tridentatus; assembly: GCA_014621495.2. NCBI lineage: Eukaryota > Metazoa > Chordata > Hyperoartia > Petromyzontiformes > Petromyzontidae > Entosphenus > Entosphenus tridentatus. The sequence goes on from CM025674.1 coordinate 278,456, forward strand.
TACCGAAACTACTGCCGTCAGTAGTATACTACTATAGTCAGTATATACTGACTATAGTAGTGTCTACTGACTGTAGTAGTATCTACCTACTCTATAATAGTATTTATCGACTCTATAGTAGTATATGCTAACTCTATAGAAGTATCTACTAACTCTATAGTAGTATCTACCGACTTGATAGCAGTTTATACTGACGATAGTAGTGTAGTGGATTCAACTGAGTCGCAGACTTACTCTTTGGAGGCAACATATTTATTAACACCAACACTTGGGTTAACAGAGTAACAACCTATGGTGATGGACCACCAGGCTAACTACACTAATTACAACATAACTATCTACAATGAACTGAACCCCAGCTTGGGTCTAGGTCCACGTGTTGGAGACTCTATAGGACGTAGAACGTAGATGAAGGTTTTTTCAGGATGAACAACAGCGCCAGTCCCTCTGGGGGACCCAGCTTATATCCTCTGTGGTGAGGCCAGCTTCGCCCCTGGTCACGACCACCTTCCAGAACCCTCTAGGAGGATCTTGACCCGGACCACGTGACCACCCACAGCCCCCATTTGGGGCCCCTTTGTAGACTTAACCGGTCACGTGTCCTCTTGGGTCAACCAGAGTGCACGGCCTCCAGTAACCTCTTCCCTATGGTCAGCACTCGCACACTCGATCTTCTAGGGCTGGCATTGCACGCCAAGCAAGATGGCATCCAGCGCTGTCAATCAGGGATGGTACTGCACACACATCATAGTGGTATCCGCGATGTCAAGACACCGCACGCCGTGCCTCTCTTGGGCCAGCATACACAGTGACATCCTGCAATGTCACTACAGTAGTATCTACTAACTCTATAGTAGTATCTGATATCACTATAGTAGTATAAACTGACTGTAGTAGTACCTACTATCACTACATTAGTATATACTGACTATAGTAGTATTTACAGTGAGGGAAAAAAGTATTTGATCCCCTGCTGATTTTGTACGTTTACCCACTGACAAAGAAATGATCAGTCTATAATTTTAATGGTAGGTTTATTTGAACAGTGAGAGACAGAATAACAACAACAAAATCCAGAAAAACGCATGTCAAAAATGTTATAAATTGATTTACATTTTAATGAGGGAAATACGTATTTGACCCCTCTGCAAAACATGACTTAGTACTTGGTGGCAAAAACCCTTGTTGGCAATCACAGAGGTCAGACGTTTCTTGTAGTTGGCCACCAGATTTGCACACATCTCAGGATGGATTTTGTCCCACTCCTTTTTGCAGATCTCCAAGTCATTAAGGTTTCGAGGCTGACGTTTGGCAACTCGAACATTCAGCTCCCTCCACAGATTTTCTATGGGATTAAGGTCTGGAGACTGGCTAGGCCACTCCAGGACCTTAATGTGATTCTTCTTGAGCCACTCTTTTGTTGCCTTGGCCGTGTGTCTTGGGTCATTGTCATGCTGGAATACGCATCCACAACCCATTTTAAATGCCCTGGCTGAGAGAAGGAGGTTCTCACCCAAGGTTTGACGGTACATGGCCCCGTCCATCGTCCCTTTGATGCAGTGAAGTTGCCCTGTCCCCTTAGCAGAAAAACACCCCCGAAGTATAATGCTTCCACCTCCATGTTTGACGGTGGGGATGGTGTTCTTGGGGTCATAGGCGGCATTCCTTCTCCTCCAAACACGGCGAGGTGAGTTGATGTCAAAGAGCTTCATTTTGGTCTCATTTGACCACAACACTTTCACCCAGTTGTCCTCTGAATCATTCAGATGTTCATTGGCAAACTTCAGACGGGCATGTATATGTGCTTTCTTGATCAGGGGGACCTTGCGGGCGCTGCAGGATTTCAGTCCTTCATGGCGTAGTGTGTTACCAACTGTATTCTTGGTGACTATGGTCCCAGCTGCCTTGAGATCATTGACAAGATCCTCCCGTGTAGTTCTGGGCTGATTCCTCACCGTTCTCATGATCATTGCAACTCCACGAGGTGAGATCTTACATGCAGCCCCAGGCCGAGGGAGATTGATAGTTATTTTGTGTTTCTTCCATTTGCGAATAATCACACCAACTGTTGTCACCTTCTCACCAAGCTGTTTGGCGATGGTCTTGTAGCCCATCCCAGCCTTGTGTAGGTCTACAATATTGTCCCTGACATCGTTGGAGAGCTCTTTGGTCTTGGCCATGGTGGAGAGTTTGGAATCTGATTGCTTCTGTGAACAGTTGTCTTTTATATAGGTAACAAGCTGAGATTAGGAGCACTCCCTTTAAGAGTGTGCTCCTAATCTCAGCTCCTTACCTGTATAAAAGACACCTGGGAGCCAGAAATCTTTCTGACTGAGAGGGGGTCAAATACTTATTTCCCTCAATATAATGCAAATCAATTTATAACATTTTTGACATGCGTTTCTCTGGATTTTGTTGTTGTTATTCTGTCTCTCAGTGTTTAAATAAACCTACCATTAAAATTATAGACTGATCATTTCTTTGTCAGTGGGCAAACGTACAACATCAGCAGGGGATCAAATACTTTTTTCCCTCACTGTACATAATCTATAGGAGTATCGACTAGCACAACAGTAGTATATACTGACTGTAGTAGTATTTACTATCAATACATTGGCATATACTGACTATAGTAGAGCAAATGTCACTTCATGCATCCCCCTTGTTGAGCATGTCGGGTTCACACATCGTCATCCCTCATCATGTTACGGCGTGCGAGCAATGGACTTCGGCGTGGAGCAGGTAGCCGTGGGGCACAGGGCAGTGGAACGCGTTGGCGCACCATGTTGTGGAGGTGGCGGCGGGGTCATACGCGGTAGTTTGATATGTTCAGGGGATAGAGTTGAGGGTGCTGATCAACACAGGAGCATCGGCTACTATGATTTCGGAGCTTATTTTTAAGTTATTCCCGCCGAGGTCTGTTGTCGTAGCCTGGTCGCTAGTGCATGTGTCACCGCGAATGACGGGAGTTTGGGCATTATAGGCCAGATATTGGCGAAAGTATGCGTTGGGGACATTGAGTTGACGGAGCCAATGCTGGTTTCCAGGACTTTGGCTGTGCCCTGTCTTTTGGGCACCGATTTTCTCGGGAGGATGCCCCTTAAAATTTTGGTTGATCATTGTTGTATTGAATTGCTGTCGGGATGGCAGCTGACCTTTCTGAGGTCTTCGACCCAATTAGAAAGGGCCAACGCCACGGTTCAGGCCTTGGCAAAGGAAACTGTTACAGTTCCTCCAGGCGCTCAGATGTTGGTGCCCTTGCGGTTGCGAAAGCAACTCGATTTGACGGATACCGTTGAAGGGGTCCTTTTCACCCCTTTGAACAAGGCAATTCGGGGTCTCGCGTTGGTGGGGGCCCAAACTATGTAAGAGGGGACCAGGAGCCCTTTTTGCAAGTGTTGAACGTTGCGTTGGGGGCTGCTGTGGTTCAAGCAGGTACAGTTTTGGCCCACGCAATGGCTGCATGCTGTGAGGAGGCCTGCAAGGAGGCTGCAGAGGTCATTGCCGTGGTGGAGCAAGTAGGCAAGTCGGATGGGGCTTGGATGGGTGCCTTATGCAGGGAGTATTCTGAATTGTCTGGGGAACAGCGGGGCGAGTTGCGTGCCTTGCTCTGAGAATTCGAGGATAATTTTAGCCAGGTGAAATTTGATATTGGCCGCACATCACTATTTCAACATCGCATCAACACGGGTATCGATGCTCCTTTCTGACAAAATTCGTACAGGCTCAGTCCCAAGGAGAAGGATCACGTTCGCCAGGCAGTTGATTAAATGTTGGCTACGGACATTATCTCCCCTTCCACCAGTCTGTGGGGGCTCCCATTGTTTTGGTTAAAAAACGGGATGGGAGTCTGCATTTTTGTGCCGACTTAAATTAAATAAAGTTTCTGTGGATTACGCATACTCGCTCCCCCGGATGAACGACTCCTCGATACAGTGAGGGAAAAAAGTATTTGATCCCCTGCTGATTTTGTACGTTTGCCCACTGACAAAGAAATTATCAGTCTATAATTTTAATGGTAGGTTTATTTGAACAGTGAGAGACAGAATAACAACAAAAACGTCCAGATAAACGCATGTCAAAAATGTTATAAATTGATTTGCATTTTAATGAGGGAAATAAGTATTTGACCCCCTCTCAATCAGAAAGATTTATGGCTCCCAGGTGTCTTTTATACAGGTAACGAGCTGAGATTAGGAGCACACTCTTAAAGGGAGTGCTCCTAATCTCAGCTTGTTACCTATATAAAAGACACCTGTTCACAGAAGCAATCAATCAATCAGATTCCAAACTCTCCACCATGGCCAAGACCAAAGAGCTCTCCAAGGATGTCAGGGACAACATTGTAGACCTACACAAGGCTGGGATGGGCTACAAGACCATCGCCAAGCACCTTGGTGAGAAGGTGACAAAAGTTGGTGTGATTATTCGCAAATGGAAGAAACACAAAATAACTAGCAATCTCCTTCGGCCTGGGGCTCCATGCAAGATCTCACCTCGTGGAGTTGCAATAATCATGAGAACGGTGAGGAATCAGCCCAGAACTACACGGGAGGATCTTGTCAATGATCTCAAGGCAGCTGGGACCATAGTCACCAAGGATACAGTTGGTAACACACTACGCCGTGAAGGACTGAAATCCTGCAGCGCCCGCAAGGTCCCCCTGCTCAAGAAAGCACATATATGTAATGCGAGCGTAAATGGGGTTGCTGCTGGGCTCTGGCCCAATCACACGGCCCGGGGTATTGGGGGCGGAGCCCAGTATGGGGGGCGTGTAGGAGGGGCCGCCGTTCACCTCGGCTCCAATGGGAAGCGAGGTGAATGGAGGTGGAGCCAGCAGGGCAGTATGGGAAGGCCGGATCTGACGATCCGGAAGGGGAGGAGTCTGGGTCACGTGGGAGAGAGGATATAGAGGGGAGCCCGGAAGAGATCGGAGTCAGTTAATGGGGTGAAGAAGCAGGACCACGTTGGGTGGCCACCGCGCCACGCCATCAGTCACGTGACGAGAGGAGCGTGCGATGCACGCAAGAGGAGCGTGCGTGGCACGCGAGAGGAGACACTGGTCTCTTGTCAGGACCAGCGGGGTGTGAGGACGAGTGGAGGAGCTGAGGAGGAAGCGCGTGCGGGAGCGCGCGCGAGACGACGCTGGTCCGCGAAGGAGACCAGCAGGGTGCGGAGAAAAAACTTGAATAAAAGACCAACGGAGACCAGCAGTGCCTGACCGAGTCTTTTATTACATATACATGCCCGTCTGAAGTTTGCCAATGAACATCTGAATGATTCAGAGGACAACTGGGTGAAAGTGTTGTGGTCAAATGAGACCAAAATGGAGCTCTTTGGCATCAACTCAACTCGCCGTGTTTGGAGGAGGAGGAATGCTCCCCTATGACCCCAAGAACACCATCCCCACCATCAAACATGGAGGTGGACACATTATGCTTTGGGGGTGTTTTTCTGCTAAGGGGACAGGACAACTTCACCGCATCAAAGGGACGATGGACGGGGCCATGTACCGTCAAATCTTGGGTGAAAACCTCCTTCCCTCAGCCAGGGCATTGAAAATGGGTCGCGGATGGGTATTCCAGCATGACAATGACCCAAAACACACGGCCAAGGCAACAAAGGAGTGGCTCAAGAAGAAGCACATTAAGGTCCTGGAGTGGCCTAGCCAGTCTCCAGACCTTAATCCCATAGAAAATCTTTTGAGGGAGCTGAAGGTTCGAGTTGCCAAACGTCAGTCTCGAAACTTTAATGACTTGGAGAAGATCTGCAAAGAGGAGTGGGACAAAATCCCTCCTGAGATGTGTGCAAACCTGGTGGCCAACTACAAGAACCGTCTGACCTCTGTGATTGCCAACAAGGGTTTTTGCCACCAAGTACTAAGTCATGTTTTGCAGAGGGGTCAAATACTTAATTCCCGCATTTTTGACATGCGTTTTTCTGGATTTTTTTGTTGTTATTCTGTCTCTCACTGTTCAAATAAACCTACCATTAAAATTATAGACTGATAATTTTTTTGTCAGTGGGCAAACATACAAAATCAGCAGGGGATCAAATATTTTTTCCTTCACTGTACCTTGTCGGGTGCACGTGTTTTCTCAACCCTCGACTTGTTGTCAGGGTTTTTGCAGCTGCCCATCAGTGTGCCGGGAAAGGTCCTGGCAAGGATTATTCAACATCGCCTTGCCAGGTACACTGAGGAGAGGCTTGCGGAGCACCAATGCGGTTTCAGGAAAGGGCGGTCCTGCACAGATGCCATATTTTCTGTTCATCTGCTACAGCAGAGGTGTAGGGAATTCCAACAAGACCTACATCTCTGCTTCATTGACCTGGTCAAGGCCTATGATACCATCAGTAGGCCTGGGCTCTGGGTTGTACTTCGTGCTTTCGGAGTCCCTGACCCTCTGCTCACGATCATTAAGGACCTTCATGATGGTGAGTGGGCCCGGGTAAAACTACGTGGCCGGGAATCAGAGCCTTTCCCTGTACACCTTGGGGTGCGACAGGGATGTCCTCTGGCTCCCACATTATTTAACATCTATTTTGACCACGTAGTTCGTGAAGCCTTCAATGGTTGTACCGGGGGAGTCTTCATTTGGTGCAGACGTGGTGGGAGGCTGATCGATGCCCGGGTGCGATCAGGGGATGGCTCCCTGTTAGTCGGCCACGTTGTGTGTGCCAATGATTTGGTGGTGGCTCACTCAGAAGAGGATTTGGAGGTGCTGCTGCTGAGACTGGAGTGTGCCACTGAGGGGTGGGGCCTTACCATCAGCCCCACCAAGGCTAAGCACCTGTCTGGGTATTTTGTGCCATCTGACACTCCACCCCCACGGCTCCCAGTCGGTGATGGGGCAGTGGTGGAGAGAGTGGAGAGTTTCCCATACCTGGGCAGTGTGCTTATGACCAGCTCCAGTTTAACAGCAGAAGTTTCACTCCGAATCAGTTGAGCGGCAATATCTTTTCATCGGTTGCATAATGCTGTGTGGAAGCTACCTGGTCTGTCGCTCCGCACGAAGCTTCAGGTCTTCTCGGCCAGTCTTTCCCTCCCTTCTCTACGCTTGCGAAACGTGGACCCCCCTAATGGAGCATTTTCGCCGGTTGGAAACATTTAAGCTGGCCTGCCTACGATCCATCCTGGGTTTAACCAGGCTGGATTGTGTGAGGAGCTCACAAATCCTTGAAAGATCTGGGCAAAGTCCCATCGGTGAGCTCCTCCGGCAGGCAAGGCTGCGTTGGCTGGGTCATGTAGCCCACATGCACAGCCACCACATGCCTAAACAGCTTTTGTTCGGCCGGATCGAGGGGGCTAGAGAAGAGATGGAGTGATGTGGTACAGCAGGACGTGGAGCTGAGTGGACTTGCCGATGACTGGTACCAGCAGTGTCAAGATCGGCCTCTGTGGAGGAGGCTCGTGAAGGACGCTACTGGGCAGTTGGAGGCAGTCGCCCTCCAACAACAACGGAGGGCGGAGGAACGACGCTCACAACAACGAGAAGAGCGCCGGGTGGCTAAAGCACAGCAAGTTGGCACAGTAGGGGGCACAGGTGGTGCATCAGCCAGTCATCTCGGTCATCTCAGTCAGTCAACCCATGGCACCTGGGTCTGCCCCGTGACCTCCTGCCAGCGGGCGTTCGACACTTCACGTGGCCTCAAGGTGCACATGGCCTGGCACAAGCGTCGTGGTGACGTCACCGCCACTTAGTGGCGAATGGCGGTTGTTGTTGATGTGTGGACCAAATGGAATGTCTTCGCCGGTTAGAAATATTAACGCTATTCTGACAACGATCCATTCTGTGTTTAACTAGGCTGGATTGTGAGCTCACAAATCCTCCATCAGGCAAGGCTGCGTTGGCTGGATCATGTAGCCCGCATGCCCAGCCACCGTATGCATAAACAGCTCTTGTTCGGCTGGTTATAGGGGATAAATGGTCGCAGAATGGGCTAGAGAAGAGATGGAGTTATGTGGTACAACGAAACGTGGAGCTGAATGGACTTCCTGATGACTGGTACCAGTGGTATCAAGATCAGCCTCTGTGGAGGAGGCTCATGAAGGATGCTACTGGGCAGTTGGAGGCAGCAACAATGGAGGGCAGAGGAGCGATTCTCACAACAAAGAGCGGAGCGTTGGGCGGCTAAAACACAGCAAGTTGGCACTGTAAGGGGGCACAGCTGGCGCATATGTGGCACATTAGGAATGGATCACTCTTTTAATTATATCCTTGTGCAGCAAGGGAGTAAAGTGTGGTTCTTTGAAAGTCCTGATGTACTGTGCAGTGCATCAATGCATGTGTGACAGCAGCATGTGATGACTGAGTTGGGCCTGTAGGTGGCTGGCAGGGTTAATGAATAACCGCACGTGTACACCAGCCACATGGTTAATGGCGACTCGGAAGAATTGCTGTGTGACACGTGCTGTTGCATTTTACAGGTAAAGGACCCAAAGGTTGTTTTTGATCGTTATATAAATGTTCTAGACTTGTTCTAGACTTTAAGTTTGGCTTTGAATTGTTCGTTTGTGATATATGCAATTAGAGGCGTTTTAGCACTGTGCATTGTAAAGGGATGATGCACTGTAATTACCTACTGTCATTGGAATTCTCTAACTCTAGTACTGTTTAGTCTATAACCATGCCCATGTACCCAGAGTATGACTACTTGCAATTCTATTGAGAATAGAACACATGTAAAGTAGTAAGCTGTACAATGATGATATACAGTACGTATACTGTACACATACAGTACATATAATGGGTGTAAGATACCGATATAAGCGGATGGTATAGATAGACATACAGCTTAGGATTAAAGGAATATTCGAAGTGATGTGCAAATGTGATTGTCAAAGACAAAGATGGTTTATCAGTAGTAGAATTGGGTTTCAGAGAAAACTGTTAATGAATAACCGCACGTGTAAACCAGCCACATGGTTAATGGCGACTCGGAAGAAATGCTGTTGTAACACGTGCTGTTACATTTTACAGAGTGACGGTGCTATTAACCACAATAAATGTGCTTGCCCTCGATTTGGAGTACTTGCCCACGTCCTTCATTTCGAGTGTGCAACACATTGGCCAGTTATCTCAGTCAGTCGACCCATGGGACCTGGGTCTGTACCGTGACCTGCCAATGGGCGTTCAACACTTCATGTGGCCTTATAGTGTACATTGCCTGGCACAAGCGCCGTGGTGACGTCACTGCCACTTAGTGGCTGGTGTTGTGTGTATGTAGGTGGTTGTGTATGTAGGTGGGTAGGTAGTTTGGTAGGTGGGTGGGTAGGTAGGTGAAGGCCGAGGTGACGAATATGAGAAAGGATGGACGATGCAGTCAATGATGTGAGTGGGTGTGGGTTTAGGCGACGTTAGTCGGGTCGTGGTGTAAATAATAAAGTGACGACGGATTTACAAAACGTTAAAGGAGACGTAAATTGGAGTATTACTGTCTATAATAAACGTTTCGGGCAATGGCCTTTCATTGTGGCATAAATTATTGGAACGGTCTCACCTGAAGCTTGGAAGGCTGCAGTTATCAACCAGCGGTGATCGCCAGCATTCCACTCTATCAGCTGGGCTCGTGTGTATGAGTCTGAATGAGTATGTAAGTCTGAGTGTGTGAGACTATGTAAGAATGTATGTTTAAGTGAGTGTGTAAGTCTGAGTGAGTGCGTGTGACTATATTTTTGTGAGTGTGTTATGTGACTGTGCGTGAGTATGTGAGAGTGTGTGTGTGTATGTTTACTTGTGTGAGCGAGTGTGTTTGTGTGTTTGAGTCTGAGTGAGCGAGTCTACGTCAGTGTATGTTTACGTGAGTGTGAGTCTGAGTGTGTTTTAGTCTGTCTCGTTGTGTCTCTGTGTCAAATCTTAATAGCTTCTTGTCATCATCTCTCTTAATCTCCCTGTCTCCCCGTGTATGTCTCTCCCCGTGTCTCTGTGTTCAGCTGGAGTGTACATTCCCAGGCAGGGTTGGGCTGTATTCAGCGCCTCATTACACAAACTAAATCTAGAAAAACCTGTTTTTGGTTTTGAATAAAACTCAACACAACACTCAAAACGAGGCACCCGGATAGCACGGAACTTGAAAGTTCTCCCGACAGAACTGTCTTTTTTTTCATCTCCCAAAGAACAAAGATGTTATTAACTTTTTTAAGGTATACATTTCCACATAAGCCACTTCGTTATCATTTGTGGCCAGGTCGCTTCTGAAAAATAAGTTAAGATAGATCAGTGGGCTTTACCTAGTAAAAATATTTTGTTTTAATTGTATTTTTTTAAGTTATGTTTTTACCTTTCCTATACTTTGCACTCCTATCGTATGTTTGTATTGTTGTAACGTTATAAACCCGTGCCCCTACCGGACATCTGTGAAAAACAGCTTCATTGCTCATCGGCTTCCTCCAGTATGAATACAGATTTTGATTATATGACGAACATAAGATTAAAACTAACATAACCATATTTAAGAATTACAGTTGAGACAAAAAGCATTATATAGTCATCGACTTATGAACACTTAGTTCCTGACACCCGTTCGTAAGTCGAACTGTTTGTAAGTTGAAACAAAACAATGTACTGTATTTAAATGCCAATACGGTGTTATGAAATGTGTTACGTTTCAAGAAAAATGGAAGCATCGTTTTAACTGACAAATAAGAAGAAATTGTACATTTGCATGTAACATTGGAAAACAATACTCTATTGCGAATAAAACGTTAAATAAAGTAACATTAATAAATAATAATCTGTTTTACGTTCATTTACCTTGAGTCCTGATGCTGGCTTGCTTGTCGAAAAGGGCCCAATGAGTAACAACAATTGCACACACACACAAAGACAGACACACACATGGGGCACGCTTGTATGTGTCTGTCTTTGGGGAAAGTGTTGTTAGCGAGCAGCTCCGATGATGGCCGAAACGGCACATTAGGAGGTGAGTGGCTAGCACTACGCACCGCTGCCTTTGTCTCCCCAGTGGCGATGTTTACACACTGCATAAAGTAATAATTTGAAGCCAAGTCAACCTAGGGGAGGCCCAAGATGCATTCAGATAATTATCACTAAGTGGCGGTGACGTCACCACGGCGCTTGTGCCATGCTATGTGCACGTTGAGGCCACGTGAAGTGTCGAACGTCCGCTAGCAGGAGCCACGGGTCGACTGAGATGAATGGCCAATGCACCACCTGTGCCCCCTACTGTGCCAACTTGTCGTGCTTTTCCCACCCGGCGCTCCGCTCGTTGTTGTGAGCGTCGCTCCTCTGCCCTCCGTTGATATTGGAGGGCGACTACCTCCAACTGTCCAATAGCGTCCTTCACGAGCCTCCTCCACAGAGGCCGATCTTGACATCGCTGGTACCAGTCATCAGCAAGTCCACTCAGCTACACATCCTCCTGTACCACATCACTCCATCTCTTCTCTAGCCCGTGCCACACCCGTTTAGCCCCCTCTATCCTGCCGAACAAAAGCATACATTCTCACTTTCACACACCCAACAATGACAAAGATCTCGCATACAGCTTTAACAGACTAGGAGCAAGTGCTGTTAACGAGCACCTATGAAGGCCGACACGGCACACGGGGGGATCGGTGGCCAACACCACGGCCAGCCGCCTTTGTCTTCCCAGTGCTGATGTTTACACACCACACCAGGTACTCGTTTAAGGCTGAGTCTACCTAGAGGAGGCCCGGGACGGGTTCAGATAATCGTCACTGGTATTGGCTGAGCGGGAATCGAAGTCGGGTCACCGGGTTCCTTGCAGAGGGCACAAACCGCTTACAATATCGCTCCCCACACACTCACTTTGTGGTGTGAACGAGACATTAGAGACAGTGCCTCCTGCAACTACTTCGTCTCAGAATGAGTGTGTGCGCCGCACACCACACGCACACACTCTCCGTGAAGGAGGACACTACACCTTTATAGGACTGCGGGTTTATGGGTCTCTGTGGGTCTCTATGGGTATGGGTGGGGAGAGGGAGAGGGGAAGAGAGCAGTTTTGTGAAATCTTTCATTTAAAAAGGGGGGGGGGCACATAAAACATCTTCTTGTTTCCTCTGATCGTAAATAAAAACAAATAAAAAAAGTGGGGGGAAGAGGAAGGGAGGGCGGAAAAGGGAGGGGGGTCCCTCATTCATGATGTCACCAGGGAACATCGGGTCAACCTCAAGACCTGTCCAGCAACGTTCTCCCAGGTTTCAGTGGTGAGTGACGGTGGTTTGTAGTAATCCCAACCAATTGAGCCATTTGCAAGTAAATGTTGCTACAATGACGTTTGCCTAATTCCAGTTAGTAGAGTGTTGGTGAGATCGCGTTGGTACAGATAAAATACAGGATGTGTTCAACTTACAACCACCCGACTTACGAACCAGCTTCCATGCGCACGTGTATGTGTGTGAAAGTGTGTGAACATCTGCTGGACTACATCGTGACGGAACAGCGGATGCGGGGCCCATGTCCTTGACACCAGGACTTACTGTGGAACTGATCTGCCCACTGACCATCGACTTGTCATCTGTAAGATGCGCCTGCCATTCCTCCACTCCGGTGGTGGGTGTACACCCAGGACCCCATTCAAACCCTAAGTGGCATTGTCTCAGTTAGCTGATGAAAGTTGCAAGCGAGAATTGAATCATCGCTTGCGGCTGTGGTTGGCATCGTCCCCCACTCTTCCTGATGTCGAGGGGAAATGGGCGAGGTTTAGGACAGTGGCTTATGCAGCTGCAATGGCTGCTTTGGGTACACGGTCCAGACCTCCCCAAAGACCCTGGCTGATAGAGGAGGTGTTCAGGCTGGCTGAGAAAAAGCGACAGGTCCACTTTCATCGTCTACAGCATCTCACGTCAGAGAATGAGGAGGATTACCGCAGCCTTCGCTCGGAGGTTCGGAGAGCCGTGAGGCGCTGCAAGGATTGTTGGTGGTCGCGGGTTGCTGAGGATATGGAATCTGCCTCAAATGGCCCGCGATCACAAATCGCTATTTAAGTCCATAAAGAGTCCCCTACAGCACCACACCTATTACCATCATTCGGGGAAAGAACGGTGATCCAATCTCCGACCCCCAGAAACAGGTTTGCAGATTTGCTGAGCATTTCTGAGGTCCTGGCGGATGGGAAATCCCTTAGCCTGGAAAACATCATGGGACAAAGTGGGGATGACCCTGCTGAGGCTGCGGTGTCTAAAATATGGGAAGAAGTCATCCTTTGTGAGAGGCTGGCTGAGGTGCCATCTGTTGAGGAAGTACTGAAGACGATCCAGAGCCTGAGACCAGGAAAGGCACCTCAGCGAAATGCTGAGGGAGGGTGGTGTTTGTGCACAGACTGCTCTACATGACATCATAACAGTCTGGACCACTGGACGGGTTCCGCAGGATTGGAAGGATGCCCTGGTGGCCCATCTCTTTAAGGGGGACCGGACAGACTGTAACAACTACAGGGGCATCCCACTCCTCAGTGTGCTGGAAAAGGTCCTGGTAAGGATTATTCAACATCGCCTTGCCAGGCACACTGAGAGGCTTGCGGAGACCCAATGTGGTTTCAGGAAAGGGCGGTCCTGCACAGATGCCATATTTTCTGTCCCTCTGCTACAGCAGAGGTGTAGAGAATTCCAACAAGACCTACATCTCTGCTTTATTGACCTGGTCAAGGCCTATGATACCATCAGTAGGCCTGGGCTCTGGGTTGTTCTTCGTGCTTTCGGAGTCCCTGACCCTCTGCTCACGATCATTAAGGGCCTTCATGATGGTGAGCGGGCCCGGGTAAAACTACGTGGCCGGGAGTCGGAGCCATTCCCTGTACACCTTGGGGTGCAACAGGGATGTCCTCTGGCTCCCACATTATTTAACATCTATTTCGACCACGTAGTTCGTGAAGCCTTTGATGGCTGTACCGGAGGAATTTCCATCTGGTACAGATACAATGGGAGGCTGATCGATGCCCGGGTGCGGTCAAGGGATGGCTCCCTATTGCTCAACCATGTTATATATGCCGATGATCTGGTAATTGCCGCTCACTCAGAAGAGGAGTCAGAGGTGCTGCTGCTGAACCTGGAGCGTGCCACTAAGAGGTGGGGCCTTACCATCAGCCCCACCAAAACTAAGCACCATCGGATACTCCACCCCCACAACTCCAAATTGGTGATGGGGTGGTTGTGGAGAGAGTGGAGAGTTTCCCATACCTGGGCAGTGTGCTCATGACTGGCTCCGGTTTGACAGAAGAGGTCTCACTCCGAATCAGTCGAGCAGCATTATCTTTTCATCGGTTGCGGAACAATGTGTGGAAGCTACTTGGTCCGTAGCTCCGCACGAAGCTTCAGGTCTTCTCGGACATGGTCATTCCCTCCCTTCTCTAGCTTGTGAAACGTGGACCCCCCTAATGGAACATCTTCACCAGTTGGAAACATTTAGGCTGGCCTGCCTACAATCCATCCTGGGTTTAACCAGGCTGGATTGTGTGAGGATCTCGCAAATCCTTGAAAAATCTGGACAAAGTCCCATTGGTGAGCTTTTCCAGCAGGCAAGTCTGCGTTGGCTGGGTCATGTAGCCCGCATGCCCAGTCACTGCATGCCTAAACATCTTTTGTTCGGTCGGATTGAGGGGGCTAAACGGGCGCGCCACGGGCTCGAGAAGAGATGGAGTGATGTGGTACAAGAGGATGTGGAGCTGAGTGGACTTGCCGATGACTAGTACCAGCGGTGTCAAGATCGGCCTCTGTGGAGGAGGCTCGTAAAGGACGCTACTGGGCAGTTGGATGCAGTCGCCCTCGCTCGTTGTTGTGAGCGATAACGAGCGGAGCGCCTGGTGGCTAAGGTACAGCAAGTTGGCACAATAGGGGGCACAGGTGGTGTATCAGCCAGTCATCTCAGTCAGTCGACCCGTGGCACCTGGGTCTGCCCCGTGACCTCCTGCCAGCGGGCGTTCGACACTTCAGGTGGGCTCAATGTGCACATAGCCTGGCACAAGCGTTGTGGTGACGTCACCGCCACTTAGTGGCGAATGGTGGTGGTTGTTACTCTTGGTTCTTTCGGTAAAGTCACGTATAAAGATAAAATAATA
>CM025674.1:308221-318721 GCA_014621495.2 Entosphenus tridentatus
TGGGTCTCTGTGTGAGTCTATGGGTCTCTGTGTGAGTCTATGGGTCTATGTGTGAGTCTATAGGTCTCTGTGTGAGTCTATGGGTCTCTATGTGAGTCTATGGGTCTCTGTGTGAGTATATGGGTCTCTGTGTGCGTCTATGTCTTTGTCTTTGTATGTTGAACTTCTTTCGCACCGTATGTAGCCAACCACGCTAATGGGAGGTGCGGGGACGGGGGGAAGGACAACAAACTAATCGCGAAGAGCAGTTCTAAAGAAAGACATTTTCAATCTCGAGTTACCGGACTTGTGATGTGGCCTCCAGCAGCGCCGGCACAAGGGAGACACGCGTCTCGTCGTGCGCGTCCGCTGTCGTTTCGCCGTCGCCGGGCAGCGCTGGCTGGGCACCGCCGGAGGGGTCAAGCGACGCTGGCGACCCCTCCGAAGAGAGCCAAGCGAGGAGGAGGTCCTCATCCAAGTCGAAGAGACGGTCCACCACCTCGCCCAGCTTGAGCAGAAGATCGTCTGCGAAGATCCCGTCGGAGGGGGATAAAGTCGTACGCGACTGATCGACTCTCGTAAACCTTCGACAGGCGGTCAAAAGGCACTTCAAAGTGAGATATTATTATTGTCGTGGCTTGATTCGAATAGTTTTTTTTAAACATGATCAAATCAAGCAGAAGAGTCACATTTGCGATGGCTGAGGAACCGTATGCGGCTCTTTAAAATCATCATCACCACGCTCCATGGGCAGATAGCCCAAAGTAGGTTCGCACATTTCATCATTTGTTTTTTACACTTTCCTCTTTTAGTGGCAGTGTGCCACATCTTTCTGACACCGATCTCTTATCTCTTATCTCGTCAAACCATTCTCTGTTATGTCTTCTTCTCTGTCCGATTCCCGTACAAAAACAGAAACACACTTTAATGTATCTGTTGTTGTTGTTGTCCATCATACACGTGTCCAAATAGTGTGAATGTCCTTCTCTTCACTGCCTGCATCATCAGGTCTTCTTCTACGTGCAACCTTTTTCTTACTTCTACGTTAAACCGAGAGATATTATCACTATTGTCGGGACTTGATTTTAATCGTTTTCGACACGTGATCAAACCAAGCGGAGTTGTCACGTTAGCCACGGAAAGGGGAGTCAACAACCTGCGGCTCTAAAAGCTGTACGCGGCGTTTAGAAACGCACGTCGATTCTAAATGTGGAGGGGAAAAAAACGGAGAACCCGGACCAAAAATCCACGCGACCACGGAGAGAGAGAGAGAAAACGCAAACTCCAAATACATAAAGCAGGCGTCGTCAGCGTCGGGATCGAACCCACGACCTCCTGCATACCAGGCAAGGTAGTTAACATCTCGCCATGTGGAGAGAGAAAATGCAAACTCCAAATATACAGTAGGCGTCGTCAGGGTCGGGATCGAACCCACGACCTCCTGCATACCAGGCGAGGTGGTTAGCATCTTGCCACGTGGAGATAGAAAATGCAAACTTCAAATATAAAGCAGGGGTCGTCAGGGTCGGGATCGAACCCACGACCTCCTGCATACCAGACGAGGGGAGTAAACATCTCGCCGCTCACCGTTCGTGGAGCTGCTGAGGATGAAGCATACGTTCGGGCACACAGAGGGGGTGTTCTTGATTCCCTCCAGCCACAGCCGCGACGACTCTGGCCGCGACAGGCAAGTGAGCAGCAACCTTAAAGGTCAAACACCACCACCAGCAGCAGCAATAAATACGTTGCCAATGCCAAACGGCGAGTCAAGCAAGACGTAAACTTCACGTGGCCTCGGAGTGCACCTACCCTGGCACAAGCGCCGTGGTGACGTCACAGTCACTTCCATTACAAGGTCGCAGCTCATTACACGCAGCGCTTGTCACGAATGAACCACCGATGCCTCGCTGATCTCGTCAAGGAGCATAAAGCATCATCATGCCAACTCCGGTTATCCTCGTGGCAGCAGCGGCTTTCAGCTGAGCCATCGAACAAAGACGGTGGTGGCCACCGCATCGTGCGGCGCTTTCAGATGTGCTTCTGCGGTTGTCTGGAACGCTCTCTCTCTTCCGATATTAGGAAGCCACTGGAGCTATGCACTTTTAAATCATCCAGATTGAAATTAATTTACTTAGAACTGCTTTTTGCGTTTAGTTTCTTGTCCTTCCCCCCGCGCCACCTCCGATTAGCGTGGTTGGCTACGTACGGTGGGAACCAAGTTCAACACAAAGATCAAAGATCCCCCCGTATAGCCTTAACAGACTGTAGGGGCAAGTGCTGTTAGCGAGCACCTATGAAGGCCGGAACGTTACACGAGGGAGTGGGTGGCCAGCACCACGCCCGACCGCCTTTGTCTCCCCACAGTGGCGATGTTTACACACCGCACCAGGTACTCATTTCAGGCTGAGTCGACCTAAGGGAGGTCCAGGACCGGTTCAGATATTCGTCACTGGAGTTGGCCGTGAGCGGGAATCGAACCCAGGTCTCCAGGTTCATAGCGCAGCATAGCGCTAACCGCTACACTATCGCTCCCCACACACACACACACACGCACGTAGCGAGGAATGACGGCGGTTGTTGTTGCTGGCTCACCTTGAGGTCTCCAGGAGAGTGGGAGGGTCGGGGTCTCCAAGGAGCAGCAACAGCACCTGCCTGCGCACAAGGCCTCACTTGAGCACCACACGCCGGCTCTCAACGACACAACCAATACGGACGACCGTATTCTCCGGATTATAAAGACGCCCCGGAAAGTGAGACGCATCCAAAACTTGTTTGCCGGCGTCAATAGAATGAAAGAGATGTTGTCTCTCTCGTGTCAAAAAAACTAAAAGACAAAGTTACCCCGTATAGCCTTAAGAGACTGTTGGGGCAAGTGCTGTTAGCGAGCAGCACCTATGAAGGCCGGCATGGCACACGAGGGGGTGGGTGGTCAGCACTACGCCGGGCCGCCTTTGTCTCCCCAGTGGCGATGTTTACTACACACCGCACCAAGTACTCATTTGAGGATGAGTCAACCTAGGGGAGGAACAGGATCGGTTCAGATAAATCGTCACTGGCGTTGGCCGTGAGCGGGAATGGACCTTGGGTCACCGGGTATGTAGCGCAGCGCGCTAACCGTTGCGCCACCGCTCCCCAATCTACACAAAGATCCCTGTATAGCCTTAACAGAAGGTTGGGGCAAGTGGTGTTAGCAAGCACCTATTAAGGCCTAATTATATACACGCACAATTAACCAGCTTATAAGACGCAATCCGCCACCCCCAACTCCCACCAAATGTTGCTTTAAACAGAAATAAAGTGCCCCAATATAATCAGAGAACATGGTAAAACAAGAGAGTTCGTGGCGGAGAGAGGGGTTGACCATACTTCACCACATTGGTCAATGGTGGTTGGAGAAGGGATCACACTTCGTCTCGCCTCTCGCCGAGTACCGGACTTGTGTTGGTGTCCCGGTCCAGTACGGCTACTGAGGTTGCCGGGGTGGCGAGATTTTAACTACCTCGCCTGGTACGCAGGAGGTCGTGGGTTCGATCCCAACCCTGACGCCTGCTGCTGTATATTTGCAGTTTGCGTGTCTCTCTCCCCGTGGTGGTGTGGATTTTTCGCCGGGTCCTCCGGTTATTCCTTCCACATTTAGAATGAACGTCACGTGTTTAGAGTCTTTGGCTGTTATAAACTTCCACTTGATGATAAGCAACTTCGGTGAGCTGTCATTTGTGGCCAGGTAGCTTCTGAAAAAGAGCTACATAGCTCAGTGGGAATTACCTAGTCAAATAAAAAGTTTACTTTAGTTTAGGCCTACAAGGCCCTTAAAGCTTCTCCGCCTCATTAAGGCACTGCTCCATGAAGCAGGTATTAAGGGTAACGCTCTGTTAGTAGCTAAGGAATATTTGCCATCTATCGGGACTAGGTAGTGGCGTACGATACTCACATTAGGTCACCGTTCTGCGACAGAGCGTTGCAAGGCTCCGGGAAGCAAGCCATGTTCCCCAAGATCCCCACGCACATTTCCTAGCGCAGAGAGCACCATGCGGAACACACACAAAACCAGACAAAGATCACCCGTACAGCCTTAAAAAACTGTTTGGGGCAAGTGATGTTAGCGAGCACCTATTAAGGCAGGAACGGCACACGAGAGGCTGGGTGACCAGCATCATGCCTGGCCTACGTAAAGACAAAGATCCCCCCATATAGCCTTGACCGACGGTTGGAGCAAGTGCTGTTAGCGAGCACCTACGAAGGCCGGCATGACACACGAGGGGGTGAGTGGCCAGCGCTATGCCCGGTCGTCTTTGTATTCCCAGCGGCAATGTTTTTACACACTGCACCAAGGATTCATTTGAGGCCGAGTCGACCTCGGGGAGGCCCAGAACCGGTTCAGATAATCGTCACTGGTGTTGTCCAGGAGCGGGAATTGAACTCGGGTCGCCGAGTTCGTAGCGCAGCGCATGCTAACCGCTACGCATGTGGAACTCACAGATGCACACGCACGCACATCAAGAACAGGGATTCCTCTTCACTCTCAAAGACACACGGGAAAAACATATAAGAGGAGATGTTTTTGGCAATGGCTCTTCTTCACATCACATAAAAGGACAGGCCAGAGAGAAGAGAGGGTAGATGAGAATGCACTGTAACACTATGGGGCCTGATAAGAATGAAAGTAAAACACACAATTCCGGATCAACAGTTTTTAAATTCGCATTTGAATCGTTACCTCTCAGCAGCCCGTTGACCAATAATCAAAAACAATCAAAGCTTAAACAGATTGCCATGACCGCATACACGCAGTGTCACAAAAAGTGCGGCACCAGGCCGGGCTCCGACGCCAGAGGTCGCAATCGGGTACCCGATACCCGTACCCTACCCAATACCCGGCTGGGTACGGGTACCCGTTTTCGACCCTGGTGCGGCCGGGTACGGGTACGGGTAGGCCGTGAGTCACTGGTGAGTAACCGTTTGTCACTCATTTCCCAACGTCTTGTCTCTTCTCACAGTTCAAGTTCCTAAAATCAACCCACCCGCGCCTGCAACATGGCTTCATCCCAGAGATCGCAATCGGGTACCCGTACCCTACCCGATACCCGACCGGGTACGGGTAGCCGGGTATCGGGTAGGGTACGGGTACCCATTTGCGACCCTGGTGCGGCCGGGTACGGGTACGGGTAAGGAATCAAAACCCGTTTGCGACCTCTGGCCAACGCGCAGCGGGCAAAGCAAAGCACGCTCTCACGGTGATTCGGGAAGACGACGATGCTCTGATGACGCCAAGCAGCAGTTCGGGCGAGTGGAACTCCAGCAGGAAGTCAGCCACGTCCTGCCGCGAACAAGGAGGCAGAGGGGCGGTCGGGAAGAGGGGGGTAACAGGGAACATTGGCACGTGACGGAGGATGGAAAAGCAAGAGCATACGAGGTTTTTTTTTTTAGGTGGTTCGATCGTGTGAATATAAACCCACCAGCACCTGAGACACAGTCAATTAGTAAATGTTTGTCATGCAAACACAACGTGCCAATTCGTTACTAGTTAAGCACACCGGTGCGTTGGAGAGTGAACCCACAACATTTACGAGGTTTCGCCGGTAACTACAACCAGCATCATCAGGCGACAGGCTGATAATACTGTCGGGTGGTGGCCTGATGATGCTGTTGGGTGGTGGCGGGTTTAACGACGAATTTATATTTATCCCGATCGAATCCAAAAACCTCTCCATTGGATATTGGTCGTGAAAGCCTCCTACGTTTTAAACAGAAAAGCCAGAGGTTTTTGAATATAATAAGAGCGCCACTGTTTTGTTTCGGATAAATAAAATTAACAAAAATTCCAGCCCCCAATGTTATCGCACTGTCAGCGTCTCGTCATGGGATCGATAACTTATTCGGATCTCTTGCAGAGCAGTGCAAGCCTCCGTACTAGAGAACCGGATATCACAGTGCCAGCGCTGAGATCCTTTCAAATGACCTCCGGTCTGGATCACACAGAAGAGAGCGGCGTTTTCCCACCCGCTGGTGCATACACACGACAGTCCGAGTGATATTTTAATACTCGAAGAGCTTGAAATCTATCCAAAATCTGAATGCGGAACGGAACTTTACGTAACGGTCATTCATGTCTGGGCTGAGATCACCAACTCACCGCGCTTGAGAACTCAGCTTAATCACAGTCACCAGCCTGGATTCGAACCCAGGATATCTCAGTGGTGACAGTTTGAACGACCACCTCAGAATCTAGGGGTTTAATTTTATGTTATAGAAAGTGTACGTCGAGGAAATCGTGAAATTTGATTTTGTATCGCATCGTAAAGATACGATACGCGACGGTGGCGAGACGTTAACTACCTCGCCTGGTATACAGGAGGTTGTGGATTCGATCCCGACCCTGACGCCTGTATATCAGGCATTGGGAAAGTTCTCCCCGTGGTCGCGTGGATTTTTCTCCGGGTCCTCCGGTTTTTCCTTCCACATTTAGATTCAACATCACGCGTGGAAAGTATTTGGCCGCTACAGATTTCCACACGATGACGATGAGTCACTTCGTCGACTGTCATTTGTGATGTCCAGGTCGCTCCTGTAAAAAAGAGCTACGTAGCTCAGCGGAGCCTATAACCTGGTAAAATTAAAATTTGTTTTGTATTAAGTGCTCACAGTGTTGGTATGCAATGCTTTAGATTTGAAGTTTTCGTGACTGCAAGGATCCATACTCTTTGGTTCTTTCGGTAAAGTCACATAGGTAAAAAAATGGAAATAAAAAATAAATAAATATAAATTAAACCACGACGTTTCGATTGCAACACAAGCAATCATGAGTATGCAATGCTTTGCTTTAGAGGTGTCGGCGTGATCGTTTATCGCGGCAACACAAATGGCAAGATCCCTGCCTTGTCGGTGGACATGTCCCAGAGCCTGCAGACATCGTCCTCCAGATCGTCGTCGACGTCGCCCGACTCCGGGGGAGTCTCCCTGGCCTCTCTTCCCAACCGCGGTTGCTCCGTGGTAACGGCCTGGGGAACACACAAACAGTTACGGTAACAATAAACAATGTATCTTCTTGGTTCTTTCGGTAAAGTCACAAGTAGTACTAATCCCATATCTGCATTTCCCATAAATATGCTAAATTCCTCTTGATATGCAAATTATTTTGTCAAGGCGCTCTTCCCCCTCCAACCCAGCTTAAATATACGCTCCAAGCCTGGGGTGTTTCATTCAGACGCTGTCTTCCCGACAGACCTGTTCTTCACCTGAGGACGGCTGTTTGCGTTGTGGCCGAAACGTCGTGAGAATTATTTTATTATGTTTTATTTTTATTATTTTATTATTTCCCTTCTACGTGACTTTACCGAAAGAACCAAGAAGATGAATCCCTGCAGTCACGAAAGCTTTAAATCGAAAAATAAACAATGCAGTTTAACACGTAGGCTTTCGCGACCAATATTATTCATAATCAACGTTTTTGGGTTTAGATCGCGTTATTTATAAATGTGTCGTAACTCTCCACCACCCTACACGGCCAATCAGCACAAAAGTGTCACGTTGACAAAAGACAAATAGTTCACTGCTTTAGCCCACCGGTGTGTTGAAGCGTGAAACCACACCATTTACAAGTTTTGAGTACTCAAAAATTGTAAATGTTGTGGTTTGCTGTATCAAGTAAATGTGTTGCCTCCGAAACGTCGTGATTTTTAGCGAAAAAACCTAAGAATATGAATCCTTGCAGTCACGAAAGCTTCAAATCTAGAATTACCTGTATGAGCTTGGTGAGCGTGGCGAAGAGCCAGTGCTTGCTGTATGTCGTGTCACCGATGGTGTCGGTGGCCGGTTCATGGTTGCCTGGTGGTGGTGAGGGGTTGCGGTCCAAGTCGCCGTCAGAGTCGCTCTCGACTCCCGCCGTCGTCGGCGAAACATCGCCGCTCCTTCTTCCCTCGCCGTCTTGCACGCCAAGATTTGAACGAACAATTAGGCATGATTTGAATGCACAATTAGGCAAGATTTGAATGCACAATTAGGCATGATTTGAATGCACAATTAGGCAAGATTTGAATGCACAATTAGGCATGATTTGAATGCACAATTAGGCAAGATTTGAATGCACAATTAGGCAAGATTTCAATTCACAATTAAGCAATATTTTCAAGCACAATTAGGAAATATTTGAACGCACAATAGGCAATATTTTAATGCACAATTAGGCAAGATATTAATGCACAATTAGGCAAGTTTTGAATGCACAATTAGGCCAGATTTGAATGCACAATTAGACAAGATTTAAATATACAATTAGGCAAGATTTGAATGCATAATTAGGCAAGATTTGAATGCACAATTAGGCAAGATGTGAACGCACAAAAGGCAAGATTTGAATGCACAATTAGGCATGATTTCAATGCACAATTAGGCAATATTTGAATTGACACTTAGGCAAGATTTGAATGTACAATTAGGCAAGATTTGAATTGACACTTAGGCAATAAAAACAGGAATTAAGACTCCTCGCGCAGGATTTCGCACGGCACGGTCGGAGGGGCATGCAATCATCCAGCAGTGGATTCACAGCAAAGTTTCCCGGTGTCCTGCATTGGTCCCAGAGGGGCAACCGGCGCGGCGATGCTGTTGAGTCTTAATGACGGTGAATCCATTCAGGGGGAGCCGTATTTAATAAACGCAAAACTTTGGACACAATTACCCATCACGTCCAGCCACGCCGAACGAGAAATGACTCACGTACGGGTGCGTTTAATGCACCGTAATTTAACAGAACATATAAGAGTGGGAAAATTCAGTTTTCATTTATTTAGAATAACCCTGTGAGCCATTGGGCTCTTGATTCGGGTGCAACCGCAACAATTATAAGATACATTAAAAATTTAACGTACGCAAATTGAAACATCCCCTACAAAAACAATAACATCTTCCAGAAAAAGCACCATGTGTTTATGCTGCGTACAAAAATGTGCAAAAAAATCCCATTTTGATGTTTGATCACACAAAACATAATATAATTTAGATTAAAATGTTACGTCTAACTCTATACATCACAAAATCGGGCTAAACTAAACCTTTCTAGAAATTACTAAAATAATGCCGTAAAAACAATGTCACAGTGATCATAATAAATGTGATTGAAGGTTAACAATAGCGACATACATAACATATATTACTAAACCTAGCATACAGGATTACCCTTCTTACCCATTCCGGCGGGTGAGGCAGATCTTGCAGTACCGGCAACTGTAGGGAAACCCCCCCGCCAAACCACCCCGTGTGTTAATATAAGCGCGATTAAACACTTGGCGGAGGTTAAAAAGTATTATTTTTTATAAAGTAACATTCGGTTAAATATGTGTGCGCTGAGGTAACCGCACAGCAGCGTTAGCTCGCTGGGCTTAAACCAACTAACAACGTTGACCGACAGCGTCCGCTTAACCAAGCCTTGTCGTAAGCGTTAACTTTACGAAGTTAATTTTTGTAATAAAATGAGAGATTAAAGTCTAACGCGTTGAGAGTTTAGTGAAGGCGACAGAGAGCGAGGGAGGATAACGCCACACGAACCGCGCGATGGGACTTGGGCGCTACAGGCCCCGCGCGCGTGATTGGACGAGAGGTCGGTGACGTAAATTACTTTAATGCTCATTATAATAATATATTTTTTATTTTTTTATATTAATTTTTTTATTTCTAATTTTTATATTCTTGGTTCTTTTAGTAAAGTCACGTAGAAGGGAAATAATAAAATAATACAAATATAAAACAATAAAAATTATCACGACGTTTCGACTGCAACACAAGCAATAATCATCAGGTGTGAAATCCACAACAAGAAAGCGTCGTGAGAATTTTTATTGTTTAATATTTATATTATTTTATTATTTCCCTTCTACGTGACTTTACCGAAAGAAAGAAGAATATGAATCCCTGCAGTCACGAAAGCTTTAAATCAAAATTAATATTTTAAAAAATGTTGTTGTTGACATATTAACGTTAAAACGAATTATACCAATGTACTGACGTTGAGAATAAAGTAAAATAGGTGCTCGCTAACAGCACTTGCCCCTACAGTCTGTCAAGGCTATACGGGGGATCTTTGTCTCTGTGTACCTGGTTCATTGTGTAAAACATCGTCACTAGGGAAGACAAAGGCGGCCGGGCCTTGGTTGCCGGCCACCCAAACCCCATCGTGTGCCACAGTGCCGCCGTTCAAAGGTTGCTGCTGCTACTCGCTAAGGGGCCGTCCATAAATGACGTCACGCGATTTTGGACGATTTTTGACCCCCCCCCCCCCTTTGTCACACGGCGTCACAAAAAGTTAGACCCCCCCTCAAATATGACGTCACAAAGCTCTGCCACCCCCCCCCCCAAATAAAACATGCTTCAAATCGCTTTAAACTATTGTCATTGTAGTGCGTATTTAATGTGGCGCTGCACTCTGATGTAAGAGAAAACATTTATTAAAAAGTCTATTTAATTAAGTAGAACGTGTTGTCTATATTTATTTAAAGTTGCGTTTTTTGATGTGACGTCACATTCCTC
>CM025674.1:319976-330872 GCA_014621495.2 Entosphenus tridentatus
GAAATGTTAACTACCTCGCTTGGTATACCGGATTCCGTGGGTTCGATCCCGACCATGACGCCTGCTGTTGTATATTTTTAATCTGTGTCTCTCATCATCCTCACGGTGGCTATGAAATGTTAACTACCTCGCTTGGTATACCGGATTCCGTGGGTTCGATTCCGACCATGACGCCTGCTGCTGTATATTTTTAATCTGCGTCTCTCATAATCATCACGGTGGCTAGGAGATGTTAACTACCTCGCCCGGTATACAGGAGGTCGTGGGTTCTATCCGGATCCTGACGCCTGCGGCATATTTGGAGTGTGCGTGTTTCTACCCGTGGTTGCGTCTTGCTAAAGTTCTAAATGTGGAGGTTTTTATCCCCTCCACATTTAGAATCAACGTGCGCATTTGGCTGCTGCTCACCATGATGATCAGCCGCGTCGTGGGGCTATAATTTGTGATCCCCAGGTCGCTTCTGAACAAAATAGCTACCCAGCCCAGTTGTCGCCTTGCCTGGTCTAATAAAACTAGTTTAGTTTCGCCTTAAAGCTTTCGCGACTGCAGGGATTCATATTCTTGGTTCTTTCGGTAAAGTCACCTAGAAGGGAAATAATAAAATACTAAAAATAAAACAGGTGTGAAAACCACAGCAAGAAAATGTGCTTGTGTTGCAATCGAAACGTCGTGAGAATTTTATTGTTTTATTTTTGTATTATTTTATTATTTCCCTTCTACGTGACTTACCGAAAGAACCAAGAATATAGTTTAGTTTCGCCTAGCGACAATCATACGCTTTCCGTGTTTAACCAGTCACGCATCACCGCGTTTTGAGACTCTCGTTGAGGATTGCAGGGGGTCCCACTTCCAATGTTTGTCAAATTCCTCCTCCTCCGCAGCCTCTCTCGTTGTTTACGAGGCAAAGGTACAGCCCCGTAATTTCTCACTCAACACCACTGCTGGAGAAAGGATCTCACGCGCAATCTTGATTTGAAGCTTTCGTGACTGCAGGAATCCATAATCTTTGGTTGTTTCGGTAAAGTCACGTAGATATAAAAATATTAGATCGTAACACAAGCAATCGTCATCAGGTGGGACAACCACAGCAAGACAAAAAACTACTTGTGTTACGATCGAAACGTCGTGATCTTTTACACTGGTCAACAAAAAAAAAATTCTGGCCTGGACTTTTGCAGCTGTTTCAGCTAATTTCAGGGTGCTGATTCCAAATCTGATCTCAGATTTGCTCTATCACATCTCATTTTTATGCTATCGGCATACCCCATTTTCATTGATTTTACCCGAAATTAACTCTGCCACTTATGATTGCAAGTTGTTGCGAGTCAGTGACTGCTTTAGTGTTAAAATATGGTGCTGTATTTTTAGGATAGTGTGTTTTTATAATATCATTTTATATAGATATCCACATTCATTTAATATTTTTCTTCCGCAGTTTTTATTGAAAATGCAATATTTAATATCTCAAAAACCCTGATGTGATAGACAAAAACTGATGCCACATTTGGAATCAGCACCCCAAAATTACCTTAAAACCGTTGGAATACCTTATGCCAGAAAAAGTGTGTTGACCAGTGCAGAGCGTGTTGTTGTTTGCATGCCCACCACGGCCACTGAGTGTGGTGAACGCAGTAAAGTGATTCCTAGCAACAGGAATCATTTATTCGGCGTTCGAACATCTCAACATCTCAACGCCTCCTGTTTGATTACCAGAGAAGGCAGACACCTATTACGATGACGCGACGCGCAAAACAAAATATCATTATTCTGCGTTTAATATATATTTTTTAAAACCCCTAACAATTCATCCAACCGCCGGCGTCTGTGCCTTTAAGCAGATGCCGGAGTTCGTGGCGGACCGTGGCCTCATGGCGGGAGGAACCCTCGCGTTGAGCGCGGACC
The DNA here is from genome assembly GCA_014621495.2 of Entosphenus tridentatus. NCBI lineage: Eukaryota > Metazoa > Chordata > Hyperoartia > Petromyzontiformes > Petromyzontidae > Entosphenus > Entosphenus tridentatus. Next base: position 321,879 of record CM025674.1, read on the forward strand.
GGCACGTGGCGTTCGTTCTGGGCACCACGCTGGCGATGGAACCGCACCTGGCGGGCGCCACGGAGCTCGTGGCGAGGACGCTGCTAGAGAGGTCGCAGGCAGGCGCCCACACGCTCTTCAACATCGTCGAGTTCAACGGCCAGGTCCAGTGAATCGCGTTGTCGCGCGACGATCAGACGTGCCGACGTATTGCTGTGCTGTTGGAGGGCGAGCTCACGGCGTTTAACGATCTGGGTACGACGTTTATCGTGGCGCGTGATCATTCCCTGTGCTCATAAGCTGGTCATGCTGAAGTCTACTGGCGGTTTCGCATAAGAATCTGTTATCCACTCGCGCGGAGACCCGCCGACTCGCAGAGAGACTCACACATAAACTCACAGGCTCAGATAGACACCCATAGGCTCACTGCGATATATAGACCCACACACAGACCTATAGATGCACACAGAGACTCAGACTCGCAGAGAGACCCACAGACTCGCACAGAGGCCCACACTCACACATAAACCCACAAACTCACAGAGAGACCCACAGGCTCACACGTAGATCCACATTCTCAAGACACCTATAGGCTCACCAGTCTGTTATCTCCCTTCTTCTAAACATGCCGTGCCAAATTAATCCTTCTTCACAAGTGTCCACCGCTAAGGACACTTAACACCGCTTTTCCACTTCCACAGGCTAACCGTACTGGGGCCGTGTCGAGCCAGCTTGTGACATCAAGAACGGTTTAAATGGCGTGGTGCTGAGCCGTGTTTCGTCAGGAATCACGGCGTCAAAGACGCGTCGCACGCGTCATTAGCCCCGTCCCCGAGACATCGGGATGTGCCGGGCCAGATCCCGATGTCTTAAATGTACCAAAGTGTACCGAGGGCAAATCTGCCTTCAATGGGTGGTGACAGAGCGCTCAGTAGTCAGGCGGCTCCTTTGTGGAACGCCTTGCCCCAGTCCGTTTGGGACGTTTCCGTCAGTCGGGGCTTTTGGGGCTCGTCTGAAAGCACATTTATCTCCTCTCGCGGACCCGCCTGCGTGACGGTTGCCTTCCCTCTTCGTTTTTAACGTTCGCGGTTGATTACTGGGATCGTGTTGGAAAGCGCTGCGGGGCCTTGTGTGAATGGCGCTGAATACAAAACGGAGTTTTACCGAGTGACGCGCACGGTTTCCGGCTCAGCTCGGTGGAATGCCGGTGGATAACCGCCCGTGCCGTAGCTGGCCCCGTGCGGGCTCGGCACGGTGGGCGCAAGCAAGCGGGGAGAAGGCCGAGCCGCCGCTTGAGCACGTGTCCCGCCGCAGGTGACGCGCTGGTGCGAGCGCATGGTGCCGTGCACCCCGCGCGCGGCGCGCGAGGCCGTCCGCTGGCTCCGCTCGCTGCGCTGCCGCCCCGGCTCCGACGGCGCCGTCGACGCCCTCCGCTCCGCCCTCTCCGACGCGGACTGCGACGCCGTCTGCCTGCTGGTGGCGGCGGGGGGCGACGCCGGCCGGGACGGATGCGCGGCCGCCGGGGCCGCCGCCGCGGCCGCCGCCGTCGCGGGAGGGCGGCCCGTCCACGTCGTGTGCGTCCTGGCCGAGGGCGAGAGGGCGGACGGCGGAGACCGAGCGGCGCTGGAGCGGCTGGCGAGGGGGACGGGCGGGTCGCTGCACGTCGTGCGCTTCGCGAGGGGAGGCGCCGTCGAGCACGTGAGAGAGGCCGGATCGCGATCCCACGGTCCTGCTGTAAAACCTCCCGAGGCCAGGCTCGAGTTAGCCGGAATTACTCCACTAAACGCAACTCTTTTAATTTTACTGGGTAAGACCCACTGAGCGATAGAGCTATTTTTCTGGCCACGAATGATAACCCGACGAAGTGGCTTATCACCCTCGATTTGAAGCTTTCGTGACTGCAGGAATCCATACTCTTTGGTTCTTTGGGTAAAGTCACGTAGGTAGAAAAATAAGTAATAAATCACGACGTTTCGATCGCAGAATAGCAGTTCTACTGCTGTATCTTTCCACCTGATGACGATTGTTTGTGTTGCGATTGAAACGTCTGTTAAAAATAGCTTTCTATCTCATAGGATTCTTCCACTGTTAATACATATACTGATTCTGATAAACGCACGTTAATTCTACATGTGGAGGGAAAAACCGGAGGACCCGGAGAAAAACCTACGCGATCACTCGGCGAAAGAGAGAGACATGCAGACTCCAAATATCATCAGGCGTCAGGGTCGGGATCGAACCCACGACCTCCTGTACACGAGGCGAGGTAGTTAACATCTCCCAGCCGCCGTGATGATGATGAGAGATGCAAACTCCAAATACACAGCAGCAGGCGTCAGGGTCGGGATCGAACCCACGACCTCCTGCACACCAGGCGAGGTAGTTAACATCTCTAGCCACCGCGGCGCTGGATCTGAAGAGAGACCTAGCGCATTCCGCGGAGCGGTGACGTCGGTGCATCGGTCATCGGCACGACGTGCCTAACCGACCGTGCGTCCGTGCGGCGCCGTCATCCCGTCAAGAGGGGACGATCGGAACAGCCGCGCTCTCACGACGGCACCGCCTCTCCCCCCCCTCCCTCCAGATGGTGCCGGTGCTGGTGAGCGCGACGACGCCATGGGCCGTGGGCGGTGTGAAGCGCTGCAACGTGTCCACGTCGCTGGAGCACAACCCGCTGCTGCCGGGTCTGGATGCCGAGGGAAGCCTCGCAGCGGCCGAGCGCTGGCCCCACGGCGTGGCCCACTCCCTGCGTCACGAGCTGCACCGTCGGCGCTGGTTTGACGATCCCTCCCGCACCCCCCCCCCCACAGAGGCGTAGCTTAGGGGGGGGGCAGGGGGGTACATGTGTCCCCGGGCGCCAAAATAAAGGGGCGCCAAAATGAGGCTTACAATGTCACGTTATAATCTTCTTGGTTCTTTCGGTAAAGTCACGTAGAATGGAAATGATAAAATAATTAAAATCAAACATAATAAAATAATAATTGAGAATTATTTTATTATGTTTTATTTTTATTATTTTATTATTATAATTGAGAATTATTTTATTATGTTTTATATTTGTTATTTAATTATTTCCCTTCTACGTGACTTTACCGAAAGACCCAAGAAGATGAATCCCTGCAGTCACGAAAGCTTTAAATCGAAAGTTACATTATAACTAATTGCGGCGGGCGTGGCAGCCTAAAACTACTGCACAAATCTACACCTCAACCTAAAAGTTTATATATCCCGCCACACACAGCCTACATGTCACGTAATTACATTTTGGTATGTGGTTAAACGGGGGGCGGGGGGGGCGCCAATTTTATAGTTCGTCACCGGGCACAAAATATCCTAGCTACGCCACTGCCCCCCCACACGCCCGCATCCGTCGCCACGCCTGTAGCGCCCGCCCCGGTTTAAAGGGGGGGCCGCGCGAGACGCGGTCAGCGTTAGACGGAGTTGAAAGCAAAGTGGGTCAAGGATATATGCAGGGCAATTCGACAGACGGGAAGAAATGTGAACGCTTCTGAGAATTTGCAACGGTACCACGGGGAATGGGGCATCCGGGTTCTGCAGACCACCCGGAGAAGTTCCCAGTCGTGCGTTGACAACGATGTCGAGCAAGTGAGAGACTCTATGGGAACCTCATTTGCCAGTAAAAAATATGATAATAGTTTTTTTTTACCCTTCTATCTGGCAACAAAACTGACACCTTTTTACAAGGAGTCATGTTTGCATAGACCGCAATACCTGCAGTCATAATACAAACAAAAAACAGTGACTTCCTAATAACGGAAGGGAAGAGCGTTCCAGACGGCCGCAGAAGCGCATCCGAAAGCGGCGTGCGACGATGCGGTGACCTCCGCCGTCTTTGTTGGGTGGCTCAGCCAAAAGCCGCCACCGCCACTGCTGCTGCTGCTGCGAGGATGACCGCAGTTTGCGTGATGATGGTTTGTGCTCCTTGGCGAGCGATTTGTGTGCAGCGAGTGCTATTGGTGGAGTGGCATCCACGTGATGGAATGCGCAGCGGTTGATGTAGAACAGGGAGATGGAGCAATGGAGTCGGCTCGTGTGCAGGTATCGGTTGGATAATGACATCACGGGATCATGAGAGATGATGGCGGATTAGGGAGGCCTTCATCCAGCAGTGAATTGACCATGTCTGCTGCTGCTGATGGCACCCCCCCTCTCAGCCAGTCTACATAACAAAGGCTCAGTCCTTTGTTATGTAGACTAGCCGTAGTTTCAGCCGCACCAACCTTACCATAATAATAAAAAGGGGGCCTGTCCTGGCTCCTCCCCCCTCAACCAGTATATATACGGGGTAGGATCTCTTGGAATTTCTCATTTGCTTGATACAGCAAGCGTGCTGTGACGGTTCCACCTGAAGACGGAAGCTTGTGTTGCCTCCGAAACGTCGTGATTTTTATTTTATTTTACTTTTATTCATTATAATTGGAATTTTTTACCTACGTGACTTTACCGAAAAAACCCACGAACATGAATCCTTGCAGTCACGAAAGCTTCGAATCTAGGACGACGATGTTGTTTGCACTCTCTTCTCAGCGTGACGGCTTGCCGCCACCTCGTGTCATGCGCGTGCGCGGGACGCTGCGCGTGCGTGCCCGCGTGCGCGTGCGCGGCGGCGTGCGCGTGCGTGCCCGCGTGCGTGGCGGCGTGCGCGTGCGTGGGACCGTGCCGGTGTGCGTTGCTGCACGCGCACGTGAGCGCTGGCACCAGCGACAGCTGCGTCCACTCTGGCGCGGGAGCGCTGCTACGCGGGACGCGCGTGCTCGCGAGAAGGGAGCCCGACGGATATTACTACCGGGGCACCGTCTGTCAGGAGCTGGAGGTAAGGAAGGGAACGATTCCCTCCCCCCTCCTCTCCCCACACCGCGTAGCCTCGACAGCCTGTTGGGGCGCGTGATGTTAGTCGGCGGCTGCGTCGGGAGGAGGAGGAGGACGAGGAGGGCATGCGACATTCTACCGACGTGGCGACCTGACCCAAAAAGCAATCCTGAACCAACTCATTAGGACAGCTTTACCAACTCGGAATCTCTGACCCCTTAAGCCACTCGGCTGCGCGTCTAAACTAGGGGTGGCCAAACTGTAACAGACCAAGAGCCAAACAAGTAAGCCACGAGCTCTGCAAAGTGTGTATATATCTATAGACAGTTTTCGGCACAGCACGGGAGACATTATTCTTTGCCACGGCTGTGATAGTCGCACGTTCGATATCACGTCCCTTCGATAGAGCCAACTGGCCTCAACTATCGCGTTGCAGCGACGTCCCCATTGCTTCGGGTCCCTCCTGTCCCCACCCGCAGGGCCCGCTGGGCAGATTCCTCGTGGAGTTCGACCTGCCGGCGGGGTCGCGGGGTCGCGGCGGCACGGCCACCGCCAGCGCCGCCAGCCCGCGGGCGCGCATGCAGGAGACGCTCCTGAGCGACGTGATCCAGCACACGGACGCGCTGCGCCACCCCGTGCTGCCGGGCGACCGCGTGCTGGCTCCGTGGAGGCCGCTCGCCGACCGCTACGGGCCGGGCACCGTGCTGCAGGGCGTGGAGCCGCGCCGGCAGCTCGCGCTCGGACAAGGTCAGGCAGGGTCAGGAGGTCAGCCGGGGGACGCGGCGACGTTGACGTCTCCGCCATTGACGCGTTCGGGTCGCCCTGAATCTACGGGGGGGGGGGGGAACGTACGGCGAGCGAGCTGGATTACGGCCCTTGGCTTTGTGAGGCGCGCCACTTTTGAAACGGCCCGCAAGCAACATTGGGACCTTAAACCCTTTCCCCGTCCCCGGCGTTCCTTCCGACTCCCTTCCGACGGCCCACATGCGCGTCCTCGGAAAGACACTCGCCGTTTGTGTCGCGACCTTTGCAGCCACGACCGTGACCGATGATCTCCCAGTGTTACGACATCTGTACCCGTCGCGGGACGGCCATTTTGCAATCGAGCGCTGACAGTTCAGGGGGGGGGGTTCCCTTCCCACCCGACATCAATCACAATCCAACTCTCTCCGCGCAGGGCACGCCGGCGACGACGCCGCCGACGCCGCCGACGGCGCCGCGCCCATCGTGGTGAACTTCTGGAACGGGCGCACGGAGCGCGTGGCGCCCGGCGTTGCCGTGTGGGTGCCGCGCCGCCTCTACGAGCGCGTCGTGCTCGAGCTGCAGATGCCGCTGAGCGCCCGCCGGCGCCTCCGCGCGGCGTCACCGCCGGGCAGCGGCCACGGGCTCGCCCTGCCGCCGGCGTCGGCGTTGGCGCCGTTCGCTCGCCTCCACGGTGACTCCCGCGCGAGCCGTCCCGCCGCGTTCTTTTTACCGCGCCAAAGCGTTTGCCGCGATTGAACCGCGGCAGCTCGCCGGTCACGTCGATCACGGCTCCTCGCTGACCTCGTGAGCCGTCACGTGAACTCTGGTCGTCCTCGCAGCGGCGACGGCTTTTGGCGCAACGTCGAGCAAAGACGGTGGTCGCCGCGTCGAACACGTTCCCCGACGCGCTTCTGCGGCCGTCTGGAACCTTCTTCCGATATTAGGAAGCCACTGAAGCTGCTTTAAATGATTTCGATTGAAAACTCGTTTCTTTAGAACTGCTTTTGTGTTTAGTTTGTTGTCCTTCCCCCGCGCCTCCGATTAGCACGGTTCGCTACGTATGGTGTGAAAGAAGTTCAAGTTCAACATACACCATCATCATCATCGTTCTTATCATTGTAATTTTTGTCATCATCATCGCTCACCATTGTCATCATTATTGTTATCAATATCATTGTTATTATCGTCATTGTTATCGTTAGTATTTTCACCATCATTATTGTCGTCATTGTCATGATCGTGATTGTTAGCATCGCCATTATCATCATCATCATTACCATGGTTAATTGTGCCTCGTCATAATCAGTCACCGTTTCATCCTCGGCGGGGTGCAGTAAAACTTCGCCGTACCCGAGGATCTTTGTCCACTCGTTCATTGATGAACATTTACATCACGACCCTCGCTGAACATCAAAATCAACGCCTCTGCGCCACCCACCTCCACTAACTCCCACGCTTCCCCGGCTGCATCGCGCAGGATTTTCCACCGGCTCCGTGTCCCCGTGCTGCGTGGACACGGGCCGGATCTACCCCACGTCCTGGATGCCCGCGCTGCCCTGCGGCTGCCCCGAGGGAGCGCTGTGCGACGGGCATCGCCACCCGCTCTGCTGCACGTGCCACTCCCGGGACCTCCTCCACGACGGCACGGGGTGGCTGCCGCCGACGCCGCCGGCATCGCCGCCGCCGCCGCCGGCGCTCGGCGGCAAGGAAGTCAAGTCGGGGCGACGCAGATCGTCGTCGTCGTCGTCGTCGTCGAGTTCGTCTTCATCGTCGGACGACGACGTGGATGTGGAGCGTGGGGGGTTCGGGGGCGGCCGATCGAAGGCGCGCAGGGCCGGCGACGCCGACCGCGGCACGCGGGAGCGGCGCGCGGAGAAACCCAGCCAGGCTTCGCTGAGGGAGAGGCCCGAGTGGAAGTACTGGGCCGGCACGGCGACATCGCCGCACCACCGCAAGCCGGGTGAGCCGCAGAGTCCTCGTTGCAGCCCCTTTCTCTCCCGGCGCGAGACACGTCCGAGCCCGTTTTTATTTCCCCCCACCATCGCTGTTTGCCGAGCGGAGGAGCCGAGCCGTGCCCAAGCGGTGATTCGCCGGGCTCACGAGACGTCTTGACTTTGGCTCGGGCCCAAGCAGGGCCAGCGGACGAATGCCGCGTGTGTCATTCGTGCGCGAGGCCATTCGGTACGACTCGGAACGCAGGCGTCGCTGCGTCGTTTAACCGCGGCTCGGCTCGTTCATCGCACGTCACGTCCGTGGCACGGCTCGGCTCCTGTAGTGGAAAAACACCACCAAAAGCACTCGGTTTCAAACGGAATCGGCCAAACAACTTTCCTCGGTGGCGAGATGTTAACTATCTTGCCCGGTATACAGGAGGTCGTGGGTTCAATCGCGACCCTAACACCTGTATATTTGGAGTTTAGATGTTCTCCCCGTGGTTGCGCGGATTTTTCTCCGGTTCCCTCCATGTTTTGAATCAACGTGCGTTCAGAGTATTGGGCTGCGGCTATACATTTTCACGAGTCAAGCCACTTCGTTGCACTATCATTTGTGGCCAGGTCGCTTCTGAAAAAGAGCCACGTAGCTCAAATGGAGCCTTATCTGGTGAAATAAATAAAAATACAGTAAAACCTTGGATTGCGAGCATAATTCGTTCCGGAAACGTGTTTGTAATCCAAAGCACTCCTATATCAAAGCACTCGTATATGAGTTGTGATCACGTGACACTCTGCAGACAAAGCGTATGCACGTACTACTCGCATTGCAAGACCTCGCTCGTTTATCAAATTAATATTTATTTCAAAATTTAGCTCGTCTTGCAAAACACTCGCAGACCAAGTTTCTCGCAATCCAAGGTTTTACTGTAGTTCGTTTCTAGTCATGTTTAAGACTCTCACGTGGACAAAGATAGAATCACTTACACGGTGCCAAGGTATTGGTCCAACCGTGACCGACAGAGCTGGTGCAAGTGCCGTTCGTGAGCAGCACCTGTGATTCGTTGGATATAACACAACTACGCGAAAGTGCTTGTGGTTGACAATACGCCTTTCGCGTTTGCCTTTGCAACTTTCAGTAAAAAATATAACTCTCTCCCTCGATGCTAATTCAATGCTCAATTGTGCAGCGAGAGGCATCATTTTGTTTCGGGGGGGGGGGGGGTGGCCGATTCGTCGTTTTAAGAAAGCTAAACTTAGACGGGTCTAATTGCTCGCCAGCTGCGCTGGGTAAATGCGGCCTCCCGTTACTTTGGAACATGACATTTGTCTACGTCACGGATGTTCCCGCGTGTTTAGGTGGCAATGTCATCCTGTACCTGCCACCGGCTGCAGTGTCCCCCCCGTTTGTTCGCGAGGGACATGTTCTGGTGATGCTCGTGACTGTCACATTTCACGGAATAATGATATTGGCCCACTAAAACACATTTTTTTAAAGATTCATTACCTT
>CM025674.1:435851-461140 GCA_014621495.2 Entosphenus tridentatus
ATCTGCAGAACGTGAAGAACCAGTGGCATCTACATCTACAGAACGTGAAGAACCAGTGGCATCTACATCTGCAGGACGTGAAGAACCAGTGGCATATACATCTGCAGAACGTGAAGAACCAGTGGCATCTACATCTGCAGAACGTGAAGAACCAGTGGCATCTACATCTGCAGGACGTGAAGAACCAGTGGCATCTACATCTGCAGGAGATTATAACACCTTTAAAGCCTTCCCCCGTGTTTAGTGTACACGCCGTACAACACGTTTGGAATCGGCATGAGTAAAGTTTGGAGTTACGAACAAATCGACTTACGAACAGACCTCTGTTTGCACATAGTCACATAGTCACTTTAAGATGTTTTCTTGTTCATGTTTTTTGTTTGTTGCGGTTGCACCCGATTCAAGAGCCGAATGGCTCACAGGGCTATACCAAATAAATGAAATGAAATAAATAAATGAAAACTCTAACCTAACTCGTTCGTAGGTAGAGGAGTTCCTTGTACGGTGCTTTATGTTACTGCACTGCCCTCTGCTGACAACGTGGTCTATAGCGGACCCACGATATTTTACTCACGAACACGTGCAGGAAATCAATCTTGATTTGACGTGAACGAAAGCACGCTGCGCGATGACGTCACGACGCACACTTCACGCGGTTATAAAACGTGTTTTTTTCAGATTGACGTCACGCGTTAAAGGCAACGAGCCGACGCGATGACGTCAGGACGCTCGCGCGTTAGCTTTGCGTGGTGACGTCACAGCAACATTAACCACAACGTAATGGCGTCTTCGACAGAGCCACATTTCAGGCTGCGCACGCAGACCACGGCGGTTTGACGTAATGACAACACGTGCCGATACAACGGGGGGATTGGGCGGGGGTTTGCGCAATGACGTCGTGTAACTTTTTAAACCCGCGTTAGGCGACCTCACGCTCGGCAAGACCCTGCGTGATGACGTCAGGGTGGCTGACGTAACGACGTCACGCGCAGATCCAACAGGTGGCGGTGTGCGCAATGACGTCGTGTAACATTTTAAACTGCGTAGGCGACCTCACGCTCGGCAAGACCCCACGCGATGACGTCAGGGGGCGTGGCGGAGGGGACTATTTGACGTGATGACGTCGAGGGGGGGTGATGGCTTGACGTAATGACGTCCCGAGCCGATTTCCATGCGCCCGTCACAACAGACGCACACGGCTTGCAATGAGTACGCAATGACGTAGCGCGCGTGGTTCGACGGAGCTCTCTAATTGGCTAAGCGGACGCGCGCCCACCCCTCCATCACTCTCCCCCCTCCCCCCCTAAAAGTGCCGTGCTGCATATGGCGGCGCGGAGTTGCTGTGTGCTGTTGGGGTAAGCCTTTGTTCTTTTGACTCGCTCGGCCGATCTCCCGGCTCGCTCCATCGAGCGCCGCTGCTCCGTTGCGCCTCGGCATCGCGCGCCGTGCGTCGCTTGGCGGGGGAGCTCGAGCCGTTCGCTAGACGGCAGTGGCGTTACGCGCGTGCGGCCTCGCTTGCCTGAGCATGCCGCCCGGAGCCTGCGCGTAGGCCTCCCGCCGGGGAGCGTCAGGCAAGGCCGCGGTGGCTGCGAGGAAAAAGCTTCGGGGTGGAGAGATCCGCTTCGGATTTGGTCGCTCTTAGTTCGTTGATGTTTTTCAGACTTCGCGTTTATTGTTGTGGCGATTGTGTTTACTTGAGAGGCGTTACGTAAGTAGTTGGCGTTATTTGGGACCCACCCCCCTCTCCAGCATAACATGAAAAACATGTGCCCCTATAGGCCAAAGGTTATGTTCACGCAGTACGTATACATTCATACGCATGTACGCATTGTAAGATGCTAGGGGAATAAAACGCACCACAATTGCGTGTCCGTTGTCAATAAAGTTATACAGTTATGAAAAAATAGGTTTTACCCTTTATAGCAAGAAAGTAGGTGCTAAGATGTTCAAACGCCAAATAGAAAGCTTTTGCAAGGAATCCTGTTACTGCTATAACCACACGGTAAATGCAGTGGACATGCAAACAAACATTATCTGATAATATATAATATATTCATGATAATATATCATACTTTGATACTGCCAAAAAAGGTCCCAAAGTTATACAAACCAGCGGATTATAAGACGCGACCGCGACTTTTTGTTTAGGAATACAGGAGAGGGAGAACGTGATTCTTGTATGATGTGGCTCATACGGAAAGCGCGCCACGTACGTTTGAGTGTCAGACAATTCCAATCCACTGCTGGATGACTGCCTCCCCACGCTTTCCGCTCATATCCCCCACTTGGTCTTGAGTTGGTAAAAAAAAAAAACCTCGCCACATTAGTCGGTCAATTTCTTGGATTTTCTGTTTGCACTCAGTCACATATTCACTTTAAGATGTTTTTTGTTCATGTTTTTTGTTTGTTGCGGTTGCACCCGATTCAAGAGCCGAATGGCTCACAGGGCTACACCTAATAAATTAACTTGAATAAGACTGCCCAATTTGAAAAACAATAATCAGCGATGTTATCGGGCGACGTTAATGGCAAGAGAGCGCTGCAGGTCTCCTTTAAAAGGGGCATTTACCGAAACGTCGCCTCGCTCTTTATTAGGGCGGTTGTCATTTGTGCAAGGTTGGCACGACCAACACACGTATCGCAAAACATATTTGTCTTACCTCGTCGCTGAGCACACACTACCTTGACGTGCGAACAAAAAAAACTGCTTTAAGCCCTTGAATACTTGATCGATATTGGACGCATACGTGTATTAATTAATACACGGAGAAACACTATTAATCAATGTTACATATCTGCCGCGATCTTATAATCACTGCTGGATTCAGGCCTCTCTGGGTCCATATCCCCATCCCTCATAATCCAATTCCATTTTACTCCTTGACAACGTCTTATTTTTTAGGGGGGGATTTCGTGCCTCCATCTCTTGTCGGTGAATGATTCTCTCAGTCGCGAATTCATGAACCCAACCAGCTACCGACCAACGCTTGCAGCAGCGTGGCCTGCCCTAGCCCCACCGAGTTTTGTTAAGTCACCATGGTCCCGGTCAAAAATTGCGCATCTTCTTCGATGATCCTTTGCGTGTGTGTGTGTGCCCTCTTTTAATATTTTCGCAATGCAATTCCCTCATTCACCACTCTATGCTTCTTTTGCGCACTTTCAAACTTTAATGTCAAGTTTTGGTTCGGTTTACGTGTTTCTTGGCCACATGTGTCATTGGACGTCATATGTAGGTAATTTGGTGCTGTACGTTGCTTTATTTGTTGTCCATCCCGTGGGTTTGCTCATGGTTTGGCGACTGTTAACCATCTGAGCAATCCTCTTTATTCGGTTCAACTCTCTTCCTGGAGTACATTTCCGTTGGTTATTCTCATGACTTACATCAGCAAATCTTGAGTTTCGATGTATATACGTGTTTGTCTCTCTCTGTGTGTCTCCGTGTTGTCTCTCTCTACTTGTGTGTCTGTCTGTGTGTCTCCGTGTCTGTGTTTAATCCCTCGCTTAAATTTAGCGATCGTTGGAAGAGCGTAATCAACCAGGTAGGGTGTTGACTGTTATGTTAGCCGACTATCTGTGTTGCATTACATTATATTTCTAAATTTACTATGTTTTGTTTTCTCTTTCATTTGTACCTGATGATGATTGCTTGTGTTGCAATCAAAACGTCGTGTGCTATTATTTAATTTGTTATTTTCTCTTTCTACGTGACTTTACTGAAAGACCCAAAGAGTTTATATAAATACCCCATTTATGTTTTCAAGGTTCATTTCTCCCAAACTATTTTCCGAAAAAAACTTGTCACGCTGCCTCGAATGGCACGTGAAAGCGTTTCTCGTTGCTTTACTCTGGTAGGTATTTGTATAAAATACGTATTTTCTTTACCTTCATGTAGCCTCATTGTACCGTACTGTTGACCTATTCAGTGTTTGTAAAAAATATAGTTTAAAATTTATATATATTTGTAGTGTCTTGGTTTCTCAGAGCTCGGATAACTCAAGTCATACGCCTTGTCATGGTTCACAAAGGCCTGGAAATTAGTATTTTACTTTTATTTGAGTATTCCTTTTAAAGCTTCACTTAAAGCTTTCGTGACTGCAGGAATTCATACTCTTTAGGTCTTTCGGGAAAGTCATGTAGATAGAAAAATAAAAATATATCACGACGTTTCGATCGCAACACAAACAATCGGATGATTGCTTGTTTTTGGATTGAAACCGTGGTGTTTTTTTATTCTTTATTTTTTTTCTATCTACGTGACTTTACCGATAGACCCAAGCAGTATATTCCTTTTTTAAATATGAGATAGAATGTGTCAGCACTCAAAGAGGAACCTTTCATAAACATGGCCTGCTCATGTGGTTCGTTGACCTCTTAATGATTACACTTTTCTTTTCCAAATAAGCAATGCTGCTGTTGTGTTTATTGTCTATACAGTAATATATTATCATAACAGTAACCAAAAGGAAGGTGTTAAACAGAAAGTACTACAATTACATTCTGCAGATGTAGATGTCGTTGGTTCTTCACGTTCTGCAGATGTAGATGCCACTGGTTCTTCACGTCCTGCAGATGTAGATGCCTCTGGTTCTTCATGTTCTGGAGATATAGATTCCATTGGTTCTTCACGTTCTGCAGATGTAGATGCCGCTGGTTCTTCACGTTCTGCAGATGTAGATGCCTCTGGTTCTTCATGTGCTGCAGATGTAGATGCCACTGATTCCTCACGTTTTGCAGATGTAGATGCCTCTGGTTCTTCATGTGCTGCAGATGTAGATGCCACCAAACATTTATTTAAACGTCTATTTAATTAAGTAGAACGTGTTGTCAATATTTAAAGTTGGGCATTTTGATGTGACGTCACATTTTTCACCCCCCCTCCCTCGTCACACATCGTCACAAAAGGTATGTATTTAGGTAGACATATTTGGATAGGAATATTTGATATAGAGATTTAAGTATTGCTTTGATCATCTTAAAACATGACTTGTATCTATTGTAAACTAGCGAGACCTAGAATTCTATTGTTAGTCACGGCCAATAGTAAATATATTCTAAACTCGACCTTGTTCGATCGTTATAATGACAGGTATTTTTTTTCCGTAACGTAAATTAGAGATTGTGTAGAGTTGGCATAATTCTGTTCCCGTAACTTTTAAAGAATGTAATAAAATAATTGGAATGCAATGAAACAATATGGTAAATAATGACACGATACAATATTATTTTAACGTAACCACTTGTTACCCCCCCCACACACCATTATCATCAATGTAAAATGCCTTGAGGTTTTATGAAAGGTGATATGTAAGCTGTAATTTTTATTACCGTGGCTAAGGCTGACTTTTTGTTAGGTTAACACATCATTGCAGCCGTTGTGACGTGTGCTTGGTTAGCCCCGGTGAGGTTGGGGGTTTCCCCCCAGTGTGAGTTTCACGGCATGGTGAAACTCAACCCGCAACTCGCCAGCATCGTGAAGTATGGCCACTCGTCATCTCGCGGTCGCAGAACAGCCCTGAGCCATGGCCCGCAATCGCCTGGTACGCCGAAATTGACCAAATGTATTGCGTGGCCATGCAGATGCGTGGGATCTACATTGCCACCCGCGATGAAGATTGGAGATCAGAATGGAGTTTTGAAAGAACTCGCAGCCAACGCAGAAGATCCCTGGGTTTTATATTCCACGAAGGTCATGGGCGACCCGAAATCGCATCCACTGCACAAATGGAAAATGAACAACTCCCTAGTGTGCAACTGTGGTCATCCAGAACGGACCGTATAACGACGCAATGACCGATCTGCAAACATGAAGGAGACATCACACCGATACACTCAGCTGCTCCTGACGCAGTTATCTTGCTTTGACCACCTGAATGTGAAATTGTAGTTGTTGGTCTGCATCTACATCAGCAGCCATACGAACGAAGAAGATCCTAAGAATTGGGAAACGGGTCTCTGTCGCCTTTGTTTCCGATTAAGGATCACTGGGTGTGAAATCGGTGTGCCTTGATTTTTATTTTACCAGTTAGGGCCCACTGAGCTATACAGCTCTTTTTCAGAGGCCACCTGGCGACAAATGATAGCCCAACAAAGTGACCTGTCACATGGAAATCTATAGCAGCCAAATACTCTAAAACGTGTATCGATTCAAAATGTGGAGGGGAAAAACTGGAGGACTCGGACAAATTCACGGGACCGCGGGGTGGAGCGAGAGGGAGAGGCACGCAAGCTCCCAAATATACAACAGGCGTCAGGGTCGTGATCGAACCCGCAACCTCCTGCATATGAGGCGAGATAGTTAACATCTTGCCACTGGAGGACCCGGAGAAAAATCCACACGGCCACGAGGAGGGGGAGAGAGACACGCAAACTCCCAAATATACAACGGGCATCAGGGTTTCCATCGAACCCATGACCTCCTGCATATGAGGCAAGGTAGTCAACATCTCGCCACCGTGCGGTGCTGCGAAGGACCCGGAGATGGTAATCGAAGCAGACACTTTGTCAGTGTTCGTACACCACCGTGCGAACGTTTTGAAAGGTCCCCCACTTAAGTATGAAGCACACTTCATTGGCTTCGCCTTGTCTAATTATAGGGGTCAGTGTCGCGTTGTATTGGCCAAGTCACAAGACTGTGGCGGTTGGCGATCGTATGTGGAGGCCATTCGCCAGTGGCGTGACCGCTGCTGCTGCTAATGATGGCCTGTCAGGTCGTGCTGTAAAGAAACGCGCATTAAATAGTGCTGGGAGGACTGAACCATGAGGTTGAAAAGGTATAGGAAAAACACGAATTTTGCATTTTTGTGGAATGTATGTATGTTGAACTTCTTTCCCACCGTACATAGCCAACCGTGCTAATTGGAGGTGCGCAGGATATTATAGGTATCGTCTTCCATGGATTAGAAAAGAAAACGCTCTGCTGAAAGTAAAAGCGACCCCAAACTTGTGCCCCATGTCAATGAAGTTACCCAAATGTGATTACACACACGCACACAAACGCATACCTCCTAGATTATAAAATGCACCGCCAGCATTTGATTTAAATACAGGGAAATTAAGTGGGTATTATATTAAGGAGAATTCGGTTGTAAACGGATCGCTGTTTTAATTTAACAGCCTATGGTTGTTTTGGACCAATATTGTTTATCATCCAATATTAAACAAGCACTTGCTGGACTGGTTCAACCATGTTTGTATCATCGGCCGCGTTAAGCCAGTGAGACACTTCTGGATTGATCAGGGCCCTGATTTTCAAAAGCGCTGCTCTGGCACTGATATTCCAGCAGCAAAGCCTTGACTGCTGATGAGATCCAAACGATCGAAAACCTGCCCATAATATGCCTGCCTAAACAAATGCCTCCGGGTAATATTGGTCTGAAAACCACTCGGGCCGATGGACTTAAACACATTACATTTTAAATGGCGAGTCACATTTTTTTTATTTCAAGAGCTCTTGGTAATGCGTCAACAGTTGTGTTTTTCCTGTTATGTCATAGTTATTTCTGTTACTTTTATTTTAGGATCGCCGCATTGCTGCCTGGAACGTTAGTCATCTTAAGCTAACGGTTTAAAATGTCCCCTGCAGATAGGGGAAGTGTCACTACAGGGCAACAAAAAGAGATGCCTTGCGTTTTCACTCTCCTTTCTCGGTGTAAACTGGTTTATGGAGCCTCTGGCCTCTCTCCCCCTCTGTTATGAATAGCCCTTTTCCCCAAACACAGCCCATTTTACTACACCTTTTCATTCTCAAGGCAGTGCCATTGACGTGTCCGTTTAGTCGTTTTCTTATTTGTGCTCGGCACCACCGAAGCAGTAGCATCGCTTAATAATCATGCACGAGTACAGCGGGGTCATTCGGCTAGTTCAATAATCCGTTGCTCTGCCGATATTTGGGTTCGATGCCTGCTCATATCGGATAACACAAACGTAGTTTGGTACGGGGAAAAATAAAATAAAACCTTAACCTCTGCAACCATGCGTTGCCGCTGGACGGGAGGCGTCGTCAGCTGCGTCAAGCCGAGCGTTGGTGGCGCTCAGGAAGTATGATGTGGGGCGAGGCTGCCATTTATAAAGGGCCTCTAGGAATCGTCCAGTGGCTTCCCGTTGCCGAACGAATACGTCATGAGGTCGCGTTCACTACATACACACACGCAAAGTGCTTGCCACATGAATCACAATACCTTGCTGATCTCGTCAAGGAGCATAAATCATCATCACGTGAACTCCGGTTATCCTCGCAGGGGCTTTTGGCTGAGCCATCGAGCAAAGACGGTGGTCACCCCATCGCGCACTTTCAGATGCGCTTCTGCGGCCGTCTGGAACGCTCTTCCGATATTAGGAAGCCACTAGAGTTATGCACATTCAAAGCGCACCGCACCGAATCGATTAGTTTAATATGCTGTACCGCTCATCTCGCGAGATATAATCTCTCAACCTGGGGCAAACCCGTGCCTCACGCTGCAGCCGTGAGTTTTGCGCGAAGGCTTGCCCCGGTCGGTCGTAGCAGTGGTGGAATTTCCACCGTTGGCTCGGTGGCCAGTTGTGGACAGTGGTGAGCAGAGCCGACGATGTGTTGCTTTGAGCGCGGAGAAGCTTGGACTAAAATGAAAGCGTGTTTCTCGAGCGCGATAAGGTTCCACTGGAGGCCCTCTCTCTATCTCAACTGCTTGCATGTTTGGGGGGGGGGGGGTCACCCTTAAGCCAGCAACAATCTCTAACATAGTTCACATGCTGTTGCTCTTAAGTCTCCCGCGCACGGCTTGGCGTTTTGCAGTTGCCAACTGGAGTGGATTTACCATGCCCCAAAAATAGCCTCGTTCGCATTCCAGATCGAGCAAAGTAATTCCACACCCGCAAAAAAATCAAATCTGGATACCGACTGGATTTCTCTTGTTGCGTTGGTGACTTTTAATGCAAATTCTACCGGAATAGACCTGCATATGAAACGTGTGTATCTTTTCTGATGGATATCCGCACGTGTAGTTTTGACCATTACGAATAAGACTGAGAATAAGATAATCGTTTTTTTTTACCCTTTTTTCTGGCAACAAAACTGACACCTTTTTTTACAACGAGTCACGTTTGCATTGACCACAATACCTGCGGTCGGAATGCAAACAAAAAACACAACTCTGATAATGTATGCACTGTCCTTGAAGTTGATTGGTCCACACCCGAGACAGCTTTTCTTAGAGCCTAGTCTCACATGGTGTTGGACCAGATGACGCTATAAGGCGCAGTGAGAATAAGGTCAAGGTTCAGCTGTCACGTGAGCAACGACACTTTGACCATCGTCTTGACTGCTGCTGCTGGGGTCCATCGTAGCAAAGTCGATAACCCAGCCCTCCAAGTGCCGTTGAGTTGTTACGGATTGAGACGAGTGTTTGATTTGGCAGCTTGTTGCAATGCTGACCCATGAAGTAATCTACACAACCGGAGGCAATGGTAAACAAATCTAAAATGTGGTGTTCAGATGTACGCTTTGAGCATCTTGGACGTGTGTGTTGTGCAAAAACTCGTTTTCTTGGGAAAGAATTCATTATCATGTCAGGGAAAAGAACGTTGTGCTGGCTGGATTCTTGCACAATGACATCAATAACATCGCACGCAATCCCACAGCGTTGAGTCTGATTCCTGCATTGTGCTCATCTCACGCCCCCCCCACCCCAATCGCTCTCCACCACCCCGGCCTTGGATGCTGTGCAAATGTGCCGGATACTTTATAACACTATCGTACTATATCATGGGACCTCCTTTGCCAGTAACAAAATATGAGAATAGGTTTTCCCCTTTTCTGGCAAGAAAACAGTTGTGTTAAGATGTTAAAACATCAGAGTGTTTTTTTTGTTTGCATTCTGGCCACAAGTATTGTGGTTAATGCAGACATGATTCCTTTTAAAAGGTTTCAGTTTGGTGTTTTAACATCTTAACACTTGTTTTGTTGCCAGAAAAGGGCAAAACCTATTCTCACTATCATACTATGTTTGAGAAAAGTTTGGCTGGTTGGCTAGAAGGGAGGGAGGGCATGAGGTACGTCCACGTTCTTTGGACTGCACGCTGCAGCCGTTGGTTAAAAATAATAAGTACATTTGTTGGGCCACCGTTCATTGTTGAGAAGTGTGTTATCTAGTAAAGTAAAACCTTGGATTGCGAGATGTAATTCGTTCCGGAAACGTATTTGTTATCCAAAGCACTCGTATATCAGTTGTGATCACGTGACGCTCGGCAGACAAAGCGTATACACGTACTACTCGTATTGCAAGACCTCGCTCGTTTATCAAATTAATATTTATTTTTAATGTTTACTCGTCTTGCAAAACACTCGCAGACCAAGTTACACGCAATCCAAGGTTTTACTGTAGTTGTCTGTTTTCAGCGCAAGCTTTCGCGCCCGCGAAGGGATAACCCTCGTGCGCAAAAATCCCTCCGTGGTCTGGCCCCAACATATCTCGCTTCTCTCCTTTCGTTCCACGCTCCCCCTCCGCTCACCATCCCAGCTGTCTCGCTGTCTGTTCCTCCTCCTTGTGCCCAATCACCGTTCCATTTTTTTCTCGTTTCTGGCTCCCCCTTACACCGGAAACCAACTGCCCCTACGCGGCGAACAATCTCCCTCGATGTTCAAATTTCGTTCTTCCCTTAAAACCCTCATTCATTCGCTTACCCCAAACTCCTCATCCTCCTCTTCCTTCCCCATCACTAACTCCATCCCCTTTGCTAACTTCCCTACCTACTCGTCCTACTCGTTCATCGTCGGTTTCATCATTTTATTTCGCGCGTCATATTATTTATTACGCACCACCATCATCATCTCATCACACTTCTGCTGTAGAAATGTATAATTCCTTTTTCAGCGCCTTAGTCATGGAAGTATATACATTAAAATAACGGTGCCAACGGTGGCTAGGAGATGTTAACTACCTTAACTGGTGTACAGGAGTACGTGGGTTCGATCCCGTCCCTGACGCCTGCTGCTGTATATTTGTAGTTTGCGTCTCTTTCTCATCATCATCACGGTGGCTAGGAGATCTTTACTACCTTGCCTGGTGTACAGGAGGTCGTGGGTTCGATCCCTACCCTGACGCCTGTATATATATGGAGTTTGCCTGTTCTCTCCCGTGATCACGTGGATTTTTCTCCCGGGTCATTCGGTTTTTCCCCCCACATTTTGGCTGCTAGAAATTTCCACGTGATAAGCAACTTCGTTGAGCTATCATTTGTGGCCAGGTCACATCTGAAAAAGAGCTCTATAGCTCTGTGCCTTACTTGGTAAAATACAACGTTGTTTAGTAGTTTAGTTTATGTGATGAAAGTTCTAACGTGTGTCTGCTGTTGCTTTGTGTGTGTTGTTGCAGTATGCTGTGAAGTAAAGTGGGATTCCATCTGAAGTCGAGGTATAAAGAGAACAAAAACAAACGAAAACGCTGCTCAACCTAACGACGTAAAAACTAAAGAAAAAAGTAAAAAATTTCCACCGCGCCAAGAAAGATACCAAAGAAACCGAGCAGAGAACAACTAAAAGGGAACGTAAAAATTGTAATCTTTAAGACGAATCAAGTTTGAATCCAGCGTCGCCAAGTTTGTACCTACTCAACAGCTTCGAATCGGCACTCTGACTGCTGCAGTCTACACAACCTCTTTTAACAAAAACAACAACAACAACAACCGAGCAGCCGCTGTGGTGGTACGCTGTGGTGGTACGTGTGTGCCAGCGCGTGCCGTGTACCCCACCGCGCACCGCCGCGGGAGCCCAATAGCTGTCGCGCGCGGCCTCCTCAAAATCACAAGCAAGCAAAGCAAAGCAAAGTCACGAAACGTGCACCTCTTTACGAAGATACCTTCAACTGCAATTTCCGATACGAGTAAAAATATAACGCGAGCAAGGTGCGTGCCAAGCTTCCGCCCTCCGTGTGCGCTCCCCCCCCCAACGCCGTTGAACCGCCGAGCGTCCGGTCGTTGCGCCCCTTTTTTTTTCCTTCGGCAGGTTTCTCCGTTGAGCGGTCGTGTGCCTCCTTTTAACCCCTTTCTCGTGCCGGTGACGCACGCACGCACGCGTGCGCATTATCGGGTTTTTCTTCACGTGACTGCGCTGTCCGGAGCTCTTTTCAGGATGTCAACAACTGTCGCCCCACGACCTTCGGTTCGGGATTTTGGTGGGTGGTCAAGCGGGGGGTCGGCGCTTTCGGAAGAGTAAATGATAGCCTGTCTTCTATAACCACGTTGTTCCTTTACACCCCAACCAATCCCAACGTGGTTCTTTGCTCGTTTTTTGTTTGACACTTGATGAAAATACCCAGGGTGCAAGAGCTACAATGTGTTTGTCCGCTATCAGCTGTTATGATCCCTTGAGGATCCACGCGCACCCCACCACCCCCCCCCCCCAGGGTAGAACCCCTTCTGTAGTTCGTCACTTGTTTTGGTCACCTGCACCTCCCCTCAATCCTGCGCAAGCATCCCACCCATCACAACCTCTTCCCCCTTGCTCATTTACCTTCCCTCTACTTTGCACCCCCATCGTGTCTTCTTGAGTATTGTTTGTTTGTGGAAACTTTCTGACCCTGTGCTCCCCCCCCCCCTCCCTTACTGGACATCTGTGAAAAAGAGCGTTGTTACGACTCATCAAATGTATGATCGATTCTGACGTCCGTAACTCTCTCGTGCCACGTTCCATTCGGAAACCTCCCAAGTTGCTCGCATCCCACCCCCCCCCCATCTTCTTTGGTGAAATCCCCAGGCATCCTCTACGTGCACCTGCACTCAAATGCGAATTTTTCTCGGAAGTAGCTCGGGTGGGAAGGCGTGTGCCCCCTCTTGATACGTGGATCGGAAGGGCAGTTGGAGGCATCTTGGGAGTTCCGTTGAAGTTCGCTTTGATGGGGGCCGTATTCTCACACGTGGGGTGTGATGCGCTGCTCACGGCTAGAGTTTCTGGTGGATTCGTCATGTCTTGACGTGACGTGGATAGCACGCTCGGATTTATATTGAGTGGTTAAGCTAAAAATGGTCAATTATCACCTACGGGAGGAGCTGTAGCCGATGGGACAAGATGAAAATCCATCTCTCCACATGCACCTTGCGCTGCCCTGTCCTCTCTCCATATGCTGCTGCTGCTGCCTTCCCTCTCCTCTCCTCCCCCCCCCTTCCCGCTCGGTCACCTTCTCCATGAAAGTCGCCGCGGTTGTGACGATGGCCGACGCTTGGAAGGGTTTCTCTTCCACGGCCGAGTTCCCCGTGTCCCTCTGCCCCTTGGAGTGCGTGGGTCCTGATGGCGGCGGCGGCGGCAGCGGTGGTGTCGTTGGTGGTGGGTGCCCCGTGCCAGTCCGCGCGTCCCACGCTCTGGGCGTCTCCCCGTCGCACCGCTCCGCCGTGAGTGTGTGTTGACGACGCCTGGGTTCGACTCCACGTCCGCGCCAGGGTTTTTTCCGCGTCACAGCGTTTCTGCCGCAAGTGGGCGGCGGCGATTCGCTTGTCTTTCTCCGTGGGTCGCCACTGGTCGCGCGCGACGGGGAAGAACGGCGCTGATTCACGCCGGAGCGAACGGTCGCTTAGCCGAATCGCTCAACAGGAGGCACACCCTGTCGCCGCGTCAAGCAACCAGTTTGCGCGACATCCACACAAGCGTCATTTAGTTGCACGCAACCTTGTTGGGCAAGCAGTCGCTCGGGAGTTACGATTCGGGAAGTCGTTGCGATTATAGTTTTAATTTGGCATTGCCGTGTATTGTAGCGCATTTTTTGGCTGCAAGGGGTGGGGGGGGGTCACGTGAACCAATAGCATAATGACGCGTACAACACGACAACGATCGTTTCGCACGTTGCCGGGATGCCGTACGCACGCAGTGAGCGCACAGATCGATTTGTAAGTCCAGCAAGGCATTGGTGGCGATTGGTCACTTGAAAAATGTTGGCGTCGATCGAGGCAATCGCCGCAGTTTATCGTATCGTCCGTCTCGCAAGATGTTGCTTTTTCCCCCGATCGTCGTCATTGCCCGTAAAATTTTCTCCCCACGAATAATTTCCTGGCAAAATATGCAACGAAATAGCAAAGATTTTTGCTTATGGTTTAAAGCTATAAATAAATAAGGTATCTCCCATTTAAATCTGTGCTTTTAAAGGCGCCACAGCTGTTACATATCGCATAATCGTTTCCTGACAGCCTTCCGATATAGCCTGCAAAGTTGCAATAATTATTAGAAGGCATGGTACGGCACTTAACGTAGCGTGGCCTGCGTTCATAATTTTTCACGCTTTTTACGTACTTAGGAGGACGCAAGCAATGCAGTACAAACGTGCATTGCAACTTTTACAGAGTCATGGGGAACTGATGTCTCTAATTGTCAAGTCGTGAAATTTGTTACCCATCGAGTCTAGCGAAAAGTGATATCGCGGCAAACCCTACCTTCGAACATAACCAACGTGTAGGACCAGAGCTTGGACAATTGTCGGCGGTGGGGGGGGGCGGGGTTCCTTGTTTCTGTTTCTTTGGTGCCCCCTCTACCCAACTCCCGCCCACACCCCCCCCTTCTCCACCACTTCCATCGTCACTCCTCTTTTCCATCCTCCTCCAGTCCCGCGCACATCCGTCCGCCAGCCAGCACCCTGCTCAGCGCAGACGCAAGCCACTGTACCAGCGCTCAGTAAGTCGCCCCCGAGACGCTTAAACCGCCAGCGGGGGGGCGGTGTGTGGCGCGCCTCTGTGACGGACCGGGGGTGAAGGGAAGTCCGCCCTCGCAACCAACGATCCCAAACTACTAACGTGCCTGGCCTTGCCTGTGTGCCGTGTGCCCACTAATCGAATGCGCAAATGACGGCGACAAAAAATCAAACCGCATCGTAAAACGGAGCAGCAGCGGGTACCTGAAGAAGTGCATTGTGGTCCTCTCCTCTTTGGTCGCCGTCAAAATCAATTTGAGCAAATGTGAGCGACTTTTCGGGCAGCGGCGATATTATCAGGGACTCTGCTTGCGAACGTTCGACTTGCGAACTTTCAGAGATACGAACAAAGCTGGTCCGTACGTCCAGTTGCCTGCTCGGAGCGAGAGTCGTAAGTTCAACCGCCGCGCAGTAGATATGGCGGTGGTAGTTCGGTGTCATTGCCAGCATTTCTGCATGGAGAAGGCACTGCTTTGTTTTGAGTCTCAGGACCCGAACACTGAAAGGTTTACTGAGGTGTCGGCAGCTGTTCACGATGCTGTTCCCCATCACAAGTTGATTTATGAAGAGAGCAAATTGTGCAGACATCTCTTGGTAAGTTTTTCACGAGTAGAGAGTAAACATTAGCACCAAAGGGGAATGAGCATCTACATCTGTAAAACATGAAGAACCAGTAGCATCTACATCACAGAACATGAAGAACCAGTGGCATCTACATCTGCAGTAGATTATACAACTTTAAAATCTATTCCCGGTGTTTAGTGTACACGCCAAACAACAACGTTTGGAATCGACAGAAGTCAAGTTGGACTTAAGAACAAAATCGACTTGCGAACAGACCTCGAACCTAACTCGTTCGTAAGTAGAGGAGTCCCTGTAGAGTTTGACGTAACGATCCACGTTCTCCGTAATGCCCTCTCGTGCATTCAGAGTCGTAGGCGGCACTTCTGATCGTTTATTTGTTTTCGTGCGGCTAAAACGTTACGTTAATTTTTTGTTTTTCTTAACCCCGTTCGTGCCCAACTCCTTTTCATGCTTTACATTATGAAGATGTAATTTTGTGTTGTGCAACCCCACAGCCACAAGGTTGACCGAGGGTGGCTGGCCTGAAACCTTTTTGAAATGCTGCCTAACCCTCTCATCTCTCACCCCCCCCCCCCGATGCCCTGGGCCTCCGATGACCCCAACACACGCGTGCCCACGCGCTGCCAGAGGAGTTGGCACGAGCATTGTGGCCACACTGTCGACGAGAATGGTTGGGGGGGGGGGGGTCTGACCATCTCTAACCCCAGCTCCACCCACCTACCCCCATCGGCCCTCCTGGGGGTTAAGTTTTACGGTTTGTGTTTAGCAGTTTGGTAGTGCAGTTCATAATGCCTCGCTTTTATTATTCATGCGAGTTTTTTTTGGGTCAGGCCATGCAATGATCTGGCCAGATTTGTGCCATTAAGACCCCCCCCCCCCAGGACCCAATCTAGCCAAACAAATAAAACAAATCTGTTAGAATCGTTCTTTAACTCACCATTGAGCTGAACAATATTAACAATTGGCGCGTTCAAGGTTGGCACGTGGGACGATTTCGATTTAGTTTGGCCACGTCGGGTGGTGGCGGGTCCCGACCAAAACTAATTTTGGGCCGATCGTTGACGTGGCCTTACCCCAAAAAAAAATCGACTGCGAAATCATTAATGCCGGCTGCGAAAAACCTACTACGCGTACACATTTTCACTTCCAGCAATCTTGCCCACTCTTGCCCGCCCACTCGTCTGCCCGCCGTCGTTTGGCGCGGTCCAGGTGGGAGTCGTCTCTGCGCGCTACGTGCGCCAGCTTGACGAGGAGGCACATGGTGTTGTGCCCAATGTGGGCGGTGGTGCGCACGTGTGTTTGGGCACGTCGGTATTAACGCTTTAAACAACAAGTTCTGCCAGTTTTTTTGCAAGAAGGAGACTTTGCGCGCGTGCATGAGTGTGCAATGCTTGGGGAGCAGTAGTGTAGTGGTTCGCACGCTGTGCCACAAACCCAGCGACCCGAATTCAATTCCCGCTCGTGGCCAACGGCAACCAGGTGGCGATTATCCGTAACGGTCCTAGGCCTTTCCCTAGGTCGACTCGGCCTTAATTCAGTACCTTGTGCGTTTTGTGAACATCGCCACTGTGGTTATAAAGTTGGGTGTGGAACTGCATGAAATTTGTTTGGTGGTATGCTGCAGATACCTGGCCGTGCACAACGCTTGCGATTGAATTCTTAAACCGGTCTGGAGGCCTTGCAAAGGTCAGCTCAGCCTAACATGAGGACGTAGCGTGTGATCGATGGTTGTTGTTAGTACTTGGGGGGGGGGGTGTGGCGGGGGGCAGAGTAGGTTGGCGGTGTTTTCACCCAATACCAATCCGTGTGTGACTTTGACTGCTCTTAACAGGTGCTCGCTAACGGCACACCCCTGGTGGGTGCATGGCTCAGTGTGAGATGGTTGTTTTTGTTGTTGTGCGTTGCCGTTGAAGCGACCGTGGCGTCGCGCGTGCGCACCCAGCAGCGGCGACGACGACAACCCCACTAACCGCGCCCCCCCCCGCCCTCCCCGTGACTTCAGGCACTGCAAGACAACTCTCGATTTATCCGCGGTAGCGAGAGAGGGGAAGGGCGGCCCGGATCGAACAAAAAAAACGCCGATAATTATAAAGACCGGAAAATAAACTTGCGTGAATGAGGCGAGTGAAAACGTACCGATTGATTAAGGTCGTCAATCGAGGGGTTAATGAACTTCAAATGGATTCGCCTTCTGTTTTTTTATTTGCTCCTAAAGTCAGCGGCGTTTGAACTCGCTGGTGTTTTTGCAGTCGCGTGAGCACCGGGCCGCCGAGCCCCCGACGAGCGAGAGGGGCGCTTTAAGACGTCAACGGGTTTGGCAAGCAGCGGTTAACCTCATTGGATAATCCACCCACGGATAATCGAACTATTCCTGTCTTTACACCATTGGAACCTCATTCGCCAGTAGCAAAATATGATAATTGGTTTTTTACCCTTTTATCTGGCAACAAAACTGACACATTTTTTTACAAGGAGTCATGTTTGCATTGACCACAATACCTGCAGTTGGAATGCAAACAAAAAACACAACTCTGATAATGTATGCACTTTCCTTGAAATTTATTGGTCCACACCCGAGACAACTTTTCTTAGAGCCTAGTCTCCACTGGTGTTGGACCAGATGACGCCAAAAGGCATTCCGACTGCAGGTATTGTGGTCAATGCAAACGTGACTCCTTGTAAAAAAGGTGTCAGTTTTGTTGCCAGATAGAAGGGTAAAAAAACAATTATCATATTCCTGTCTTTTGCATTTGTGAATGACAGGTCGTTGGCATGGCGTGCTATCCAACAGACGCGGGCGTGCCTTTCTGACTCCCTTTGATGGAGATGAACACGTTTAAACCCCCGCGGGAGCTGTGCATGACGAGGGAATGTCGACTCTGGCTCTTGGGGCACGTGGCTCCTGGCTTTCCCCCTTGGTTGACCTCGCTCAGCGGGTTCTCTCTCTGTGAGCTCGAGAACCACGTGGGTGAAGGAGGGAGGGAGGGGGAGGCCGAGGGGTCAGCCACCGCCTCGAGGTTGTCGGATCGATCGCTGCTGTCGAGACTTTGCGATAGAAAGGGGGGGCTCTCTTGGGGGGCTCGAACAGTCGGGGACCCCTCGGAAGGGAATTTTGTTTGGGCAATGCCAGGGACGGGACCCCTAGAGAGGAGACTTCACTTGGAGACTTTGCCAGGAGGGATCCCCAAAGAAGGGGGCTTTACTCGGGGGCTTTGCCAGGAGTGACCCCTAGCGGTTACCACTTGAGTGTAGGTGCTACTACTACTACGCGGCAGAGGTCGCAACCGGGTACCCAATACCCGTACCCTACCCGATACCCGGCTACCCGGCAGGGTACGGGTAGGCCGTGAGTCACTGGTGAGTAACTGTTTGTCACTCATTTCCCAACGTCTTGTCTCTTCTCACAATTCAAGTTCCTAGAATCAACCCACCCGCGCCTGCAACATGGCTTCATCCCAGAGGTCGCAATCGGGTACCCGATACCCGTACCCTTCCCGATACCTGGCCGGGTACGGGTAGCCGGGTATCGGATAGGGTACGGGTACCCGTTTGCGACCCTGGTGCGGCCGGGTACGGGTAAGGAATCAAAACCCGTTTGCGACCTCTGCTACGCGGCGCTGTCTGGGCGTGCGCTCCCACGCTTGACTTGAGATGCTGTCGCATTAGGACCACGAATCCAAAGCGTCTCTCTTTGCAAGTCCTCCGAGTCGGGCGGCGGGGGCGGGCGGGTGGGGGGGAGAAGCCGTCACCTCCTCGCGCTCGCCCGTTATCCATCGTTGAGCGCGGCTGGGGAATAATTCCGCTCGCTGCCCCCTCCCCTCCCCCTCGGGCGTAGATGAGTTACGACGCGAGCCTGTTGAACGGTGACGGCGTGACGGTGGGCCCCGTGCTGCGCGAGACCGGCTGCGTCGAGAAGCTGATGCAATCCTACGGCTTTGTCAAGTGCTACGAGCGACAGGCGCGCCTCTTCTTCCACTACTCGCAGTTCCGCGGACACGTGCAGGACCTCAAGGTCGGAGGTGAGCAACGCGTACGATGAACTTGTTGAGCGCCGCACGTAGGCAGCCGCGCTAATCGGAGGTGCGACGCCTCCGTAATTGCCGTTATTACTATTTATTATTCCGCTTGTATACCCAGCGGAGTCTCGCGGTTTTGTTTTTCAGGAGTTGTCCTGCCGAGTCGTCCCCGTAGGGGCAGTGATTACTACATGTACTAGAGTACATTTTTTTCTATCTGGCGAATTTCGGACCGTGACGCCAGCACACACAATGAACGGGGCTCACCCTTGCGTTCTGGCGTCACGGGGAGAGATCTTTTATCGCGGGGATCACTCGCCCACGGTATTAATTGGTGGCCGGCCACGGGGAACCTTGCTGCAACAAGCGGTTGACGTTGGGCCAAGTCACTACAACCCCCTTCCTCCCGCCACCTCCTCCACATTCAGTCGCCCCCCCCCCCCCCCCTCGCCGCAGACGACGTGGAGTTCGAGGTGTCCACCGACCGCAAGACAGGCAAGCCCATCGCCGTCAACCTGCTCAAGGTGAAGCCACCAGTCAATTCGTTCGAGATGCCCACGGAGGAACGCATCGTGGGGCAGGTGAGAGGGGCTGAGTGCGCCGATCGCCCCGCGGGCAGGGCCGGCCCACGGGCCTCGCTAGGCCTGGGTCGCATGCTCGCCGCCGCCTGGGAGAGCCGAGTTGGGATACAATGGCCAGCCCCCCCCCCGGTAGTAAATTTTAGCCATTTTAACTATTTTTTTACCACGTAAGGCTCCACTGTATAGCTCTTGTTTTCAGAAGCCGACCCGGCCATAGACGATATCTCGACGAAGTGGCTTATCGCGTGAAAATGTAGAGCAGCTCGAATGCTCGAAACGCGTGTTGTTGATTCTAAATGTAGGGAGGGGGAAAACCGGGTGGCCCGGGGAAAAATCCACGCGACCACGGGGAGAGAGAGAGACATGCAGACTTTAAATCTACAGCAGGCGTCAGGGTCGAGATCGAACCCACGACCTCCTGTGTACCAGGCGAGGTAGTTAACATCTAGCCACCGTGATGATGATCAGAGACAGAGACACACAAACTCCAAATACACAGCAGGCGTCAGGGTCGGGATCGAACCCACGACCTCCTGTATACCAGGCGAGGTAGTTGACATCTCCTAGTCACCTCTTGACTCGCGCTACAACCAGAAATTCCCGTGGGTATGGTTCGTTTATTTTTTTTTCATGCCCTTGAAATTACATTTTGGAAGGGGTAGGCGACAGAGCCACACTTTACAATCACCGCATGGAAGGTTGCGTGCGATGGTATGGGTTAAGGGGTTAATCGCACAACACCTCGCTGATCTTGTCAAGGACCATAAACCGTCACGCAAACTCTGGTCATTCTCGCAGCAGCAAAGACTTTTGGCTGCCCATCGAACATAGACGGTCACCGCATCTCGTGGTGCTTTTAGACGCGCTTCCGCGGC
This sequence comes from Entosphenus tridentatus, assembly GCA_014621495.2. Lineage (NCBI taxonomy): Eukaryota > Metazoa > Chordata > Hyperoartia > Petromyzontiformes > Petromyzontidae > Entosphenus > Entosphenus tridentatus. The sequence continues at coordinate 456,554 of CM025674.1, forward strand.
CGTCTGGAATGCTCTTCCTTCCAATATTAGGAAGCCGCTGTGATCTACGCCCCTTTTAAATCATCTAGATTGAAAACTCATTTCTTTAGGACCGCTGTTTGCATTTTGTTTGTCCTTCGCCCCCCCCCCGCACCTTCGATTAGTACGGTTGGCTACGTACGGTGCAAAAGAAGTTCAACATACGTACGTACCTGCATACGTTAGCGAGCGCCTATTGAAGGCCGGAGCGGCCTTCAATAGGCTGAGTCAACCTTGGGGGGAGCCCTAGGGCAGGGTTAATAAATCACTCCCAAGGCGCGGCTACTCCCAACCCTTTTCCAAGACCGACTGGCCGGGGTTGTCGCGGTGCACGATAAGGCATCGCAATGCCGTCCATCGTCCACGCTCAAGGGGAGCAACCGGTGGCTCCCGTCGCTCTTGTCGTCCCTTGCCCCGCCCCCACCGTGCCAGCGTTGGAAATTCCACATTCCCTTGAAGGGGGCGGCCGCCACCCCCACCCGATGTCTTTATAGGACGAGCGGTAATCATTTTGGCCACCGTAAAATTACTAGGAGGAGGGATGTTGGTCTAAACCGTGGTGGCGCAGGGCTCGCTCGAGGTTTTTCCATCCCAGAATCCCTCCCCCACGTGATGGTTCCGACGACGGCGAGTCCCCGCCGCCCCTTCCGACAAGCAAAAGCAGCCAGCGTCGGGACTCGAGATGAGTGAAAGTAAAACGGATTTGGTTTTTTTTTCTTCTTCTTTTCACGTTACCTAATTTTACTTGCTGTCAACTCGTGAACCAATCTTCTTGTTTATGAGTTTAGCAACGCTTCCCTTTTCTTGTTGAACTGTAACACATTCCATAACGCTGACCTTTTGGGCATATAAATGCAGTGCATCGCTGTGTTACCAACTTACAGAACCGGTCCACGAATTGTGTTCGTAACCCGAGGGCTGCCCGTACAATATATCCTTAATTATGAGTTTTATCAATACTGCTTCCCTTTCATTGTTGAACCGTAACACAATCCGTGACACTGATCGTACAATTAAATATTGAGTTCTGACATACAAACAAAATCGACTTGCGAATGGGAGTCAGGAACGCAACCCCGTTCGTAAGTCGAGGAGCACATGCGTATACAAATATAGTCCCCGAGTTACGATTGTCCGACTTAAGATATTTCGATCTTACGATGGCGATAGCGATACGACAAAATTGTTAAATACTTTACATTTCGCGCGGCAGGCAAAGGCAGCAAGCATACGAGGTACGATGCTGTACGTTGGGACGCTGCCGGGATGTACGCATCTCCCGCCTTGCGTGATGCAGATAGGATTGTTTCCTGAAAAAACTTTCTATTAAATTGCAGTTCATATAGGTAGGCTAAGAATTGACCTTGTATTTTTTTACTTTACATTTTGCTGTGCAATCCAGTATTGTAATTAATAAATACATACAGTATATTGTTTATACAGTACGGAACTGTAAATTTCTCTGTTTTGATCAATTATCACCATTCTTTAAGCCTCCTGGGTAGGCTAGGCCATCTTCGACTTACGATATTGTTGACTTACGATGGGGTCGTAACGCATCTCCATCGTAAGTAGAGGACTACCTGTATAGTTCCTTCTAAGGCCCCATCACTACTACAGACATTGCCACCACTATCACTGCTATCACCATCACTGCCATCACAGCCATCCTTCTCTCATAGACCCTACCAGATTATCCCGCACCTACAATCTCCCCCCTCGCCTCTGATTAGCACGGTTGGTGCTACGTACGGTCCGAAAGAAGTTCAACATACAGTTGATCGTCAATTATCGATTATCCGGCTGCTTCCAACATTGGGTCCTGGGCCGATCCAGCGAAACCGGCAAAAGCGCTCCAAAGGCTGTAAACAGCCCGGTAATCGGCACTTTGCGTGTCAAAAAAAGTAGCTATGCTTGATTGTCAGTGTTAAATATTATATACACTACATTATACACTACATACAATAACTTATAGAAAATTCTGCACAAAAAACATCACCCCATGCAGAGTCTTCGAGATTAGAGTGGTAAGTACGGTACAGTAAAACACGGTAACTTTTAAAAGTAGGATATATTTATTTTTGTCTTTGTATGTTCATGCCAATTTCACGTGGTAAACAAATTTAAAACCTTGGTTCTTTCGGGTAAAGTCACGTAGAAGGGAAATAATAAAATAATAAAAATAAAACATAATAAAATAGGAATTCATCTTCTTGGTTCTTTCGGTAAAGTCACATAATAAAATAATAAAAAATAAAACATAATAAAAGAAATTTATTTTATTATGTTTTTATTTTATTTTATTTTTTCCCTTCTAATAAAATAGTACAAATAAAACATAATAAAATAAATTTCTTTGATTATGTTTTATTTTAAAATAATCGATTTAGTTTTTTTAACATCGATGATGTGATTTTCCGGTGTTGTAGCACACGGTGCTATTTCTGTAGAATCAGCGGTTCTTGTAGGCCGATATCGAGGCTGTGGGTCACTGCCGACGTTGGCTGGAGGGCCGCGCCAACTTCACAGGAGGAGTTTGGCCACGATACACCGGCCGTTCCATGTTTAAAGCGGCGACGATTGTGGCGTCGCTGTGTTTTTTTTTCCCCCGCCGCGCCGTGATTGCCCGTTGCTCGTTCTTTTTTTCCCGCAATGTATTTTTTTTTTGATCCGCAGGTAATACATTTGTAAAATGATAAACATGCTCGTGAAATGTGTTCATAAATGCCCCCCACACGCCCCGCCCCCCCCCCGCACGCTGTGGGTTCGTTTTTGGTTTTACTTTTTGTCTTTGCCAATTTCATAACGTCATCCCTCCCCCTCCCCCACCTTCTGTTTTCCTTCCTATGTCTTTCTATCTCGCCGTTATTATTTGTACGACTTGTTATTTATAATGCTTGTTCAACCTGGGAAAGCCTCACGTGTTGCCAAAGCTCCCCGTTATTAAGATGCGTTCAGACAATTGATGAGACCTTTTATGCACGCGGGAGGAAAACCGAAATGCCCCCCCCCCAGAGAGAACCTACGCTCGTGCGATGGTGCAACGCTCTCCCGTGCAGACGTGAGAGATGATTTGCTCCTCCATAACTTCGCTTGTACCAATTCTAGATTTGAAGTTTTCGTGACTGCAAGGATTCATACTCTTTGTTTTTTTCGGTAAAGTCAAGTAGGTGAAAATTTTTAATAAATTAACTCGCGACGTTTCGGAAGCAACAAAAGCCTCCGTCATCAGGTGTAACAGCAAATTTTACTGGAGCAGTTACACCTGATGACGGAGGCTTGTGTTGCTTCCGAAACGTCGCGAGTTAATATATTTTCATTTTTTACCTACGTGACTTTACCGAACAAACCAAAGAGTATGATTTGCTTGTACCACTTTCTCCTGGCCGCCATCCACCGACGTTTGGCTGTCGCCGCCCTGGCTGTTGTCATAGTGGGTGGCGGCAGCGGCCTGCGATCATGCGGCGCTTTGGCGCCAATGGTTGGTGGATCGCGTAGAGATTTGCGAACCCGCTCGTGCAGAGCCTTTTTTTTCGGCGTATGGCCGCTGGGGTTTTCCTGTCGGAATTACTCGGATTTACTCCCACGCAAGCACGCAACGTAAAATAATTTTTGGTGTAGGCCAAACAATTCCAAAGACATTGCACGTATTATCGCATCATGTTTTGCTTGCAAGTTCACCAACAGGAGATGTGTGTGGTTGATGCAGTACTTGATTCCTTGCAAAAAGATCGAATCAATTTGGTGTTTGAATATCTTAACACCGCCTTTTTTTATTGCCAGAAATGGGTAAAAACCTGTTTCTTATTTTTCATACTTAGATACTGCCAAAAAGGTCCAATTCTCTCTCTGCTCACCCCGAGCTCTCAATGCTCTGATACGTGCATCGTCTTTGTGCCGATCGCAAGGCCCTAAAGAAGGCTGCCTCTGGTGTAGGCCAATCATCAGTTGCTGTACGAGTAACAGACTTTGATTCCTTGGCGTTTGGACATTTTAACACCCCCTGTTTTATTGCCAGAAAAAGGGTAAAAAAAAAACCTAATATTGTTTTTCATTCTAAGACACTTTCGGTACGAGAAGACGCAACCTAAGAAGCGGGACCGCTCTCGTGTGATAGATGCACGCCGGGGCTGTTGTGTGTCTCTCTGACCGGCACGCGCGTGGTTTTTTTGTTGTGTTGGAACCGCGTTAGAAACGAGTAAGAGAAACAATGCACGCGTGTGGATTTACGTAGCCCCTTTCCAACGCGCGTTTGGTCTTCGTATTTGTCGGCGGTCCGAAAGCCGACGGACGGGGGTTAGCTTCGAGTTCCGGGACACCCTTTGCACGCTTGCAAACGTGCCCGTTGCTCGTTCAACCGGTTTGTGTATTTGCGTTTTTTTTTGGGGGGGGGGGGGGGCCAGGCGACCATTGGGCGTGATGAATTTGGCCGTTTTTTCCTACATTCGTAAAATAACGGCAACGCAACTTTCGCGGCAAAGTTTGCTTCCGTTATTGGTATCGTTTCTACGAGATTTATCGTGACCTCTTGGGGGGGGGGGGGGGGGGGGGGGGGGGGGGGGGGGGGGG
>CM025674.1:461240-482816 GCA_014621495.2 Entosphenus tridentatus
CACCCCCCCCCCACCCACCCCATCGTGTGACGGACAGCCAGGTAATCGCATAAATGCTTGGTCAACTGCGGGTTTGGACAGCGCTGAATAAACTCTCATCGACATCGCGGTCAGATGCGCCGCCGCCATTGACATCGCCGTCGCGGCTTTGCGTTCGTAAGCGTAGGGGGCTCCCCGACCCGAGTTTGGTTTCCTTCAAAATCTTGACTGACTTTTGGACAAATTTGGGACACACACAGCCTGGGTGCGTATCTACAACAAGGTCATAAATAACGAAACGGATGGATCGTTTGTTACCGCTGTGAAATGGAAAAGTGTTTTTGTTTCGTCCCATCGCCCCTTGCTTTAATGAGACTTGGGGAATCGAAAATGGGGGGACTGGGTTTTTCCCCCACGATTGTTTCCAACGGAATCCCGAATACCCAGGGGGCCCTTCCGTCTAGGATGGGGGGGGTGGTGGCGCTTTGATTTCGTGACGCCCGTCAACTTTCGCCGATCGAGAGCCTAATTTTACCTTTTTGGGTTGCGTCTTGTCTTTTCGTGTTTTTTTGCGCGTCTCGACTCTAATCGCAGAAGCGTTGGTCGAAACGCAATTGCGGGCTCGATCAGTGTCCCCCGCCCGTCGGTCGGTCGTTCAGCCGGCCGGCCGCGACGCCAATCGGCGTCTGTGTGTGCGCGTGCGCGGCGATGGGTTGGCTAGATTACCGGCTGGGTGTACCGCCTGTGTGACTGGTGTTTTGTGTTGTTTGTGGCCGTGTGGCGGTGGTTGCGGTGGCGACGACGGCGGTGGCATTAGGTGGTGGCAGCCATCCCGTCCGTCGGGGGCAAGGAAGGGGGCGGTGTCGGCGCGCTGCACAAGGGCAGCGTTTGCTATGAGCGCAACGGGGTGAGGATGCCGGCGCGATGATTTCGATGGTAACCATGACGACGGTAACCGTGACGACGACCGTTATGATGACGACGGTGATGAGTAGCGACGACGGAACATCGCGCGGTCGACGGAGAGGAAAACTAAAACGCGAGCGCTCGGTCGACGTTAAAAGTTTGCCCGTAGAGGAACGCTTTCGTGAAACGTACGCCTCCCGTATTGTCCCCGTATTGAGCGCACGCGCTTGCGAGGTATAATGATAGTTGCACGCTCGCCGGTCCGGTTGCAGTGTTCTCACGATTGTAAGGCTCAAACCCGCCCCCCCCGGCCCCCCCCCCCCCCCCAGACGTATTCCCGGCGTCATTAACATTAGACAAGTCGCACACCAACGACTTAGCGCGGTTGGCAGCGTGCGGTGCGAAACCGAGTTCTACGTACATACGTGTGCACCTACCGACGCGTAAGGCGCTCCGCCAAGTGATATGCCCGCATCTTATAATATGGAAAATAGGGTTAACATTGAGCATGGAATTGGGTATTTCGTTTTTGTCATCTCGCTGAATATCCTGAAGGTGATGCAGGAAGGAGTGCTCCTCGCACTCGCGTTCATCGCTAGCGCACCGCAGACTAAAACTTTAAACTATTTTTATTTTTCTAGGTAAGGCCCACTGGAGCTCTATAGCTCTATCTCACAAATGTTAGCTCAACAAAGTGGCTTATCATGTGGAAATGTATATCAGCCAAATACTCTAAATGCACGTTGTTTCTAAATGTGGAGGGAAAAACCGGAGGACCCGGAGAAAAGTCTACGCGACCACTGGGAGAGAGAGAGAGACACGCAAACTCCAGATATACAGCAGCAGGCGTCAGGGTCGGGAGCGAACCCACGCCCTCCTGCATACCCGGCGAGGTAGTTAACATCTCGGCACCGCGACGCCTCGGCGAATTGTGATTGTGCCGAGGAGAGACGCGGGGCGGCGTTGTTGTTGCCGCCACTCGTCGTTGCCGCGATGTCACGAAAAGCGCCGGCGTTGATGTCATCGGCGCACGAGCAAAGCGAGAGCGTCGGCGACGATGAGGGCCGCCGCGCCTTGTTTGGTCGCACGGCATCGGCTAAAACGTCACGAACCAAGCCCAGCTGACCTTTTACCACCCTCGGATAATTTAACGGCCTTTTAAAGTTCACCCCGCGCGTCCACCTGCACGGCTTCTTCAATGTGCCGCCGCTCGAATTCGCAACAACGGTGGCACCTCGCCCGGCCGCTCCTGGGTTCACGCTCTACCGTTCGCTCATCCCCCTCCCGCGAGCCAGTTTCCGGCAATTCCACGTTTCCTTTCAAAGGGGGGGGGGGGCGCATTTATTTCCCCGCAGGGAGTGGGTAATCGTTTTATCGAACCCAAACAATGTCGGGGGTGGAATCAAGGGGTCCTGTGGACGCCCAACCGGCAATTGAACTCGCGACCTTGCGGCGAGTCGAGCGTTGTAACCACAGGTCCACCGTGCGGCCTTAGTTACTGTTGGTGGACAAGGCAGGTTCCAACCCCCCCCCCCCGCCAATCCGTATCAGCATTTTATCCCCCGACAAATGATCGTTCTTCAAGGCGAAGAAGCTAACGGTTGAAAGCTGTTCAACGCGTTAGCCGTGTCCCGTCTTGTCGATTTGTAAGGAGAGAGGAGGGGGGGGTGGTCACGATAACTCTTGTAAAGTCGACCCAACGTCGGCAGAATTTGAATGTAAAATTGTGTCGCTTGCCGAGGACTTGTTATACGAGAGACCCGGAAAGGAAATAATCGCAGGGTTACTTGCCCCAAAACTTTGCCAATTACGACGACGATGACAAAGAAAACCGGCGCTAAAAGTTCCCGACTTGCTCGGCCAAGGCGACAATTTCCCGTGCGACGTCGCCCAGTCCGCGCGCCTCGAAGCGTAACGTTACGATCGCCAATTAAATACTTTGCGCGGACAAACGCCTGTTGGAAAGAGTTGCGAAATCCACGATTTTTCTTACTTTGTTTACATACACGTAATATACATTTGATAAAAGTATCGCGTGAACTTGTGCGGGCTGCAAGGGATGTTGGGCGGTGGCGGTGGGAAGTGTTTGCCGAGGCTGGCGGCTGTGTGGAAACTCGCTCGTCGCTTCAAAAACGTCGCGGTCCCCCCCTCCCATTCCGCCCCCCCCCTCCCCGCCCGCCCTGCCACCTCGTCGCGAGGGCAGGAGGTGTTCTACCTGAACTTCTCGTGCGACGACGTGGAGGATGCCATCGATATGGAAGTGGGAGATAAGGTCTCCTTCACCGTGGCCACCAACAAGCCGTAAGCACCGGGCACCCGATACGCACGCACACACACACACACACCGACACGCACACACACACCGGCACGCGCACACACACCGACAAACACCGACATGTGCACACACACCGACAAACACCTGCACACACACACACACACCGACACGCACACACACACACCGACAAACACCGACACGCACGCACACACACACACCGACAAACACCGACACGCACACACACACACACCGGCACGCACACACACACGCCGACAAACACCAACACGCACACACACACACACACCGACAAACACCAACACGCACACACACACACACCGACAAACACCGACACGCACGCACACACACCGACATGCGCACACACACCGACAAACACCTGCACACACACACCGACACGCACACACACACACCGACAAACACCGACAAGCACACACACACCGACAAACACCAACACAAACACACACACACCGGCACCCACACACACCGACAAACACCGACACGCGCACGCACACACACACCGGCACGCACGCACACACACGCACACCGACAAATACCAACACACACAGACACATGCGCACCGGCACGCACGCGCACACAATAAGCACTGGGCACCCAACATAGACACAAAGACAAAGTTCCCTTGTATAGCCTTAACAGGCTGTTGGGGCAAGTGCCGTTCGCGAGCACCTATGAAGGCCGGCACGGCGCACGAGGGGTTGTGTGGCCAACACCATTCCCGGCCGCCTTTGTCTCCCCAGTGGTGATGTTTACACACCCCACACAGGTACTCATTCGAGGCCGAGTCGACCTAGGGGAGATGTTAACCAGCCGTCGATTCCATAAACAAAGCAATCACCGTCGCCTGCCAACTTGGGTGACCGTAACCAGGCAACTAATCTGAGCTCCGTGCGTTCTTCCCCGTTTGCTCCCCACGTTTTCCCCCACCCCCCCCGGGTCTCTTCCTCACCCACACCTCGTCGTCACCACCACCACCACCACCTCGAACCACAACGGCGTGCGCCTTCATAACCGTCGCGTTCATCCCTGGAGCGTGGGGAGCAGCGGGTTCATGAGCGCCAGCGGCGTGAAGCTCATGGAGCGCAAGCGCCCCGACCGCTTCCAGGGCGTCGTGTGCGCCATGAAGGTACGTCTTGCCGCGGCAACGCTGGCGACACCCGCACGGCGCCGCCGCCGGTGCCGCCGCCGCCGCCGCCGTTTCCGTCTCGCGGGGGCGGCAGTGGCTGAGCGACACCACCACGGTGGTGTGTGGGGAGGGGGGGTTGCGTGAAGGGGGCAAGACCAGCAGGTGGGGCTGATTTGTTCTTGCGCGTGATGGTGGCAGCAAGCAGCAGCGCTGTCTTGTGGTTCAGGAGGTCAATGCCAGTGCTGGTCTTGCTGCTGCTGCTGCTGCCACGACGAGAGGGATCTATGTCGCTGGGTAAAAGTGCAGCTCCTTTTATTTTTTTTACGAATACAATGATTCGATTTTTGGGGGTTTGGCCACTTGGTAATTTTATGCCAAAGTTAATACTTTTTGGAATTTTACGCAATAACAGATGCGCCCTCGGGGCGTGCTACTGACTGACGTCACTTCTCGTTAGCCCCGCCCCCTGGCCCTGCTTGGCCCTGAGCCAGTTTTAGACTTTTGGATGACAGCAGCAGCTTGTCACGGTTTGGTTCTGGCTCGATTCCGCATGGAGCCAGTGGAAAAAGCCGCCACCCCCGCCGCCCTGGCTTGGCTAGCATGTGCCGGTGGAAATAGGTGGGGGTTGGGGCGGCGGTTTGGGGGGGCGGTTTGGGGGGCAAGGGTTAGGGGGGGGACGGTCGTGGGGTCGTGAGTGTGCGCATGTTGATCGTCGCTGGACCTAGCACACACGGGCCCTTGCCGGCTTCTCCGCGTCGCTCAGGAGACGTTTGGATTCATCGAGCGAGGGGACCAGGTGAAGGAGATCTTCTTCCACTACAGCGAGTACAAGGGCAACCTGGAGACCCTGCAGCCTGGGGACGACGTGGAGTTCAGCATCCAGGACCGCAACGTGAGTGGCTCCGTCGTGCTGGTGGGGCGGGTGGGGCGGACGGTTGAGCGGGAGAGCGGGCGGTTGGGCGGGAGAGTCACGATGAGTGTGAATAGACAGTAGATGAATGAGTGAGCGATTTAGAGGGTGCGTGGTTGAGTGGGTGGATGTGAAAGCGAATGTTTGAGAGATAGGAGGAGGGGGGGTGGTTGAGTGAGTGGGGAAAGAGGGTGGGTGATTTTGTTGTCCTTCCCCCGCAACCTCCGATTAGCACAGTTGGCTACGTGCAGTGCGAAAGAAGTTCTACATACATTGAGTGGTTGAGTGGGTGGGTGTGAAAGGGAATGTTTGAGAGATAGGAGGAGGGGGGGTGGTTGAGTGAGTGGGGGAAGAGGGTGGGTGATTTTGTTGTCCTTCCCCCGCACCTCCGATTAGCACAGTTGTTTACGTGCAGTGCGAAAGAAGTTCTACATACATTGAGTGGAAGAGTGTGTGAGTGGGAGGAAAGGGTGGGAGAGACAGGGTGGATGAGTGGCTGAATGGGTGAATCGGAGGGGGAGAGGTGGGTTAAGTGGTTTGGAGACTGAGTGGGTAGGTGAATTCGTGGGTACTTTAGCTTGAGTAGTTGTTGGAGAGTGGTTGAGTGAGTGGGTGAGTGTGAATGTGAGTGAGCGTGTGGTGATTGAATGAGTGAATGGCAAGGTGAGCACGATAGTTCAGCTGTGTAAATCGCAATGCCCATCACAACCGTTCTCAATCCACTACCGGACGGAAGCTGCCTTCCCCTTCCAGCAACTTGGAATGTCTCGTGGCAATGTCTCACTTCACCCTTCTCCATGGCCCCTTCATCCAAACCAACCACCGCGACAGGCAGCCCCCTGTGGCCACAGCCGGGACGATACCGAACCCCCGGCGCTCGCAAAAACCGGGCCGGCACCACCGTCGAGGCGGTCACACGTGTACCGCTTGAAACGGCGCGGGGTCACCGCCTTTGTCTTTCATCCCGGCAGAACAAGGAGGTGGCGACGGACATCCGACTGCTGCCGGAGGGCACGGTGATCTTCGAGGACATCAGCATCGAGCGCTTCAAGGGCGAGGTGCTGTGCGTGCTGCCCAAGGCGCCCAGCAAGAACCTGGTGCGTTCTCCCGCAAGGGGTCGTGCTGCTGTTGCCTCGCTTGTTTGGCTTTGTGTGTTGCGTGCGTGTGAACTTATTTCGCACCGTACGTAGCCAACCACACAAAGCAGAGGTTGTGGGGGAATGGCAACAAACTATGGGTCTGTGTGTGAGTCTATGGGTCTCTGTGTGAGTCTATGGGTCTCTGTGTGAGTCTATGGTCTCTGTGAGTTTCTGGGTCTCTGTGTGAGTCTACAGGTCTCTGTGTGAGTCTACGGGTCTGCGTGTGAGTCTACGGGTCTGCGTGTGAGTCTACGGGTCTCTGTGCGAGTCTATGGGTCTGCGTGTGAGTCTATGGGTCTCTCTGAGCCTATGCATGCGTGTATGTTGAACTTATTTCGCACCGGACGTAGGCAACCATGCTAATAAGAGGTTGCGTTTGAAGGACAACAAACTCAACACATGAAATATCAGCAATGTTCCGTTGAACTCCTAACTAAACCACCACTTTAAATAACAACTCCACTCTTTATCTCAACCACTATCATCTTATGTACAATTTTATAATTGTTGTAAAGCTCCTTGGATTAAAGCGCCGCTATATAAATCTCCAGAGCGAGGGAGACACACGCAAACTCCCAAATATACAACAGGCGTCAGGGTCGTGATCGAACCCACGGACCTCCTGCGTGCCAGGCGAGGTAGTCAACATCTCGCCCACCACGCTGTGCCGCACGCAGTCTGACCCCCTGCCGGGCCGGATCCACATGGAGTTCCCGACGGCGCGGGACCTCCCGTACGGCGAGAAGGACACGCGCACCAAGGTGACGCTGCTGCCGGGGGACCAGGTGGAGTTCAGCATCTCGACGGACCGGCGCGACGGGCTGGAGCGTGCCACCACCATCACCCTGCTGTCAGAGACCTTCACCGCCTCCGACGAGAAGAGAGAAGTGGTGAGCGTTTTTTTTGCGTGCGGCGAATCCACCCCCCGTCCCCCGTCCCCCACGGAGGTTTGATTTTGCCGCTCAAGACCGAAGAGTGGAGAGCGTTTGAATCGATTTGGTATAAAAAAAAAAGTACGGGAACTCCTAAACTTACGAACGAGTTAGTTTACAGAGGTCTGTTTGTAAGTCGATTTGATCGTAAGTCCAAACTTTACTCCTGTTGATTCCAAAGGTGTTGTACGGCGTGTACACTAAATACGGGGGAAGACTTTAAAGGTGTTATAATCTCCTGTAGATATAGATGCCACTGGTTCTTCACGTTTTGCAAATGTAGATGCCAATGCTTCTTCACGTTCTGCAGATGTAGATGCCATCGACATCTGCAGAACATGAAGAAGCATTGGCATCTCCATCTGGTTCTTCACATGAAGAACCAGTGGCATCTACCGCCATCTCTATTGCACGGTGGTCGAATTTACGACTCTCGGTCCGAACGGGCGACTGACATACAGGACAGGCTTGTTCGTATCTCTGGAAGTTCGTAAGTCGAGGAGTCTCATGTGCTTGGTGCGGTGTACGCAAATAATTGGCACTAGGGGAGACAAGGGTGTAGTGTTGGTGGCCACCCCCCACCCCACTTCCTGTGTCCGTTGCAGCCTTCGTAGATGCTCGCTGCCGCCACTTGGCCCAACGGTCTGTTAAAGGCTATACGGGGGATCTTTTTCTTTGTGCGGGCGTGGTGTTGGCCGCACACCACCGCTTGCAAGCTTGGGAGAGACGCTCTCCCAGCACGACCGCAAAATCTGCGCGCGCGCGGTGGCCTTTGCTAGGCGCTCGCTCGCTCACGGCGCGGGGGACGGTAAGACCGAGCGTCGTTTTCTCGTTGTCGGTGTCGTCGTCGTCGGTGTCGTCGTCCTCGGTGGATCGCGCCGCAGGGCGTGGTGGCGGCCCTCCGCGACGGCTTTGGCTTCATCAAGTGCGTGGAGCGGGAGCAGCGCATGTTCTTCCACTACAGCGAGGTGATGGACGACCCGCAAGCCCTGCGCATCTCCGACGAAGTCGAGTTCACCGTCATCCCGGTACGCACGGGCGAGCGGGCGGGCGGGCAGGTGAGTGGGCTGACAAGTGTGTGCGGGGCGAGCGAGCGGGCGGGCGGGTGAGCGGGCGGGCGGATGAGCGAAGTCGGTAAGTAGGCAGGTAGGCAGGATGGAAGGCGAGTGTGTGAGTGTGTTGGTAAGTGAGCTGGCTGGCTGGCAAACGAACGAGTGGGTGAGTGAGCGGAGAGTTGAGGGAGTTGGTTAAAGAGCGAGCGAGCGGGTGGATGAGCTGGTTGGCGGGCGAGCTAGTGGACGGAGGAGTGAGTTGTTGAGCGAGAAGGGGCGGGGGGGGCAGCGTTTGCTTGGATTTGCTCTCGAATACCGGACTTGTTAGGATTCGTCAACGCGTGGAATCGTTTGAGTTAAAAATCAACGATTCGCTCCCTTGCAGTTGGTCGAATTGTCCGATGGAAACATCAAATTCTTGGATTGGTCAGTGGAGTAAGAATCTTTGTACGAATCAGAATATTTACTTCAGGACAGGAGGAGGAACCCGATTAGCCGTAACAAAGCTCTCTTTCACAGATGTCCAGCTTGGGGGGGCACAGGGTCAGAACGTTGCAGCAACAAACAATACAACAAACGCGTAGGAGGAGGCTCTCACGATCAATATTATCCAATATAGAGGTTTTCTTTTGGGGTTAGGTGGCGGAATTGTGTCGTTAGACCCGCCACCACCCAACTTAGTAATCTGGTCCCGATGATACTGGTTGTAATTACTGATGAAACGTCGTACTCGAATTGTACATTTTTTGTGGGCTTACTATCCCAACACACAACCGGTGTGCTGGACTCGTACATCCTGATCTCTGGACTGCACATTGCACTACATCGCACTACCACACTGGTTTAAATATCTTATTTCTTTAAATACTTTATTTAAATAATATTTAACATTTTATAATTCTTGACTGTTGTTTATTTTAAGTCTATTACATTTTTAATTATTTATTTTGTGTTGATCGCCGATTGTTTATTTATGTTTGTTAATTGTGATTCATTTTTTAATTGCTTGGTTGCACCGTGGGACCAAGAGAGAGGACTGTAATTTCATCTGTGTTGTATGTCATGCATGTAACACACTTGACAATAAAGTGACTTTAAGACTTTAAGACTTTAAGAATTGTCACGTTTTGTTTACGTGGCAAACCTGACTAATTGGCCGTGACGTCGTGTGGAGGTGGCCGGTTGAACGACACGTTTGTATTTACGACACCTAATCCAACATGCCTCTTGTGAATACAAAAAAAAACACGACAGGAATAGGAATCCAAAGTAAATGAGGTGAGAGGGGGGGCGAGCTTGTGATGTCCAGTAAGGGGGCAGGGGGGGTGTGGGCGGTCAGCAAGGATCAGCGTTTCTCGCGGCTGCGGTGACGCGTACGACGTTGCCGAACTGAACAAAACCCTGCCGGTGGAATTGCCACGCGATGAGCGGTCGATCGTTCCTTGGCCCGTGTGAGCGTGTGGCGCGATTGTCGGGACCGCGCGTTTAACTCCCCCCCCGGGTGGCGCCCCCCCCCCCCGCCCACCACGTTCGCCCCCCCCCCCCCCCCCAGCACGTTTGACCCCCCTCCGTGCGTTTGAACCCCCGCGATTTTGACCCCTTCGCCCCCTTTGTCCCCGCCGCCGCTCAGGACGCGATGCTGCCGCAAAGGAACCACGCGGTGCGGATCCGGCGCCTGCCCAAGGGCTCGGTGTCGTTCAGCACCCGCCTGGACGAGCGCTACGTGGGGGTTGTGGAGCGCGAGGCCATCGGAGCCGCCCCCAGCCCCTCCAAGGCCAAGGAGAAGGTGAGATACCCCCCCTCCCCACCATCCAACCCCGTAGTCTTTATTGCTGATCACGATCGGTACCACCGACAGCCACTGTTGTTCGTTGCCACCGCTGCCGCCGCCGCCACTACTCTCACCGTGACGGTAGTTCACCATGACGGTAGTTAACCGTGACGGTAGTTCGCCGCCGTCACCGCAGGTGCTGTCAACCGCTACCATCGTCACCGTCCGTGCCGTCGTCGCAAACAGTCGTCACCAACCGTCGCCAGCACCATAATAACCACGACCCCCCCCCCCCGCCAATCACCGGCAGTGCTGCATCATCGCAACCGCTTAGGGTCGTTCCTTTCCGCTGCGCGTTCGTTCGCCGCGGTTTCGCTCGTTGTCCCCACTTCGTTGTCGTCGGTTATTTTCATCCTCCTCCTCTGTGTTTTCATCTACCACCGCTGCCTTGCGTCAGTGCAGTGACTTTTTATTTTTCTTCTTCTCCCCTCCCACGCCGCGCACGCATGCGCACTCGCGCGCTTGTTTCGCCGCAGAAGAGGGAGCGGGTACGTCCGTGTTGGGCTGCACTCGCATGGTCCCCACCTCCCCACCGCCCCCGCTAACCCCATCCCCACTGCGGTGTTCCATCCTTGACTTGCGTTTCCCTCTGAACGCCGCGCCACGCACGCAGAACTCGCCCCTCGCCTAAGCACGCTAACGATGATTACATTGGTCAACACACTTTTTCTGGCATAAGGTATTCCAACGGTTTTAAGATAATTTTGGGGTGCTGATTCCAAATCTGGCATCAGTTTTTGTCTATCACATCAGGTTTTTGAGATATCAAATATTGCATTTTCAATAAAAACTGCAGAAGAAAAATATTAAATGAATGTGGATATCTACATAAAATGATATTATAAACACACTATCCTAAAAATACAGCACTATATTTTAACACTAAAGCAGTCACTGACTCGCAACAACTTGCAATCATAAGTGACAGAGTTAATTTCGGGTAAAATCAATGAAAATGGGGTATACCGATAGCACAAAATGATGTGATAGAGCAAATCTGAGATCTGATTTGGAATCGGCACCCTGAAATTAGTCTAAAACAGCTGCAAAAGTCCAGGCCAGAAAAAGTTTTTTTTTTGTTGACCAGTGTTATTTTTCGGTTACGCATCAGACCCACGTGTTTAAAAACGAGCGGGCCCTTGCCAAGGATAGCATCTGGCAGCTCGCTAGCGCTGGTTCCTGACACTGCTGACGAGATGACGGATGTCGAACACGGGACCCCCGCGGGCTTGATTCCATTTCAAATCGATGCTTCGCTTTGACGTTGCGCTCGCAGAAGGCTGTACTGCCGACGGGTCGTGTCACATTTTTTTTATTCTTTATATTAAGTTCACTTGCTTGCTTGCTTGCGCGCTTACGACCGTGCAAATCTTTCGGTCGTTTTTTAACCCACTTCCCGTGATCCAATCGAGCTGACATTTTGCACACAGACTCGTTGTGCGTGACAATTTATTTTCGTGAAAAAAACTTTCCAAAATTTTACACTTTTTAGGCAATTTTTTTTTATATTTAATTACCAATTGCTTAATGGTGGCAGGCAATCATCTGACCCATAGGTAGCAGCCATCTCAAGCCAGAGGACGAGAGGACTCTAGCCGCCACGCATATAAAGGATTTATAGTGAAAAACTTTGTTTTTACGGGTACAATTTTTACCTCTCACGCGGGCAGACGGATACGCGGAGGAGGAGACGTATCGTCAGCTCCCGTGTACCTGGCGTAACTTTGAGAGATCGGTTGCTCTCCCGTGTGTGTCCGCGCCTGTGCTGTCGTGTGCAGCGCCTACACGACCGCATGTTGTTGTTGGCCACGATGTCCGACGTTTTTCCCCCACGTACACCGGTAGCTTCTTGGGGAACTGAATTCGGGGTTATTCAGTTCCTGAAGAAGCTTACCGGCGCTCGCAGCGAAACGTCGGACGTCGTGCCAAAAACACATCAGAGAGCTGTTACAGCACAACCGCGAAAACCCACACTGGTAGTTTTAGCTCCTATTATGATTAAAATGTAACTATGCATGTTGAACTTGATTGTCACCGTAACGACACGTGGGGGGGGGGATGGACAGCAAACGATAAACGCAACAACGAGCAGTTTTAAAGATATTTGTTTGTTAATCTCGACGACTCAGAAATGAGTAGCTCCAGTGGCTTCATTAATATCGGAAGGAAGAGCTTTTCCAGACGGCCGCAGAAACACTTGCTTGTTATAATAATAATAATAACAAGGATGTAGTTAAAATTTTGATGTAAAGCTTTCGTGACTGCAGGGATTCATATTGTTGGTTCTTTCGGTAAAGTCACGTAGAAGGGAAATAAAATAAAAATATAAAACATCAGGTGTGAAATCCACGGCAAGAAAATGTTCTTGCTGTGGATTTCACACCCGATGACGATTGCTTGTGTTGCGGTCGAAACGTCGTGAGAATTTTTATTGTTTTATATTTCTATTATTTCCCTTCTACGTGACTTTACCGAAAGAACCAAGAACAAGGATGTAGTTTGTTTACCCCCGTTAACGAAGTGACCATTCATCCACCTCTATACCCGTTGGAGAGAGAGGCGGGGGGGGGGGTGCTTTGGCAAAATGAATGCCCTATAACAAGACATTTTGACTGCTTGGAATTGACCAGTGCTTTGCCCCAATTAGCGGCTGCCTTCCCTGCGCTTATGCTGGTGTGCTGTGTAAAGCGTGCTCGCATGAAATCACACACGCACGCGTGTGTGTGTGTACGCTTGTGTGTGTGTGTTTATCACTACTACACCTTCTCATAACTTCACTGTGTTATTATTATTTACGTTTTAATTGTAAAAAATTATGTTTCACGGTCTTTTCTTGCTGAACAGCCAAACTTTT
This sequence comes from Entosphenus tridentatus, assembly GCA_014621495.2. Lineage (NCBI taxonomy): Eukaryota > Metazoa > Chordata > Hyperoartia > Petromyzontiformes > Petromyzontidae > Entosphenus > Entosphenus tridentatus. Next base: position 474,281 of record CM025674.1, read on the forward strand.
TTTAAACGTGGCCAATAATTACACGCATTGACCAATCGGCCGTGGTGGAACTACGGTGGCCTGTGGTCTCCATGAGCTGTGTCACTCCACAGGCAATTGACAGCCACACCGAACCGAATCGCTTGGGAAAACCTCACTCCCCCCTCTCCCCCCACTGGGTAGTGTTAGCAGAACAACGGCTGTGAACCGCCGGGCTAAACGACAGAAATCTGGGAACATTTTGAAAGTGGAGGTAAATCATTGATAGAGGGTACGGGCCCCGGCGGTTCGTTCATTCTCGTCGCTCCCGATTGGAAGGGTCTCCCCGCCGGGACGGTGTTTGTCAAACTCTTTTTTGGCCTGCCGCCCGGCACCTCTCGACCGATGCAAATATTCCCGCGGACGCCCCAAACGGACCCCCAACCCACCCCGCGTGACAAAACGCGTTCGCTTCTCTCTCTAAATACCAGAAATACAAAGTTATTCATATTACCGGAACAGAAACACTTTTTTTTATATTGTTTAATTTAGTGGTTTTTGTTTAGAAGGGGCCCAGTTTGTGAAATTGTGCGAGGGTGAAGGTTCCGGCACATGGAGACCAGAACTTGGGAGGACATCGCGTCGGGCAGTGCCGCGGTTACGAACCGAACTCGCATCGGAGCAGAGAGAAAGAGAGAGCGAGAGAAAGGGAGAGTGACAGGAAGGGAAAGAGAGAGAGAGAGCGAGAGAGAGAGAGTGAGCAAGCCGCACGGCAGAACGGCCGTGACGACCTCCGTTGTAACAGCACCAGCAGTGGCAAGGAGCGGGGGGGGGGGCTAGATTTGACCTGACTCTTGCGAGGCCTCTCCCCACCTGCGCAGGACCAGGAGCCGGGGATCATCGCTTACGAGGAGGAGGAGGAGGGCGAGAAGATGACCATCTCGTACCTGTGCAAGGACGTGGAGGGACGCGGAGCGCCCAAAGTCGGCGACAAGGTACGGCTTGCGTCGCGCTTGGCGACGGGTGAACGTGCCTTCGCGTGGCTCGGTGTGCCTGCCCGCTTGCGCTCGTGAATGACCTTTGGCTTCGGCGTGGGATGAAACCGGGGCACCCCGGGAAAAAATCCAACCGCGTCACGAGACTGCCCCCCCTCCAAAGCCAAGGCCGCTCTGGCCGATGAGACTAATCCTGGTGTCTGGAGTTGTCTCCTGGTGAAACGAACGAACCCGACCTTTGCCTTGGGAGCAACACTCAAACCGCCACGGTTGTATCCACGGTGCGGAGCCGCGTCCCTGAGCACCTAGCCACGGTTGGCTACGTACGGTGCGAAACAAGTTAAACAATCCATCTCGGTTAAACACCGAGATGGATTGTTACATCGCAGGATCTAAAAACTAAACTGAACAATATTTTCTTGGTTCTTTCGGTAAAGTCACGTAGAAGGGAAAATAATTCAAATAAAACATAATAAAATACAATTCTCACGACGTTTCGCCAACAACGCAAGCAGCCGTCCTCAGGTGAACAACAGCTTAAAATACGCTGCCAAACTTAGCAGTGTTCATTAGGACGCTGTCTTCCCGACACCCCTGTTCTTCCCCTGAGGACGGCTGCTTGTGTTGTGGCCGAAACGTCGTGACAATTTTATGTTTTATTTAATTATTTAATTATTTCCCTTCTACGTGACTTTACCAAAAGAACCAAGAATATGAATCCATGCAGTCACGAAAGCTTTAAATCGAAATTTAAACAATATTTTTCTTATGAAGTGAGGCCCACTGAGCTATATAGCTCTTCAGAACCGACATGGCCACAAATGATAGCTCAACAAAGTGGCTTATCACGACGTGGAAATTTATAACGGCCAAATAATATAAAGGCACGTTGATTCTAAACGTGGGGGGGAAAACCGCATGACCCGGAGACAAATCCACGCGACCCACGGGGAGAACATGCAAACTCAAAATATGCAGCAGCAGCAGCAGGCGTCAGGGTCGGGAACCCACGACCTCCTGTATACCTGGCGAGGTAGTTAACATCTCATAGCCACCGTGGGCCGCTACGGTGGCGTCGCTTGACCCGGCAGGAAATCGACTGATGCTCCTGCTGTTGTGGAGTGACTCATGCAGCCAGCTATGGCTGCAGGGTTTGGTGGTACATGTTGTTTACGTCGTTTATTGTGAAAATTCGGTCACAGTTCCTATGATCACGGTTTAATTGCTTTTATGGCCTTATTTTGGTTATTTTCGATACGTTTTTTGGTTTGGCCATGTTTGTTTGTTGTAGTACAGAGTTAGAATGATGGCCTTAATCTAAGTTGTCTTGTGGTTGTTGTTGTTTGACTTGCATCCCACTGGGATTTTTGCACATTTTTGTGTACGGTGCTTTTTCTGCAACATTTTGCTGTCTTTTCTTGGATTTTCTGTTTGCACTCAGTCACATTCACTTTAAAATGTTTTTTCTTCATGTTTTTGTTGTTTGTTTGTTGCGGTTGCACCCGATTCAAGAGCCGAATGGCTCACAGGGCTACACCTAATACATGAACTTGAACTTGACTTTGATCGATCATGACGACGATGACTACGACGACGATGTAACGATACGAGAGCTTTTCGCGTCCCTTGCTTCCGCCCCCCACCCCCGCCTCTCTCGCTTCCACCAGGTGGAGTTCAGCATCGCGGAGGTGAAGAGGAGCGGGCAGCGAAGCGCCGCCTGCGTCCGGGTGCTGAGCCGCTTCGCCAGTGGCGGCTTGGGCAACAGCAGCAGCGGCGGCGCAGGCGGCACCATCTCCGGCGGCGGCGGTGGCGGTGGCGGCAAGCGGCAGGTGGGCTTCATCGCCACGCTCAAGGACAACTTCGGCTTCATCGAGAACATCCAGCACAACGCCGAGATCTTCTTCCACTACAGGTGACGGGGGTCACGGGGCCGGGAGGCGGGGTTGCGCGCAGGCCACTCGGTCGCGGGGTCACGAGGTCACGGGGGCAGGGCCCACGGGGGGGACGGGTTCAAGTTCAAGTTAATTTATTAGGTATAGCCCTGTGAGCCATTCGGCTCTTGAATCGGGTGCAACTGCAACAAACAAAAAACAAAAACAAGAAAACATCTTCAAGTAACTATGTGACTAAGTGCAAACAGAAAATCCAAGAAAAGACAGCAAAATATTGCAGAAAAAGCACCGTACACCAACGCTGTGTGCAAAAATCCGAGTGGGATGCAAGTCAAGCAACCAACAACAACCACAAGACAACTTAGATTAAGGCCATCAGTCTAACTATATACTACAACAAACAAACATGGCCAAACCAACACACTTTTCACCCGTGGGCCACGGGGGCAAGGGGACCGGACCACAGGGGGCACGGGGGGTCACAGGGTGGGTGCCCGAGTGGGCAAGCGAGACATGAGTGGCGGTGTAACACCGGTGGGGTTCTTTGTGCGGCGATTGGTGGCCGGGCGGAGACCATCGAACTCGCTGCACTTGAGAGCCCGTTTTAATCACAACTCGGTCTAAAATGAGCCTACGGAGCGATTACGACAACGCAGTTTCCAGGGACGCATTGTAACGTCGTAAGAGTTGGTGGGTGGGGGGTGGGGGACCGCCTGCGTATGTGTGGCGCGTGTGCGTGCACGCGCGGGGAGAGCGGTAGTGCAATCGTTAGCGCCCTTGCGCGACGAACCCGGAGACCCGAGTTTGAATCCTGCTCAAAAGCCAACATCGGTGAAGATTATCTGAACCTACGTCGGCTCGACCTTAAATGAGTGCCTGGTGCGGTGTGTATCAAACATCATCACTGGGGAGACAATGGTGGCCGGGCGTGTTGCTGACCACCCCCATATCCCCTTTTGTGTACCGTACAGTGATCCCTCGTTTATCGCGGTTAATGGGGACCGGAACCCCCCCCCGCGATAAGTGAAAATCCGCGAAGTAGGATTGGCCCCCCTAGGAATTTCCGTATATGTGTGTGTGGGTACCAGAATGTTTAAAGTATGTATATTTATACTTTATATATATATATTTTACTTAAATCTATTTAATTATAAAACCTTAAAATTATACAGTACATTCACTCTCTCTCTCTCATACGATACGTATTATGGTGTTCTACACTCACTAGTTAATTTCGAACACAACGCTAAGATACGCGATGATGCGCAGCCAATCAGCTCACGGGATACTGTACATCCACTCGTGCTCTCGTTCGTCGATCACGTGCCGGGAACCAATCACGTGCCTTGTCTTGAGTGCCCGTGGGTACAGTATGTACAAAGCCTTTGAGAGAGTTTCTCTCTTTGTCTGGCATCCTGGGAAACCGTTTTTCTCGCGCATCGCGATGAAACAACGCTGCTTTCCACAATACGGCCACCGATATGGCGGTATTTTTTATTTTTTATTTTTCGATTAATATTTTTGAAAAATCCGCGATGCACTGAGGCCGCGAAACTTGAACCGCGAATAATCGAGGGATTACTGTACTGGCCTTCGTAGCTGCTGCTGCTCTGTCTGCTAACGTTCCGTTGAGCCTATGCGGGGGAATCTGTGCGCGTGCGCGTACACAGCGAGTACAACGGCGACGTGGACTTACTGGAGGTGGGCGACGCCGTGGAGTACTCGCTGTCCAAGACCAAGGCGAACAAGACGAGCGCTGACAAGGTGTCCAAGATCACCAGCGGTGAGACGCTCCGGCCCGTGCGGCACGGGGTGGCATGGCTTGGTTGGACGTGGCCTAGCACAGCGTGGCGTGACGCAGCCCGGCGGAGCGTTGCTCAGAATGGCTCAGCGTGACACGGCGTGGCCTGGCATGGCCTGGCACGGGATGCAAAAGTATGACTCGGCATGGCAGAGCGTGGCTCGACATGACATGACCGTGGCCTGGCACGGCGTTCGACTGCATGACCCGGCTGTAGTGGACGTCTACTCGTGAAGGTGGGCGGTTGGGGAGCGTTTTTTTTATGAGGTGCAGGGGGTGGGACAACAGTTCTAATGAAATGAGTTTATCAATCTAGATGATGGTGATGATGATTTAAAAGTGCATAGCTGCCCAGTGGCTTCCTAATATCGGAAGGGAAGAGCTTTCCAGACGGCCGCGGAAGCGCACCTGGAAGCGCCGCGCGACGCGGTGAAGACCGACCCGTCCTTTGTTCGACGGCTTTACCGAAAGCTTGCCGTCTGAAAACCACGCGGGTTCGTGAAAAAGACGCGTGTCCGGGATGTCCGTTTGTCCCCTCCCTCCCTCCCCGCGCAGGAAACGTACCCAAGGACGACGTGCAGCCGACGATTTACCTGGGCAAGGTGGCCCGGCCTCTCCGCAGCGTCGATCCCCAGCAGGCCGAATACCAGGGGCTGGTGGAGGTCACCGAGGACTGTGCGTACCTTTCACCCCCCCCCCCTCGCTGAACACGCCGACCTTCCGCGATCGCACGAACCTTGACAGCCATCGCGATCTGTTTTTTTGTAGAGTCTCCTTTTAAGCGAGCGATTCTGGGGAATCGCTTTTCACAAAGCTGGACTATTTTTTTATTTCGCCCGGTGTTGTAAGGGCCTCCCACCAGAGCTCGCAAACGGGTTTTGATTCCTTACCCGTACCCGTACCCGGCCGCACCAAGGTCGCAAATGGGTACCCGGTACCCGTACCCGTTCCCTACCCGTACCCTACCCGAAATGAGTGACAAACGGTTACTCACCAGTGACTCAAGGCCTACCCGTACCCTACCCGAAATGAGTGACAAACGGTTACTCACCAGTGACTCACGGCCTACCCGTACCCGGCCGCACCAGGGTCGCAAACGGGTACCCGTACCTGGCTGGGTACGGGTAGCCAGATATCGGGTAGGGTAAGGGTATCGGGTACCCGGTTGCGACCTCTGCCTCCCACTGAAGCTGCGTAGCTCTTTTTCAGAAGCGACCCGGCCCCACATGATCGCCCAACGAAGTGGCTCATCACGTGGAAATGTGTAGCAGCCATATACTCTAAACGCGTGACATTGATTGTCAATGTTGGATGTAAAAACCGGAGAGAACCCGGGGAAAAATCCTCACGTTCCACAGGGAAAACATGCAAACTTCAAATATACAGGGGGTCAGGGTTGTGATTGAACCCACGACCTCCTGTATACCAGGCGAGGTAGTTACCATCTTGCCATCGTGTGGCGCCCATTTTCACGTGACAAGCGACTTCCTGGCAGACTTAGAGAGCGCTCGCAGGCCAGATGCCAAGTCAACCTTGTGCCCCGCACAGGGAGAGCTGCCAATGGGGGTGTGTCCTAGGCTAGACCACGTAACGGCAATCATCGCCTCCTTACAGACAGACTCATGCTCGCTCACGGGCCAGGTGCCCTGTCGACCTTTTGCCGCACAGGAAGGGTTGCCACTGTGGGGGTGTTCTTCTAGACCAGGGGTGGGGAACGTCCGGCCCGTGGACCGTAGAAATCATTTGGTGTGGCCCTGCCAAGGCAACCGCAGGCGGGACTCAAAATTCAATAAATCTAGGAGCAAACCTGGAAAAGCAGTTGCGAGTAGCAACATCATCAACACCAGCTAACATCACACGCCTCGCCAAAGAGAAGCAGTTCCAGCCATCGCATTAGGGGTGAGTTAATTAAATGTTTGACCAAATATAACGGGATGATTTTTTAAGTTGATGATTTTGTATGGCCAGCGAATGATGTTATATAAATATACAAATGGCCCTTGGCAGAAAATAGTTTCCCCGCTCCTGTTCTAGACAAATCAAATCGGATGCGCGGGGTGGGCGATGGAATAGCACACCCTGTTGGAAAGCAAGCTAGAATCTTGCCGCCCGTGCGAGTAGGCCTCGGCAAGGTAAGGTAAAAGTGTAAAAACAACGAGCCTACCTTTACCCTACCTTTTACCTTACCACAATACGATCACTCTACCCTACCTTTTACCCTTTAGCAGGTAAGGTAAAAGGTAAAAAGCAACGAGTCTACCTTTTACCCTACCCTTTACCCTTACCCCTTGGCATGTCGACACCTTTACCCTTTACCTTTACCCTTTTACCCGGTAAAAAGAGTACAATTACCTTACCTTGCCGAGGCCTACGTGCGAGCGATCGATCGACTCGCGTTTTTGTTGCAGGTGCCCTGAAGGGCGATACTTTCCCGTACGGCGTGGTGGGGCTGGCCAGCCGCTGCGAGTACCTGCAGAAGGGCGAGAACGTCAAGTTCCAGCTGTGCACCGTCACCGCCACCGGTGGGGGGCTCATGGCCTGCAACATCACGCCCATGCGCAAGCTCGAGAGGGCCTTCATCGACTCGGTCAAGAGTGAGGTGCGGCTCCGCTATCCTTCGCGTTGTTGCATGGAGTGTGGGGGTCCGTGGTTCCAGCCGGACGTCCGCCCCGGTTAATACTGCGGGCGTGGCGTTAATTAACTACTGCTTACAAACTATGGTTTTATTTTACCAGGTAAGGCCCCCCCCCCCCCCCCCCCGCTGAGCTCTGTAGCTCGTTTTTTTTGACAGACACTGACCCACCTGGTCCACGAATTATGGCTCGACGAGGAAGCGGCATCATCATCGCGTGGACATCCACGGCGGGCAAATAATACGATTAGTAAATTCCTGCCGATTTGTCGACACCCAAAACACAAGCTTTGGGGGCAAGGAAGCAGTCCCAGGACCACTCCACGTTTTAGCTTAAAGGCGGCACTTGTTGGATAAGGGGCCGTTCATAAATGACGTCACGCACCTGGGGGGTGGAGGGGTCAGACATTTGTGACGATGTGTGATGAGGTGGAGGGGGTTTGAGAAATGTGATGTCACATCAAAATACGCAACTTTATAAATCAATATAGACAACACGTTCTACTTAATTAAATAGACTTTTTGATAAATGTTTTCTCCTACAACATCGGAGTGCAGCGCCACATTAAATACGCACTACTAATGACAATCGTTTAAAGCGATTTGACGCATATTTTATTTTTTGGGGGGGGGGGGGGGGTAGAGCTTTGTGACGTCATATTGAGGAGTGGTCTGACTTTTTGTGACGCCGTGTTTCTAGGGGGGGGGGGGGGTGGTAAAAAATCGTCCAAAATCGCGTGACGTCATTTATGGACGAACCCTAAAGTGTATTGGCCTTGACAACAACGTCCCGTGCCCCTGCCACCAGCCAAACCCCACTCCCCTCGCTCCCCTCTCCCGAGAGCACCCCCCCTGCTCCCCCCCCCTCTCCATCTTCCGTTTTATCCTCCCCTCTCCAATCCCCACTCATGCCTTCTAACCAATCCCTCTGCTCCTCTTCTAACAGTCCCAAACAGATCTCCACACCCCCCCCCCTTTGCCTCCTTTCAAATATTCCCACCTCGATAATTGTTTTTTTTACCCTTCTATCTGGCAACAAAACTGACACCTTTTTACAAGGAGTCATGTTTGCATAGACCGCAATACCTGCAGTCATAATACAAACAAAAGACACAACTCTGATAATGTGCACTGTCCTTGAAGTTGATTGGTCCACACCCGAGACAGCTTTCCTTAGAGCCTAGTCTCACATGGGTTGGACCAGATGACGCCTTTTGTTTGTATTATGACTGCAGGTATTGCGGTCTATGCAAACATG
>CM025674.1:531880-545820 GCA_014621495.2 Entosphenus tridentatus
CCGTGATGATGAGAGAGACACGCAAACTCCAAATATACAGCAGCAGGAGTCAGGGTGGGGATCGAACCCACAGCCTCCTGTATACCAGGCGAGGTAGTTAACATCTCTTAGCCACCGTGATGATGAGAGAGACACGCAAACTCCAAATATACAGCAGCAGGTGTCAGGGTGGGGATCGAACCCACAGCCTCCTGTATACCAGGCGAGGTAGTTAATATCTCTTAGCCACCGTGATGATGAGAGAAACACGCAAACTCCAAATATACAGCAGCAGGCGTCCGGGTGGGGATCGAACCCACAGCCTCCTGTATACCAGGCGAGGTAGTTAACATCTCTTAGCCACTGTGATGATGAGAGAGAGACACGCAAACTCCAAATATACAGCAGCAGGCGTCCGGGCGGTTGTGGCTTCTACGCCAGCGAGACACGGCTCTGGTCCTGCAGCCGAAAACAACCAGTTGCCTACCGAGCCGTGCTGGACTGGCTCTGTTGTAGGTAGTGTCTATTACAAGATGAAATGCGTTCGCAGCGTGTTTTTACTGCAATCGACTCGTAAGGTTCATTCTTTTCCTCAGAAGCTAAAAACAAGCCTGGGCGTCACGCACTCGCACAACTGGTTTAACCAGCCCAGCGTTCGCTGTCTTTTTTCCGAAGTCGGTGATATTCAAATGCCGCATTCTGTGGCAAGGCATAAACCAGAGGGCAAATTCCGATCGTCCTCACGGCGACTTTTTGGCTTAACCAATCGAACAATGGCGGTCACCGCATTGCGTGCTTTCGGATAAGCTTCTGCGGCTGTCTGGAATGCTCTTCTGATATTAGGAAGGCACTGGGAGCCATGCACTTTGAAATCATGATCTAGATAGCAAAACGAATTTCCTTAGAACTGCTTTATGTGTGTAGTTTGTTGTCCTTCCCCTGCACCTCCGATTAGAACGGTTGGCTACGTACAGTGGGTAACAAGTTCAGCATACATAAACAAGACAAAGATTCCCCATATAGCCTTAACAGACTGTTGGGGCAAGTGTGGTTAGCGAGCACCTATGAAGGCCGGCACGGCACGAGGGGTGGGTGGCCAATACCACTCCCGACCGCCTTTGTCTCCCTAGTGGCAATGTTTACACACTGCACAAGGTACCCATTTGAGGTTGAGTCGACCGAGGGGAAGCCCAGGACCGGTTCAGATAATCGTTCCTGGTGTTGGCCATGAGCGGGAATCGAACTCTGGTCGCCGGGTTCATAGCGCGGCTCGTTAACCACTACACTCCCGCTCCCCACTACACACACACGACTGCTTTCGGCCCCTTTCTGAAGTGGCACGCCTCGTGTGGTCACGGGCCGTTTGAAACCAAGTCGTGGGCCATTTAACCTTGGCGGATAAATTGCACTCCGATGTATCATTCACTCTCTAGACATATTTCTCGTTTCGGCCCTGCGCGCTGAGCGTGGGCGTGAGCCACGTGAAATGATCGTCGCTGGCCACACCCGCCCATGTTCTTGCAGGCCTGCGCGCGAAGTTGAGCGCTTTATTTATTTAAGTAAGCCACGGTGGCGAGATGTTATCTTCCTTACTCTTTGGTTTTTTCGGTAAAGTCACGTAGGTATAAAATAAAATGGATCACGACGTTTCGGGCGCAAAAAAACGTCCATCAGGTGGGAAAGCGTGACCTGCTGCTGAGGCAGACTTTTAAATGGTCTCCTCGACGAAGGCTGCTCTCCTATCTTACAGTTACATGATAATTTCTCACATAAACATCACGAGCCTCGGCCACTTCTTTATAACCCTTGAGCTACACCCATTTAAAACCTTTTAAAACAGTCTGCCTCAGCAGCAGACCACGCTTTCCTACCTGATGATGGACGCTTGTGTTGCGCCCGAAACGTCGTGATTTTATTCTATTTTCTACCTACATGACTTTACCAAAAGAATCAAAGAGTATGGATTCCTGCAGTCACGAAAACTTAAAATCAAGATGGTTATCTTCCTCTCCTGGTATGCAGGAGGTCATGGGTTCGATCCCGACTCTGATACCTGCTGTATATTTGGAGTTTGCGTGTCTTCCCGTGGTCGCATGGATTTTTTTCTCCGGGTCCCTGCACATATAGACACGTGCATTTAGATTATTTAGATCTTTTTTTGCCGATATTAATTTCCGCATTATAAGCCACTTTGTTGAAATGTCATTTGTGGTCAGGTCACTTCTGGAAAATAAGTTAATAGCTCCGGTGGGCTTTACCTGGTAAGATAAAAAACAGTTTCGTTTTATTTGTATACTAGCTTTATAACCCGGCTTCGCCCGGGACTAGGATTCTTGTCTTGGATTAATACACGGCCTACGTGGAGGGTAGGGGGGGGTGTGACGCCAGCAGGCACACTGCGTGACGCTGCCGCGTGCGGGTGACAGATGTGACGTCACCGCTCACTTGCCGTGCAAAATAATCCATTAATGCGCCCCCCCCCCCCCCAAAATATAAAAGTCTATTTTTATACTTTTTCCATTGTGTACAGTCTGGAAGCTAGTTTGTTGCATGTTGGGAAGTGCGCTAAACATTTCGAACAGACACATTCACAAATTTCCATTTTATATATATATAGAAGTTTTTTTAAAAGTGATTTGTTTTACTTTCTTGTACTTTTCACGATTGTCGTGTTTTTGAACTGTGCATTGTTGCAACGTTCTTACCTGCCCTGACTGGACGTTTGTGAAAAGAGCTTTATAGCTCATCGGATTCCTCCACCGTAAATAAATATTTACGCTCGTTCACTCACAGACTCCACGACTTGCCAATGTCCTCAGGATTGGTTTGGCAACGGGCTGTGGCGGTCCTCGGTCGTAGCAGCACCCTAAACCGTATTTATTTTTCTTCTTGGTTCTTTCGGTAAAGTCACGTGGAAGGGAAATAATAAAATTTTATTATAAAATTTTATTATTTCCCTTTTTATTATTTCCCTTCTACGTGACTTTACCGAAAGAACCAAGAAGATGAATCCCTGCAGTCACGAAAGCTTCAAACCATATTTATTTTACCAGAGAAATATTCAGATTCCGTTCCCTACCCCCCCCCTCCGATCTCCACTCCTCGCCAGCGGCGCGGTCCACGGCGCCTCCGCGCCCCAGCGCGCGATCCTCCGCCGCCGCTGGGCGCACTCGGACCTGGCAGGGGCGGCAGGAGGTGATTGCGGCGGCGGCGAGGAGGAGGCGGCGCGACAACGAGGAGGCCGAGCGCCGGCGGCAGGAGGCCGACGAGATCCGGCGCATCCGGGAGCTGCCCAGCACCGAGGAGCAGTACGTGCGCTTCATGAAGATTCTGGGCGACCGCGGCGGCGGCGGCGGCGGCGGCGCTGGCGGCGCTTCGGCCGCCTCTCCCGGCGTCGCGGGCACCGGCGGCGGAAAGGTGGGTGTGATGCGCGTCGCCGGCGACATTTTCGTCACGCCCGGGAAATGTTTTCGCCGCCCATCTCGTCTTGGGCAGGGGTCGGCAAACCTGCCGCGGCTCTTCAAGGACTGCAGTGGCGGCTCTTGACATTCTTTCGGTAAAGTCGCGTAGAAGGGCAATAATTTATTGTTTTATATTTTATTATTTCCCTTCTACGTGACTTTACCGAAAGAACCAAGAATACGAATCCCTGCAGTCAGGAAAGCTTTAAATCAAACAATGGGTGGTCTTGTTTTTTTGGTTTGTCGACCCCTGACCATGGGGTCTCCAGTTGACCATGGGAGTCCAGTTTACCATGGGCAGTGGTCGGAGACCTGCGGCTGCGGACCCGCACACATCTCTTTCAGGAACTGCTGTTTCGCGACGTTATTTATCAAGGACCACCATCTCGTATTCACCACGTGCATTGCTGCTCTTGAAAGGCTGGTTTTTTTTTACTAATTCGAAAAAAAATCGCTCCTCTTGGTTGTTTTGGCTGCCAGCGAGGCGCGGCGCCCCCCCCGGTCTTGAGGATGTTTCGCGTTAAATAAACTCACCAACTTTGTAACGAAGTGAGACACGCGGTTGGTTTTCAGCTCGTTTTCCCATCGTCCACGCGCGCACACGTAGAGTTCCAGCGCCTGAACGCCAGGGGGCCTGGCAACCCACGGCCTTACTGCGACGTAATTTTCACTCGGGCCCCAAGACGAGAGATCACTTGAGCACCCGATCCATGCGGAAGACCTCCGGGGGGGGGGACCCCCTGTGGGTTTTCGCGTGAGACACCGAGGTTGAGTTGACGCTTGCCAAACCGTGCGATTGACTGGTCACTTCCCCTACCCCCACCCCCCAAGGCCGGAGACGTGGAGGTGAGGAGGCCGCGGGAACGGCGCGTGTCGGAGCTTCGGGCGAACCTTTTCCAGCACGACAACTACGAGGAGGTCGCTATGGAGGTGGATAGCGAGAGCAACTCGCCCAGTAAGCACCGCGATCGCCCCTCCTTCCGCCCCGGAGACGAATTATCACGTCGTCATTATCATCGTAATTGTCGCTTCACCCCGTCACCGTTCCGATGATGTACGTCTACCCCATTGGAACCTCATTTGCCAGAAAAAAAATATGATAATTGGTTGTTTACCCTTTTATCTGGCAACAAAACTGACACCTTTTTATTTTTTTACAAAGAGTCATGTTTGCATAGACCACAATACCTGTGGTCTATGCAAACAAAAAACACAACTCTGATAATGTTTGCACTGTCCTTGAAGTTGATTGGTCCACACCCGAGACAGCTTTCCATAGAGCCTAGTCTCACATGGTGTTGGACCAGAAAGGAAAGGAAACATGTAACGAAATAACTTTATCGGTACCGAGGCTCCCACAAAGTCACGCATGGAGGGCGTATGTCACAGTTTGGCGCCAGCTGTCGTAGAGTGCGTCCGTGTCGCTACGGTTCTCTGCGGCGGGTAACAACGTCTTTAAAAGCAGCGGCCTCTGAATAAAATTAACGCTGAACCGCTTGCAGCGTTCCGAGATTCAGCAGTGAATGGGGACACCCACCCTGCAACCTGCAGACGTCTTGGAACTTGAAAGGGGTTAATCGTCATGCCACGCTTTCTATGCAGTCCGTCTCGGGGCGCAATGCAGCGGACTTGGCTAGCAGGGAGGACCCCGAGTGGCAGCTGCTCCTGTGCGGCACAAGCAAACTTGCCACTCGTTTAATCAAATTTTAGATTGTTGTCGGCACCCGTGGACTTAGCACTTATTTTTTTTTAAATAACAGCTTTAGCGTAAATGTCAAGTGGATGCCGTGTAGTATTTACGGTTAATAGACCCGCAGTATTGACCAGGGCTGCTGCTGGGTTTGAACCACTCTAACGTCTGCAACAGCAAGGGGAAAATGCGCGACCGCTTGCCCCCGTGCCAGAGGTGGCTCTGCGATATCCGCTTCCGCAGGCCGTTTCGTCAACGCGCAGGGTTGCACTGACGATTCAGTGAACGAGTGAGTCGTTGGGTGAATGTGTGAGTGAGTGGCTGAGTGGGTGGGTCAAGGAGTGAAGGGGAGTGTGTGTGTGCATGGGAATGATTGAATTGCTAAATTAAACCATAAATGATGTCAGTGCCCGTGTTTGCAGTCGTGTCCCCGCAACCCTTTGCCGTACACGGGGAAGGATTGTCATCCCTGGGCCTCCCCGTGCAGGCCTTTGCGCCACACAGCCTGCTGCAGGTGAGACTAAAAGACGGACACGGATCCCTCGTATAGCCTGTAACAGCACTGTTGGGGCAAGTGCTGTTAGCGAGTAGCACCTGTGAATGTATGTTGAACTTATTTTGCACTGGACGTAGCCAACCGTGCTAATCGGAGGTGCGGATAATACAGATCCAGAGCCGCGGAGAGATGTATACATAGAGATACACAAAGACACAGCTCATCCGTATAGCCTTTAACAGACTGCTGGGGCAAGTGCTGTTAACTAGCACCTATGAAGGTCAGCAGGGCACATGAGCGGGTGGGTGGCCAGCACCACAGCCTTTGCCTTCCCAGTGGCGATGTTTGCACACCGTACCGAGTAATCATTTGAGGCCGAGTCGACCTAATGGAGGCCCAGGACCGGTTCTGATCATCGTTACTGGTGTCGACCGCGAGCGGGAATCGAACTCTGGTCGCCAGGTTCGTAGCGCAGCGTAGCGCTAAGCGCTACACGACCGCTCCCCAACACACACAGACGTACACACACAGACGTACACACACAGACGTACATACCTCGGAGAGGCCCAGAACCGATACAGAGAATCGCTATTACTGATGTTGGCCGTGAGCGGGAATCGAACTCGTGTCTCTGCAGTGTTCGTAGCGGCAGCGTTAGCGCTAGCCGCTCCACCACCGCTGCCCTGGTGAGACCACACGGCACACACACGCAAGTACAGAAAAACAAATGCAGTGATCTCCTTATCACCTACATAGATCGTCGCGGAAAGTCCTGTCGGCAAGTAACTTTCAGAGCCAACTGTACCCAAAGAGTGTGGTATATCCACCGTGACCGCCATAGGAAGAGAGGTAGTTAACATCTCGTCGCCGCAGCTGTCCCTGTGAGAGGCGCAAGGTGAACGCTGCACCAGCCTGCGGGCGGGCGCTGGTCCGTAGAGTTCGGGCGCCTGAACTCCAGGGGCCTGACAACCCACGGCCTTACTGCGACGTAAATTTCACTCGGCCCCAAGACGAGAGATCACTTGAGCACCCATGCGGAAGACCTCCGGGGGGGGAGTACCCCCTGTGGGTTTTCGCGTGAGACACCGAGGTGGAGTTGGCGCTTGCCAACCGTGGGATTGACTGGTCACTTCCCCTACCCCCACCCCCCAAGGGGGGGGGAGCGGAGCGTCGCTACGCGCCCGTTGTGTTTTGACACCTCGATCTTAACCCTCCGTCGATCAGGTGTCGTCCTTCACGGAGGCGGCGGCGGTCACGAGACTCGTGGAGGCCGCCCTGCCGGGTCCCGTGCCCCCCGAGCCCTGCGAGCCCCCTCCCCTGCCCCCCGGGGAGCCCGAACAGCCCCCGAAGCCTCCCTTCGAGGACGAAGCGGAGGAGGAAGAGATGCTGCTGCGTGAGGAGCTGCTCAAGTCCATTCAGATCAAGCGTGTGACCAAGCCAGAGGTGTGTAGACGCCCCCCTCCCTCGCGCTGAATGCGAACGTTTTATTTTACCGTGGTTATTTTATCGGGTAAGGCCGCCCCCACCACTGAGCCCATTAGCTTCTTTTGCAAAAGCGACTTTGCCACAAATGATAGCTCAACGAAGTGGTTCATCGTGTGGACATTTATAGCAGCCAAATACTCTAAAACGTGCGATTCTAATTGTAGAGCGAATAACCGGACGCGCCCCCCCCTCATCCCCGCGGCCGCGGGGGGCCCCCGCCCAACACGCGTACTCCAAATGTACAGGCGTCAAGAGTCGGGATCGAACCCACGACCTCCTGTGTAGACCAGCGGCAGGGCAGTTAGTATGGCGTCCCAAATGCTGATCCATGCGGCATCGTTTTACAGAAGGAAGAGGCGGACTTGGAGGCTGCTCTCGAGAAGACATCGTCACCGCCGCCGCCGCCACCGTTGCCGCCACCACCGCCGCCACCACCGCTGCTGCTGTCCGTGCTGGCGACATCCACGCCGATCAGCAGAAACGGCATGGACGCCACGCCCCGTTCGACCGCGACGCAATCGCCCTTCCCCTCGACCGCTTCCCCCACCGCCACCGCAGCCAGCGTCGGCGTCACCGCCGCCGCCGCCACCACCGCCGTCACCACAGCCGTTACCACGACCGCCGCCGCGGGTGGCGGTGGCAGCTCACGGCTGCAGCAGCGAATCCCGCCCGCCAAGCGACCCAAGATCACGGTACGGAGCCGCGTCGTCGTCGGTGGTGACGGTGCTTTGTTGTTGGTGTGCTGTGAAAGTTGAACGTGGACACCCAACGGCTCGTGTTCGATGAACGTGCCTCCCGGAGAGGGGAGCCCCCTCGAGAGCCCCTCCCCGAGTGGTAGTTGGCCTACTCTTCCACGCCGGCCACGTACGTCCAGAAAGAAGTGGGAGTTACCCACACTTTACCTCACCACCGCATGCGATCCTTACGCTCGACTAACCGTGGTGAGGTGAGCCCCATTTATTACACGCTTTCATTCAACTCTGTCGTCGTTGTCGTTGTTGTTGTCGTTGTATCCTCAAATCTTCTAACTAGATTTTAACCCACTTCCCAATGTGGTATCGACTGCAAACGTGGTATACTTATGTCCTACTCATGACAATACTATATTTTATCATAAAAAATATATATTTTTTTTTTTAAACATGTTTCGGCTTGGGTCTAATTTTCCACGGTCAACTGACGTTGGCTGTAATTGGCCACGGTTCCTTACGTTATGGCAAGCTTCGGGGCCACTTCCTGGAGTCGTGGAGTTCTTCCATGACTAGTACATTTCATGAAAGCGTGTTTTAAAAAAAGTTTTTTAAAATATTACTTATCCTGCTGGCTTCATGAGTAACCCCTGGTGCTTGTCTGAAATATTGCTGGAAAATGACTGACGCGTAGGCAGTGGTGTCGCTGTGTTCCACGCTTGTAGTTACAGACTCGCATAGCCTTACGTGGAAGACCCGGAAATGCCTCTATTTAGCTATTAGTTTATTTTTCAGAAGGGACTCTGTCACAAATGGTAGCTCAACGAGAAGTGGTTTAAACGCGCGATGTTCATTCTATCTTCTTGGTTTTTTCGGTAAAGTCACGTAGAAGGGGAGTAATAAAATAATAAAAATAATAAAACATAATAAAATAATATGAAGGGAAAAACCGGAGGACCCGGAGAAAAATCCACGTGACCACAGGGAGAGAAATAGACACGCAAACTCCAAATAAACAGCAGACATCAGGGTGAGTATAGAACCCACGGCCTCCTGTAGACTAGGCGAGGTAGTTAACATCTCCTAGCCACCGTGGTGATGATGAGAGAGAGACACGCAAACTCCAAATATACTGCAGGGTTCAGGGTCGGGATCGAACCCACGACCTCCTGCATACCAGGCAAGGTAGTTAACATCTCCTAGCCACCGTGATGATGATGAGAGAGAGAGAGACACGCAAACTCCAAATGTACAGCAGCAGGCGTCGGGATGGAATCCACGACCTGTATACCAGGTGAGGTAGTTAACAACTCGCCACGTTGGTCACTGGTGGCACAAATCAAAGCGCTCGCAGCTCGTGAGATTGCCAGGTCACTTCTGAAGAAGAGCGACCGTAGCTCAGTGGTGGGCCTTGCTTGGTAGAAACATATTGTTTGTTAATAGCTCCGTTGTTTTGCGGTGTCAGCTTCCGCAGCACAAGTCGGTGGTGGTGAGCCTCGGCGGGGACTCGGACTCGGACACGGAGGGCGAGGCGGCGGCCGCCATCGGCTCACGGCTCCTCGGCACCGGCCTGCTGGAGATGATGATCAAGGAGGCGCGACGCACGGCCGACGTACGTACACACGCGCACGTGCGCTCGCACCCGCACACGCGCGCGTATTACCTGTCCGGCACGTACATACGGACGAGGCAGCGTGGCCGATTCGCCGAATGCCCGCGGTCGTCGATTTTGGTGGATCTCAACGGGGATGGATTGGACCCTGTAAGATGTACGATAGACGTGCCACGCACTCGCCCCATCTATTGGTACGAGTTACGATGCTTTTAACGAATGAATTATCTTCATTCTAGATTTGAAATTTTCGTGACTGCAAGGATCCATAATACCCTTTGTTTTTTTCGGTAAAGTCACGTTGCTTGTGTTGCTTTCCGAAACGTCGTGATTTAATTTACTTGTTAATTTATTAAAATTTTTACCTACGTGACTTTACCGAACAAACCAAAGATAATTAATTCTCAGTCGGGGGTTTTTGTTGCTGTCAACCGTAGTGTTTGTTCTGCTTTGTCCGCGGTGACCCCGGCGCTCGTTACAGAATCTGAATATTGAATCTGATACAATAAATATGGTTAAGTGTGCTGCCAAAGCCCATTACCAAACCACCCTGACCTTCGGACCATTGGCAAGTTGTGTAAGCTGTGGGTGAACGAGGGTGAATCGTCGCACTGCTCAGAATGAGAATATTTATTTACACTGCAGGAGAAATCTGATGAGTTATAAAGTTATTTTTCACAGATGTTCGGTAGGGGGGTAAGAACGTTCCAACAATAAACAGTACAAAACACTAAAGTAGTGCAAAGTACAATAAAGTTAAACAAATCGCCCAAACACACAAAACTAAACGATCCCCAACCTACCAGGCAAAGCCAAATGAGGTATTAACTCCTTTGCCTGATGACGACCGCTTGTGTTGCGATCGAAACGTCGTGATTTGTTTTATTTTATTTCTAACTACGTGACTTTACCGAAAGAACCAAAGAGTATGAGCATTAACTTATTTTTGAGAAGCGACCTGGCCACAAACGATTGCTCAACGAAGTGGCCCATCATTTGTGGACATTTATAGCACCGATATCTAACAAATCTCAATGCATGCTTTTTACATGTGGAGGGGAAAACCCGGAGGACCCAGAGAAAAAAAAATCCACGTGACCACGGGGAGAGAAACACGCAAAACTCCACATACACAGCAGATATTTGAGGGTTTTGATCGAATCCACGACCTCCTGCATACCAGGCGAGGGAGTTAACATCTCGCCACCGCGACGCTTCCTTCTCTTCGTCCACAGGCAGCTAAACCCAAGCCCAAGTCGAACGCCGCGGAAGAGAACAGGGACCCCCAGAAGACGCCCGAGGCGATGCCGGACGCGCAGAAGCCGGAATACCGCCGGCTCCGGGATGAGATCATGAAGTAACGGAGACCCCTGCCCCACCCCCCCGCCCCCCCCGTTCCAATCAACCCTCATCGATCAACTGTTGCTTGTCGTCATCGTCGTTTCCACCGTTGCCAACCGTCGTCGCGGTCACAGTCATCGTCATTACCGTCGCGACTTTCGACACGATCGCCGTCGTCGTCGTCATGAGCTTGACGACGCCATCGTAACCACTTGTCGCCATTACCAAATACCACCATCGTTGTTTTGTCATTACCAGCCCCATTGTGATTGTCGCCATCGTCGACGTAATCGCCACGATCGCCGTTAATGTCACCACTGTCATCGTCGTCATCATCAGTTTAAATATCGACACCACAATCCTCAACAACGTCATCGTCGTCATCGGTGCGTTGTCGCAGCCAGACAGCGCCCAGAGTGGTCTCTGTCTGCAGAGACGTCTCCTCCGTCTGCCTGTCCATTCCCCTCCTCTACCTACACCACTGAGAGAGAGCTTGACCTCTTTAACCCCATCCAACTAAGTTTGAAATCATTTGTAAAGTTAGCTTTGTCCGTCCCCCCGTCAATCAATCCGCTGCAGGATGAAAGCCCCCCCCCCCCCCCCCCCATGCCATGTCAGCCTTGGGGGTTGTTCAACCGTAGGCCACCAAACTGGTGAAGAACCCGGATGTCACTCCGCCACTGATGTTAGCCGTGGTCAGGGTTCTTACTTGGGGCCGCTGCTGGCGAAAGGTTCCCAAACTGAAGGGGCTTCATGAGAGGGGGGGTTTGACCTACCCTGCCGGTCGGTGCGGATCGGTGAAGGGGCTCAGAAATTGTTCACGGGAGATATCACTCGCAGTTTAGCTATCACGAGTCGCTGATGTAAGCCGTGGCTCGGCATCAAAGATCAGTCGCCGGATTCATCGCGCAGCGTGCTGACCGCTGTCTTGTCACCTGCCTGCCCTCTGCACCCCCCCCACCTCTTACGTAGGCGCGAGCGACTGAGGCTGGGGGGCACGGAGACCATGCAGGGTTCCCCGGCCACATCGGACACCGACACGGAGCCGGGTGGCGGAGCGCAGAGCGCCGCGCTCAGCAGCACCATCGCCGACACGGAGACGCAGCTCGGCAGGCAGAGGTGTGGTGTGCGTGGGGGGTGGGGGTGTGTGTGGTGTGCGGTAGTGTAGCGGTTAGCGCGCTGCGCTACGAACCTGGCGATCCGGGTTCGATTCCTGCTCACGGCCAACACCAGTGACGATTATTTGAACCGGTCTTGGGCCTCCCCTAGGTCGACTCAGCCTCGGTGTGTAAACATCGTCACTAGGGAGACAAAAGCGGCCGGGCGTGTAGTGCTGGCCACCCACCCCCTCGTGTACCGTGCCGGCCTTCATAGGTGCTCGTTAACAGCACTTGCCCCAACAGTCTGTTAAGGCTACACTGGGGATCTTTGGTGTGCACATGGCCTGGCACAAGCGTCGTGGTGACGTCACCGCCACTTAGTGGCGAATGGCGGTTGTTGTTGTTGTGTGGTGTGTTAAATGCGGTGTGTGCTGACATGGAGACGCAGCTCGAGAGGCAGAGATGTGTGTGGTGTGTACGGTGTGTGCCGACAGGTTGCATAGAGTCAGAGGTGTGTGTATGTGTGCGGGGGTGTAGCATGCGTTTGTGGCCGCTGTAACGGTTTGTGTATCAATCCTGCGCATGGACGGTGCCATATCTTTGTGAGCGCCCTGAGAACGAATGTTTCAGGACCCTTTATAAATTATTATTAATTGGCTCTGCGGGTGGAAGCGAGGCTAAGCGACGGCACGCATTCATCATCAACGGTCTTGTGCGGCTGGATTATTGTGTTCGTTGGCCTGGCCAGAATGGCGCCACCCCCGCCCGAGACGTCGGCATACGGCAGCAAGAGCAGTTTATGCGAATGCCGCACGCAAGACGTCGCACGTTTAGCGCAGCGCTCCTTCCCTCGCCGACTGCGCGCGACGAATGAACGCACGGGATGGTCTGGCCGCGCGTGAGTGTAGTTCCCCCTTTCCCTCCTTTTGTGTCGCGCTCACAGGCAGGCGCTGGCCAAGGACTCGTTGCTGCTGTCGCAGCTGGTGGCGCAGAAGGAGAAGAAGGCGGAGGGCGTCCGCCTGGCCGAGATCAAAGCGTTGCGGCTGCGCGAGCAGCTGCGGGCCACGGAGACGGTGCTCTCGGCCAACTCCACGCTGATGCGCAAGATCGACGAGCAGGTGAGCGAGCGTCGGGTTTCAAAAAAAAAAACGTTGAAAAAAATCGCGAGCTAAAATATCGTCGCGAAAATATTCTGACTCTACTCCTTTTGTTTCACCAGCTAAGGTCCACTGAGCTGTATTATAGCTCTTTTTTTTCTTTAGAAGCGACCTGGGCCACAAATGATGATAGCTAGATGAAAGTGGCTTATCATCACGTGGTAAAGTTACACCGGCCCAAATACTCTTTAAACGCGTGACGTTGATTCTAAATGCGGAGGGAAAACACCGGAGGACCCGGAGAAAGTCCCACGCGACCGTGGGGAGAGAAACACGCAAACTCCAAATCTATACAGCAGGCGTCGGGGTCAGGGTCCGGATCGAACCCACGACTTCCTGTATACCAGGGGATGTAGTTAACATCTCCTAGCCACCGCAGTTCACCCGATTCGGGTCTGTGAGCATTGGCAAAAGTAGGGGGTCCAGTGTGTCTGCAGATATCACGCCGCTCGGTTTAATCACGTGGCGCTTTCGTGGCCAATATTATCTTTAATGTTACGGAAGATATCACTTCAAATGTTATCTGCAATATAAACAAAGACCTTAATGTAATTATTCTTTGGTTCTTTCGGTTAATGTAAGTCTCAAAAACCTCTAGGGCACTTCCCGACAGGGTAGAAAGCTGACATTTGGTACATCGGCGTGTCTCGCTGCAGTCATACCCGAGTTACGTCTTCCCCCTTTTACGTTTCGCAAATAAGTCGTCACTTTGACTCGCGCCGCGACGCGATGAGCATCGCCTCAAGCCCGCACTCGCGTCACTCACAGCGGCGGCGTCCGTCCTTTCTCGTTATCCGTCGCCTCTAGGCCTTCGCCTCCTCCACAGGGCTTTGATTCACTTCACCCACCCCCCTCACCTCACCTCACCTCACCCACCTCACCCACCCCTCTCACTTCCTCTCACCCAACCCTCCCACCTCACCTCACCCA
>CM025674.1:565272-590918 GCA_014621495.2 Entosphenus tridentatus
GACTCGCGCGGAGACCCACAGACTCGCGCGGAGACCCACAGACTCGCACAGATACCCACAGACTCACACGGAGACCCACAGACTTACACGGAGACCCACAGACTCGCGCGGAGACCCACAGACTCACACAGACTCACACAGACTCACACAGATACCCACAGACTCACACGGAGACCCACAGACTTACACAGAGACCCACAGACTCGTGCAGAGTTGTCCTTCCCCCGCACCTCCGACTAGCACATTTGGCTACGTACGGTGCTAAAGAAGTTTTACATTCATACGCCCGCCGCTGAATGGGAACGACGCAACCCGAAAAACACACACGTCTCGTAGACTACGTTTGCGGGAAACCTCTCCCTTACTTCCCGAGGGCCACGCACGAACGACTTCCAAATATCCGGGCTGATGGGCGAGCGCCGACCGCGCTACGAACGCGGCCGCCTGGCTCTGGCTTCCAGTCACGGGCCCGCGTCGGTGGCTTGTGATATCAGAACCGGTTCCCGGGGCCTCCTCCCCCCAACGTCGATTCCACCTTACACGAGTTGTCGGTGCGGCGTGTCAACATCGGCGCTGCGGAGACGAAAGCAGCCGGCCGTGGTGCCGTGACGGCAACACCACCTCCTCGTGCGCCGTGCCGGCCTTCGTAGGTGCTCGCCTCAACGAGCGGGCTACGTGCGGGAACTTACAGTAAACTAAACTTTAAACTTTACCAGGTAAGGCCCACTAAGCTATAGCTCTTTTTGAGAGACGACCTGGCCGCAAATGAGAGCTCCGTGAAGTGGCTTATCACGTGGAAATTTATAGCGGTCAAATACTCTAAAACACGTGATGTCAATTCTAAATGTGGAGGGTAAAACCAGAGGACCCGGAGAAAAATCCACGCGACCACGGGGAGAACATGCAAACTCGGGCACCGTCAGGGTCGGGATCGAACCCACGACCTCCTGTGTACCAGGCGAGGCAGTTAACATCTAGCCACCGTGATGATGATGAGAGACGCAAACTACAAATATACAGCAGCAGGTGTCAGGGTCGGGATCGAACTCACGACCTCCTGTACACCAGGCGAGGTAGTTAACATCTCCTAGCCACCGTGATGATGATGAGAGACGCAAACTCCAAATATACAGCAACAGGCGTCAGGGTTGAGATCGAACCCACAACCTCCTGTACACCAGGTGAGGTAGTTAACATCTCCTGGCCACCGTGGTGATGATGATGAGAGACACACAAACTCCAAATATACAGCAGGT
Organism: Entosphenus tridentatus; assembly: GCA_014621495.2. Taxonomy (NCBI): domain Eukaryota; kingdom Metazoa; phylum Chordata; class Hyperoartia; order Petromyzontiformes; family Petromyzontidae; genus Entosphenus; species Entosphenus tridentatus. The sequence continues at coordinate 566,529 of CM025674.1, forward strand.
GTTAAGGGTTGGGATAGAACCCACGACCTCCTGTATTCCAGGCGAGGTAGTTAACATCTCACATAGGTCAGTTACGCCGTGAGGTCACCGCGTCGTTCTGCACGACGCTCGGAGGCACGGCTCCGCTCCCGCAGCCTGGATAAAAACGAGCCGTCCCCGTCGTCGCGAGCCCGGCGCGGCTCCGCTGTGCGGTGGGGAAGAAAAAAAGAGGCGCCAACGTCTTTGTGTCGGTCGGCTGGCGGCCGCGTGCAGGTTGTGGACGTGTACGTGGGCTGCCTGCCGCCCTGCCAACGCTCGGCGGCGCTGGAGAGGCTGCACGCGCTGGCGCCCACCAACGCCGCGCTGGCGTTACGGTAATGCCACTCAAGGGGCACCTCCGTCCGCCAACGGGGGGACACGCTCCTCTATCCCGGCACGCTCCTCTCGCCCGCCACATGGCACTGCGCTCGCCCGGCCATGATGCCTTAGTACCCGTCGCTGATCTCGTCGAGGGGCAATAAACCGTCATCCTCACAACGGCGGATTTTGGTTCGCAGTCGAACGAAGACGGTCACCGCATCGCGCGTGTTCATGTGCGCTTGTGCGGCCGTCTGGAACGCTCCTCCCGATATTAGGAAGGCGCTGGAGCTGTGCACTTTTAAATCTAGATTTTTTTAAACAAATTTTTTTCCCTCAACATTCATACATCCATGATGCACTGCTCCAGCAAGCTACATCACACTACTGCCGTAGCCCCAGCAGGGCTCCTCCTATCCAGCCGTGGCACACACTGCGCTAACCCTCGCACTGCACCAACCTGCAATCGCATAACCCTCCTTACGTGGTGGTGGTGCGGTTTGTAAGGATGGAGGGACAGGACGACGATGATGGTGGTGGTGGGAACAATGTTGGTGTCAACGTTAGTGTTGGTGGCAGCTGGAACAATGACGGTGATGATGAGTCGCACAAGTGATATTGCTTGTGGCGACGGTGCTGATGGTAGCGTTGCTAGAAATTGGACTGACGATGATGATAGCGTTGATATTGGCCTTTGACGTTGGGTTGTGATGATAGCGTAGCCGGAATGATGATCGATGTTGGGTTGTGACGATGGCCAGGGGATGAGTGATGTTGAAGTGGGGGAGGGGGGGGGGTCGGTAGCGCTCATGACGATGAAGATAGGTGGGCTGCCTTTGTGCTGCCCCCTCCTACCTATACCCCTCCCTCCCCCCATCCCACCCCCTCCCCAACCCAACCCAGGTTGCTGGTGGCGGAGGCGGAGGAGGGAAACGTCCACAGCGTTGCTCTGCAGGCCAAGCTGCTGATCCAGAGGCTGCCCTCCTGTCTTTTCATCTGGAAAATGTACTGTTGGGCCTCGACGCTCGGTGCCTTTTTTGAACGCCGAGACAAAAAATCCCGCGGCCGGAACGTCATCCCCAGTGCCCTGTGCTTCACCACCACCACCACCACCATTATCATCAACGCTCATCGCTGCCATCATCATTTCCATCATCGCCGAGACCGCCACTGTCATTGTGTGCACGTTGAATTTCTTTCACGCCGTACGTAGCCAAACCGTGCAATTCGGAGGTACGGGGGGGAGAAAGACAACCAATTATCATTGCTATCATCCTTACCATTATCACCGTCACTACCATCATCATCAACAGCGGGTAGTACCACCACCATCGCTGTCATCAACAACATCACCACCACGACCATCATTTATCAACGCTTTCATCACCACAATTGTTATCATCACGACTCCGGATCAGGATTCGCTTGATGAATCAAATGTGTAGCGGTCTCTAATGGCTGCCCGCGGGTCAATGTGCGCACGCAGTACGTGCGAATTAAAATTGATCAATTTTTTTTACTTACGCCCGCAAGATTCCACGAGCGGTCTCGTGAACGTTTAAGCCACCGATGCCGTTGTCCGCCGAGGCTTCGACCGGCATCGTTGTACAAACCCCCCCCCCCTTTCCGTTAACCACCGTCTCTCCACCGTCGCCGCCCCCCCCCCGCCTGCCTGTTGGTGTTCTGGGTGGGCGTCTGCTCGCAAGTGTGACGTGCAGTGTCACCCCCGATGGCGGTGGTCACGTTGGCGTGCGGTTATAAAAATCAAGAAAGCCGCTCCCCTCGTTCAAATGCCCTGCCAGGTGCCATCCGGCGGCTTTTGGCCGTGGTGGCGGCGGTGATCCAAACCACTCGCTCGGCACGTAACGATTCGCAGTCGGCGCTGTAACAATCGGCTCTTCCTTCGCTTCGCAGTACCTGTCTTGTGTCGTGCCGCGTGATTTCCTCCGTCGGCCCACAATGTTGGCGACCGGTAACGTGCGGTGGTTTTGCTCGAACCTTTAACGAACCGATTTCTTTAACCCGCGCAGGTTTTTTTTGACGCGCCGAAACGCGCGTACACGCGAGCGTGAGAACAGAGCCGTCGACTAATATCGGTGCTTGCTCCCGGCAGGAATTGTGCCTGCGGGGGAAACACGCGCCGCGCAAAACATTTGGACCCGCAAGCAAAAATGTGATCCTGAAATCGGGAGAGAAATACACGAGTTTAAGAGAACTCGATAAATGTAGAGCCATTGCTTCGATAAAATAACTCGACGCATTTGTCCAACGCTGGCCTTCGACGTAAAAAAAAAACTATGAAATGGTCGACGTTTCAAGCAACGGTCCTTCTTCGCAGCACGTAAGATGCCGGGGAGGTAGAGTGAAACATCCTGCGTCTCTGCGCTGTGAAGAACCATTGTCCCTAACTCCCCCCCCCCCCCCCCCTGCCCCACGCTGTATATTTAAAAAAAAAATTTTTAAGCCGAAGTCTTCATGACGAATGCTAGTAGTTGTTTATCCACGCTCCTGCGCCGCTGCCCAAATGCTTTAAGTGTCGCCGAGTAATGGATCCTTGAACAGAATTGCGACCCCGCAAATCGTTTCCCAGGCCTAATGCACTGGCGCTTAGCATGCAGTTGCTGGGCGCAGGAGCTGAGCGACAATGTTGGGTGTGGATCCCTGTTGCTGCCGTCACATCTGGGCCGACGCGGTGGCTAGGAGATGTTAACTACCTCGCCTGGTATACAAGAGGGTCGTGGGTTCGATCCCGACCCAGACGCCTGTTGTATATTAGGAGTTTGCGTGTTTTCCCTGTGGTCGCGTGGATTTTTCTCTGGGTCCTCCGTTTTTTTTTCCCTCCACATATAGAAACGTGTTTCGGAGTATTTGGCCGCTATAAAATTCCGCGGCATAGTTCGGCGAGCCTTGCCTGGTAAAATAAAATCGTTTCTAGTTTAGTTTACCGCTCCTCTGCTGCTTATGCTGTTGCCAATTGTTGCCACCGCTGCTGTAACTGCTGTGTCTCCGTCGCCGCTTTAAAAGCAGCTTCCTCTTCCCGATTGCAGAGTCATCGCTGCCACGAGAAAACTTCACGGCCCGTCGGAGGTGAGGACCGACGCACCGACATATACCGACTTTGTGATTGGAGCGCGGCCTCGGTTGCCTGCAACACTCGTCGGCGTCGTCCTCATCGCCGCCGCCGCCAATTTTATCGTCGCAAACCGTTGAGTTACAGGTTGAACACGCTTTAATAGGGCGAGAGAAACGCGACACGGCACCGGGATACTCCTGTTTACACGAGTTGACCTGCTGTTTCTGCCGGTCGTGGGCGATTTATTGCCGTGTATAATTCGGATTCGATCATTTGTGGTGTAATTATCGAAATGTGGCAAATTTGGATCCCCCCCGAGTCTGACGCGCATAGTGGCCTACTAATCTTGCGAATGACGTCGGAGGGGGGATCTTTAATGGCCACTGTGAAGCAGATGGCGCGTAGTGTAATAGTTTTAACACGTAGGCTTTCGCGACCAAATTTATCCATGAGGTTTTGTTGGGTTTGGTCGCGTGAATATAAATGTGTCGTTAAAGCCTGCCACCACCCCGACACAGCCATTTAGCAAGGTTTGTCACTTAAACAAAACATGCCAATTACCAGCTCAGCACAATGGTTTGTTGGAGCGCAAACCCACAACATTTCATGGGTGGAAAAAACCCGATTTTTCCAGCGGCAGGCATCGGGTTTTTTCTTTAATACAATTAAACCCGATTTCGGGGGATTAAAACCTGGCTTAATGAATACGAAACTCTGATCCAAGGCTTAGGCTGCTTCCTCGTCGGTGCTACTATCGTACTTGGGGCCGTCAGGCACGGGGTAGTCATAATCATAATATTCATAATATAGGTTTTTGGGTCAGATCGTGTTATTTATAAATGTGTCATAACCCTCCACCACCCGACATGGTCAAATAGTAAAAAATGTGTCACGTGTTTCAAAGGACAAAATAATTCACTTCTTTAGCCGAACGGTGTGCTGAAGAGAGAATCAACAGCATTATAAATTTGAGTACGACGGGGTAGTCGTAGAATGTGGCGGGCAGGTTGGTCTTGATGAACAAGAGCTTCTCCACAATCGTGGGCGCCGCCAGTGAGTTCCTTAACTTGGAATGAATGAAGCCCATCGTTGAGAAGTGTGCGGTTCTGCAATTAGAACCAATTAAACCGGATTTCTCCCAATCTCAGATGATCGGGTTTAATATAAAAGACATAACCGGAAGCAACAGGAGAGCTTCACCATTCTTGCCCGATGAAGCTGATTGTAATTATCAGCGAAACGTCGTGCTACTAAAATTTTAAAATTCTGTTGATTCTCTCTTCAGCACACCGGTGGGCTAAAGAAGTGAATTATTTTGTCCTTTGAAAGACGTGACACTTTTTTTACTGTTTGGCCGTGTCGGGTGGTGGAGGGTTACGACACATTTATAAATAACGCGATCTGACCCAAAAACTTAGATTATGAATTCGAGTACGGATTTCTGTCGGTAATTACAACCAGCCTCATCAGGCGACAGCCAGAATTGCGTAACAGTTATTGCAGTGTTATCCAGGGCGGCCCGCCGAATTCAAACCACGAACGTCTGCAACGAATGCGTGATCGCCCGGCAACTTCCCGCCCTCGGCGACGTGGAGAAAGCGTCGCGTTGCCTGAGCCCTCGCTCGTGTGTGCTCCGTGTCTTCCCCCAGCTGCGGCGCCTGTTCGTCCGAGCTCTGCACTGCCTTCCGCTCTCCGCGTCGCTCTGGAAAGATGTAACCGACCGCACCTGCACCGCACGAGTGCTCGCGACACACACGGGGTGGCGGCGGTGGTGGTGGTTGCTAGGTTTATTTGCTCTGCAGGTTGGGAAGGTCAGGACCGAGTTATCACTCCCCCGGCCGACGCTGCTGTGGTGTCGTGGTTAACACGCTAGACTTGCAATCCAGAGGGAGCCTGTTTGATTCCATCTCCCGGCGGAAGATTTCTTAAATCTGCCCGCCCGCATTGCTGCACCCAGCAGCATAAATTGGCTTCGCCAGTCAGATCGGGAGGTCATGTGTGGCGAGATAAAGTGTGGTTACATCTCGGTTTTGGGTAAAGACCTCCCGACAGCCGATGCCCATCCCTCTTGCGATGCAGAAATCCATCTCCTGCACGTGAGCCGATTTCATCGCTCCATTTTCGGGGCCGGCCATCTCCGACAGCGGTCTCAGCCATTGGCCATGCCCAAGCGCGCACTTAACTTTGCTTAACGGGCGACGTCCTGCAATTTGTCCGATGTGTTCCTCCGTCTGTCACTTAGGTGCAATTCGAATCGCACATCTCATCACGCTTTGCACGCTTTTAGCTCCATTTTCTTTTGTCCGCGTGCCATGCCTTCTGATCGTATCATCGCGGGTAATTTCAACTCGATGATGACTGAGGATGTTGCTTTGCATTACACAAAGTTTTTTCAAAAAGCACTCCAGAACCTGCTGTCCGCTCGCCCATACTTCATCGTCTTGATCCCGGTCCACCTTCTGATTTGCTTTCTAATCGTGTCCCTCACAACAGATATCAACTTACAATAATAACAGTAAAATGTGGAGACTAACACACCATGGCAAGCACCGAGAAAAGTGTCATCTTCTCTGTCAAAAGCCGCCCCCCCCCCCCCCACTATTGCTTGGGGATTAGCTGCTTGGCTACTGCTATTCTGTGCCTTCTTCTCTAGCTGCATCCTTCCCTCTCGCCCTCGGGTCTCCCTTACTCCTTGCGCAGTGCACCGGTGGAATCCATCCTCATCGTCGTTCTAATTGCATCGTCTTTGTCTCTGGTCCAACACGTGCTCGATCCGTCCAAGTCTTGCCTCAAGAATAATAGTAACAACCACCACCAGCACCACCTCGCCGCCAAGGCACCAGTCGTCTTCATTCCGCCTCCTTTCTCTCGGAAGATAATTTTCATCTTGGAATTCTCATCTCTGCCCGCTCGAGCACCCTCCTACTATGGTGCCCCACGTGTATTGTGTGCGCACCGTGGTACCGGTGGGCCCAAAGCGTGTCGCGACGATTGGCTCGCCAGCTAGAAGAACAACGCTCCCAACGCCATCGTCGCCGCTAACCCGTCGCCCCAACGCGCCGTCTCACCACCGTATGCACCGCGTGCAGTTTGTGCTCGCGGAAGCGGAGGCTGCGGCGGCGTCTTCGGCATGCGGCGGTGGCGGCGGCAAAGGGGAAGCGCCCGTGCAGCGTGCGCTGGCTCTGTGCCGCGAGGCCGGGGTCAGCCTTGCGGAGCTGCTGCCCTCCTCCGTCACGCTCTCACCGGGCCACGCCACCTCGTAAGTCCCCCCCGGCCTGGCGGTCGCCGGTGCCCGCCGGTGCCGGCCGGTGCCCGCCGCCACCCACCAGGGCGCAGGAGGGGGGTGGCGGCGGGGGGGCGCGTGGGGGGGGGGGGAACCCCCCCCCCCCCCCCCCCAACCCCCCCCCGCCGCGGGGTATGAAAAACCCCCCTGTCCCCCCCCCCCCCTTCCTCTCTCCTGTGCCTGACACCGCTCGACTCGTTCTGGGACCCCGAAGGCAGTATTATGAAAGTTTCCTCGCATTTACTTTTTAATGTCCGTCGAAGCTGCGGTTGGGGGGAGCGTAACGATCGATTTGAGTTTTTGCACCGCAGTTCGGTGTGGGCCTCGTTGGGTTTTAGTTGGGCCCCCGTGCGTCTTCTCCGCACGTCTTTCACTGTGACGGGTGCATTCTCGTGAAACTTAAAAAAAAACGAAAAAAATGCAAAACGGAGGAGAAAATGCCGTGAAATCACAGTATTTGCTACAGACGGTAACCATGGCTCCACTTTACCTGTTGTGTTAAAAGTTGCTCTGGAGGGCTCCGTTTTTGCAGGACTGCTGCGACAGATGAATAGTCCCCACCTCCCCACCCCATCACCAAGGCAAGGACCACCAGCAAGCGCTAGCACTTTGCCAAGAGTGGCCGTTTCTCTCTCTCTCGCGCGATGGGACTGTGAAGCCGGATCGGTTTACAAGAAACGAGAGGTCGGCTGGCAAGTTGCGCTACTTTTGCGCTCGCAATGGCTGGCTCGCGCCGATCACCCGTAGGCTGCAAGTGCGCAGGGAACACCCTTCCGCCCGCCTCGCCCCACGTCATGCCACGGATGAGCAGGGATTATAAAGCGTTCCTGAAGCGTTGACTTACCGTATAGATATTACCAATTGTTCATTTAAATATGTGTACAAAAAAAATTATGACGAAAGTGCCAGTTGATAATAAAAAAACATTTATTAAATTCAAGGGTCCCAGTTTGAGTTTTTTTGTTGTTGTTGATCTAAGTGTGTCCACGGTTGTATAAGAACCGGGAATAAAAACAAAAAGGCTCCCAGATGTGTACTGCCTTGTCCTTCGATGCCAAAACGTCGGACATCGTATCCAAGGACACACGGTACGAACCCCAAAAACACAAGGGGGCGGTCACATGGAACAACCCACACCAGAATAAGTCGCTGATCATTTGTTGAAGTCTCATATTCTAGATTCACATCGTCAAGCTACCACTGTAACGGTTGTTTGGCAAACTGGTAAAAAAAAAAAATACTCTTGTACAGAATTTTTTTATTGGCCAAAAGTAACTTTTAAACATTCTGCACAAGAGAAAAATATAATTCCTTAAGTTAAAATAGAAGTGCCATTTCAGGCATTTCAATCCCTCGGTATCTGTTACATTGGGAATGTGGCAACATTTTATGAACGAATGGCTGAACAAGACTTTGAGATACCTTTGGCGGGCAAACGACACACGAACACGTACAGGCAGGGGTCACCCTCTGTCACCAACAGATGAATATCGTTTGCAGTCTTGTGTCAAAGTGGTCGGCCTCGTATAGCCGGGCCATATCCAATAAAGTTGCAGGCTGGAGGTGTAGGCCCATCTGCGTTGTGCGTATGTATGTTGAACATCTTTTGCATCACGCGTAGCCAACCGTGCTAATCAATGTTACACGCAAATCAACAGTCCCGCGCCCCTCCACGGAAATTCAATGAATTGCCACGATTTGATATTCGAAACGATTTTGAACATTGTAGTGTTTGTAAAAGAACCCACCAGTGCACCCACAAGTCGTACACACCCACCCCACAACCAGCACAGACATCATTCGACGCATGTATAGCGAGCTTAAGAATCAATACGAATTGATGCGCCTCTATTCGCCGCACACCACTGTGATGAGCGCGCTTGGGTCTGTCTCAATAGTCACTCCCCTTTGACGGCGAGGGGTGGCAGCTACTGTGGGCATCCTGGCTATTCAAACAACCCTCCAAAGTGGGTGTGTGGCTAAAACAACACACCACACTTTGAGTCAGGGTGGTTTTCCTTCCCTTCGGCAAGGTAATATGCTGCTTTGTGCTGATGGAACTTTTACGTGCACGACTATGAGTCAATACTGGGTTGCGTAGAATTAACAATTATATGACAATCTTGTGGTTTAGTTAAACATGATAAACTAGGGTTTGTCGGTACTGCACGTAGTATGGCAACAGGGATAAATGAGAGCATAAGGAAATTCCACCTGTAATCTCAGCTATAGCCCATAGGGGTCTGCAACTAAAATAAGGGGCTTTTTTCTTCGAATTTGGTAAAAAAATGTGCAATTGCACTGTGTGGTGAAACCGAGACGGTGTTCCTCAAATAACGTCACAAAGCAGTCCCTGGAAGAGCCACATGCAGCTCTGGAGCAGCCGGTCGCTGACCCTGCTCTAGAAGGACATCTCCAACTCCCAGAGCGGGGCCGTGCCCCCCGACTCTGGCCACAACAGCTTACAGGGTGAGTACAATGCACCCGCAGCCGATATGTTAACCACCTCGCCTGGTATACAGGCAATTGTGGGTTCGATCCTGATGCTTGTATTTTTGCCTCCCTGTGGTGGCATGGACTTTTTTCCGGGACCTTCGGTTTTCCCCTCATTTAGAATCGATGTGTTGTAGATTATTTGGCTGCTATACATTTATACGTGATGAGTCACTTTTATCTTTCATCCGTGGCCTGGTCCCGTCTGAAAAAGCGCTATATAGCTCAATGGGGCCTTACTGGGTAAAATAAATAGTTTTAGTTTCACGCTACAGGGTCGGGCTGTCGGTCAATGGGTGGGAATCTGCGTTCTAGGACCTTAGTCTGGCGGCGCCGGGTCTGCCCGCAGCAGTGGGCGCACCGCGCCTAGCGGCGGGCGCGCTAGCGCACCGTGCCTTCTTCCCCTTGGCCGACTTGGGGCAGACGGCGTCTTGGGGAGGTGTGGGGATCGGCTTCCAGGGGACGGGGTTGTAGAAGCTGGGCGCCGGGTAGCCTGCGTTGCTGTAGGTGCCTGTGGGTTGGGAGGGGGGGGGGGTGCATGTTAAAAAAAAAACTTCGTTTTCAATAGAGGCGGACCGAAACTGAAGTTCTGGTTTTGCCCAAAACCGAAAGTAAAAAATTTACTTTCGGCCAAAACCGAAAGTATGCCGAAAGAGGCCATTTGCCAATTTTCGGCGCCGAAACCGAACTTCGGTCGGCCTCTAGTTTTAAATTGTCCCAGATAAGGCCTTGTGAGCTGCTATAGAGCTCTTTGACAGAAGCGACCTGACTATCACAAATGTTAGCTCAATGAAGTGTGCTTATAACGTGGAAATTTATAGCAGCCAAACCAAAACAAACAGGAGTAATATCCACACCACCAAAGGGAAAACACGCAAACTCCAAATATACTCAGGTATCAGGATCGGGATTGAAGCCACGAAACTCTCGTCTACCAGGCGAGGCAGTTAACAGCTCGCCACTGTGGCACCTCAGCGATAGTTAACATCACGTGGCTACAACACAAACAACGAAGAGCGGTACCGTTTTAATTAACATCGAAAATACGAATGCACCAAAAGGGGAAAATAAACCCCACATAGGGTTTTTGCCCTGCATTGTATCCCCTCGAAACAGCTCGCATCCCCTGGGGGACTTGAATGACTGAAGCTACGATGGTTAACTGACGCCCTCTCAAATCTCGGGTGCTGGCTGTGTAGCCGACTCAGGCGGTCGGCGTGACTAAGCGTGCGGTCAGCGTGACTAAGCGTGAGGTCGCCACCGCCCCCACCCACCGTTTCCTTTGCCCAGCGGCCACTCGCGTTTGGGCCGAGGTCTCGTCTTCGCTTTTTCCAGCCACTCCCGAAACTCCCTCTCCGCCCTCTCCCTCCTCTCGCGTTTTTCTGCCGCCAGCCGCTCCGTCTCCTCCTGGATGGGGGGGGGGGGTTTCAACTCGATTCTTTAATTTTCGCGAAGTAAAAGTTACAAAATCACCACGACTGGCGCCCCCTTCTCTTCAGATCTCGGTAGACTGGTGGTGATGGGGTGGGGGGGTCTGTGTTGCTGAGTGGAGCACGTGAAGGGAAGTTCAGAGTTAACAGGGTGGTCTGTGTTGCGGACGCAGTCGAGAGTGAACAGGGTGGTCCGTGTTGTGGAGGGAGTGGAAAGGTAACGGGGTGGTCTGTTGTGAAGGGAGTGGAGATGTAATGGGGTGGTCTGTGTTGCGGATGGAGTGGAAAGTTAACAGGACGGTCTGTGTTGTGGAGAGGTAACGAGGTGGTCTGTGTTGCGGGTGCAGTGGAGAGGTAACGAGGTGGTCTGTGTTGCAGACGGAGTGGAGAGGTAACGAGGTGGTCTGTGTTGCGGGTGCAGTGGAGAGGTAACTAGGTGGTCTGTGTTGTGGAGGGAGTGGAAAGGTAACGGGGTGGTCTGTTGTGAAGGGAGTGGAGGTTTAATGGGGTGGTCTGTGTTGTGGATGGAGTGTAGAGTTAACAGGGTGGTCGGTGTTGTGAAAAGGTAACAAGGTGGTCTGTGTTGCGGGCGGAGTGGAGAGGTAACGACGTGGTCTGTGTTGCAGGCGGAGTGGAGAGTTAACAGGGTGGTCTGTGTTGTGGAGATGTAACGGGGCGGGGCGGGCCTGCATTGCGGAGGGAGTGTGCGAGTGTGCCGCACCTGCTGCCTCTGCTTCTTCTCCTTCTCGGCCGCGGCCTTGTGCTGCAGCCACTGCTGGTAGCTCTCGTGCGCCTTCTCCAAGATCCTCTGCCTGTCCTGCTCCCTCTCCTCCATCTTCGTGCGCTCCTTGCGCTCCGTCTGCTCTTCCTCGAGCTGCAACTGAGCACACCGCGGGGGGTGGCTGACGTGACGTTGCAGCCCGCGAATTCGTAGCCCGCCCGCCCGCACAGGACCCACGTGATTCCAGTGCCACGGTGGCAAAAATGTTAACTACCTCGCCTGTTATACAGGAGGTCGTAAGTTCGATCCTGACCCTGATGCATATTTGGAGTTTGCATGTTCACTCTCCCCGTGGTCGTGTGGATTTTTCTCCGGGTACTCCGGTTTTTCACTGCACATTTAGAATCAAATTCATGCGTTTTGAGTATTTGGCTGCTATAAATTTCCACGTTGAGCTATCAAACGTGGCCAGGTCGATTTTGAAAAAGAGCTGTATAGCTCAGTTGGGCCTTATCCAGTAAAATAAAAAATTAACCCGTAAAAACAAAGTTTTTCACTATAAATCCTTTATATGCGTGGCGGCTAGAGTCCTCTCGTCCTCTGGCTTGAGATGGCTGCCACCTATGGGTCAGATGATTGTCTGGCACCATTAAGCAATTGGCAAATAAATATTTATTTATTTTTCCCTAAACAGTGTAAAATTTTGGAAAAAAAAATCACGAAAATGCATTGTCACGCACAACGAGTCTGTGTGCAAAATGTCAGCTCGATTGGATCACGGGAAGTGGGTTAAAAAACGACCGAAAGATTTGCACGGTCCTAAGCAAGCAAGCAAGCGAACTTAATATAAAGGATTTAAAAATAGATTAGTTTTAGTTTTGTTGTTTCCCGTGCCATATCCCACCTGCTCCAATTTATTCCTCATCCACTCGTGCACGCGCTCCGCTGTCTTCCTGCTCTTCTCCGATTTGATCTCCTCTTCAGTTCGTTGCTTCTCTTTGCGGTGCCGCTCCTGTGAAGGAAGAGAGGTGGGCGGTGTTGGTGGTGTCAAGACAGGATTTCTTGTACGACACTGCAGCACTCGTGCATTCACACGAGTCAGCGTAGCTATCAAGTGTTCAGACAATGCAAATGCACCAGGTCACGTATTGAATTGCATAAGAATATATTTGTATTTACGCAAATGGTATGCAAAATATGTGCTCCTGTTACATTTCTGCTAATGGGACAAACTGTACAAATGAGGCAAACTCGAAGACAATACAAATAAATCTACGCAAAAAAAAATAATTCTTGATTAAAATCACAAACTCTTAATTGTTCTGCTTCACCGAGGCGGGTGAATTAATTAGATGCCCAGTGTCTGCCCCCGTGGCACACTCCCAGATTTAATTTCCAGCACCACCACCAATGGCACCCCCCCTCCCTCCCCGCGCCTACGCTTCGTGCACGCTGCTCCAGCTGTCGCCGCTCCTCCACAGTCTTCCTCACGAGCCAATCCTCCCAGGCCGACAGTCCAGCAGGTGGGGGGCCGCCACCCTCTCTACGAGGTCCCCGCGGGGAGGATTTGCGCTTGGGGAAGTTCCGATCCCGGCTGTGGGCCGTCGCCACCGCCTGCACCCGACGGGAGCTGCACGCGCCCCCCCCCGCCCACCGCACCGTACAGAATCGGAATCTTTATCCTGGAGAAATCCAATGGGTTACGGAGAACTTTTTCACAGAGGTCCAGTAGGGGCGTGTCAGAAAGTTACAAAAGCAAACTATGCAAATCACGATAGTGCTCTGGCTGGTGCTTGGTGGATTAAAAGTATGTGGATTCAAAAAAGCCGTGACCTAACTACAACAGAAAACAGGGTGAGATGAAATCATACAAATTTGCCAATACTGCACAGGAACAAACTCCGCAAAGGAATGGAAGGAAATGGGGGGGGAGGCCTTTGCCAAGCAGCGGGAAGCTAAAGAGAGACGACAACTACCTCAAATACAACAACAACCATACCTTGGCTCCCGGCCACACCGTGCCAAACGGGGCTTTCGCCCGTCCTCCTCCACGTCTTCGTCCTGGCTTGCGTAGCTGCTGTGGTAGATGGCGGAGAGCAGCGAGTCCGTGGAGTCTGCCCCATCACCGGCGGTGCCGGTGGCATCGCCGGCACCGGCAGCACAGCCGCTCAGCAGGGACGCCGTGTCGCCCCTGCCAGCCCCAGCGCCGTCCGCAGAGCAGGTTGGCATTGCCCCAAGCGTCTGCAGTGTGGGCAAGGTGGGGGAATGTGGTTGGTTTCACTGAAGAGGTTTGACCACTGTGTCCGCAGACAACGGGTTACAAAAAAAGGAGAGGTCCTAACAACCCTGACCCTTTACTCCTAATCCTGAACCTTAACCCAGAACCATTCAAGGACCTTGTAATAATCATCATTAGTCACCCCGTGGTGCCCTTATAAAACGCAACGTTTAACCTACTCACGCCGGCCTGTGCCCGCCCTCACAGTCCGCAATATTTGCGGAATACACCACGCCGCCGTTGACCCTGGCCATTGACCGAGCAACCCAACGTTCCTACCAGCTCCCTCCGCAGGAATGTGTTTACAGGCCACTTCAGACCTTAATGGTCACCCCGTGCCCTTATAAATCTCAACGGTCATCTTACAAAGTTCCATCACAAGGGAGAAACACAACCAAATAGCCAACCACCACCACTACACTAACCACTAGTATACTCACCACTAAATTCCTATCAACCCATTATCAGTGCCTATCTTATTACAGACCACTTCAGACCTTAATGGTCACCCCGTGCCCCTTATAAATCTCAACGTTCATCCTACAAAATCCCCATTACAAGGGAGAAACACACAAATAGAAACACATTTTTTGTGCCCACATTGAAACGGTTGTACGCTGTATGGACTTGAAAACTCACTTTCCCCGTACAAGAATACGGGATAAACCGTGCGAGTTGACAGGTATGTGATGAAGATGATACGAATGTACTTAAGACTTCAAGAACCAAAGAGTGTTTAAAAGTACACAACCCGTAAACATACACAAATAGTAAAATAAAGTGGTGAAACTATTAAGCTTAAGAGGATCTCCTTGGTGGGTAAAGGAGTATTATCGATGTATATAACCAGAAGTGTAATTTAAAACATTATCCGAGATACGCTGAAATCGAGAAGAAAACAAAGATGCTATCGTTGGAAAAATAATCGCACGTATTTAACATAGTATGAACAAATTACAATGCATATATTATCAGAGCTTGTTTTTTGTTTGCATGTTCACAAGTGGTGTGTGTAGGTTAATGCAGTGCTTGATTCTATTTGGTGTTTAAACATCTTAACACCTGTTTTATTGACAGAAAGAATAAAACCTATTCTTATTTTCCCGTAATTTAACACGTAGGCTTTCTCGACCAATATCATCCATTATATAGGTTTTTTTGGGGGGTTAGATCTTATTAAAAAAAGTATAAATGTGTCGTTAAACCCGCCACAGCCAATTAGTTAAGGTTTGTCACGTAAACAGAACATGGTCATACTCTTTATTTTTTCGGTAAAGTCACGTAGATAAAAAAAGGAAAATAAATTAAATCACCACGTTTCGGAGGCAACACAAGCTTCTGTCTAGAGGTGGAACCATCACAGCAAAATTGCTGTATCAAGTGATGTGTAAAGTGATTTAATTTATTTTCCTTACTTCACCTACGTGACTTTACCGAAAAAAACAAAGAGTATGGACCCTTGCAGTCACGAAAACTTCAAATCTAGACATAACGTGGCCAATCCGTCACTAATACAGCACCACCGATGTGTAGGAGAGAAAATCCACATTTACAACTTGTGCTGTACTAGTAACTAATTGGCACGTTTTGTTGACGTGATAAACCTTACTAATTGTCTGTGTCGGGTGGTGGCGAGTTTAACGACACGTTTTATATTTACGCGATCTCACCCGAAACAAAACCCCTCCTATTATGAATGTTTTTTATACTCTGATACCGCCAACAACAAAAAAAGTTTAAATTTTAACTTAAACGAAACGCGGCCTAGTTATCACCACGCAGCCTTCATTCAACGCCGCGCTCTCACCGTTGTCGATTCGCAGCTGGCGGGCGCCTTCTTGAGAGTCTTCAACAATAACGAAATAGCGATCGATAGTTTCTTCGTCGTTTAGTTTTCTCTTTGGGGTTTTTTTTATTCACTTTTAAAATGTAAACAACGACTGCTTAGAGGCCGAGCGCCGTCCCCACACAGAGGGCCCCGCTCGCTTGAGGCTTCGCGTTGCCCGGCAACCGCTGGGGGGAGGGGGGGCCGGGGAGTTTCTTCCCGACTCGCACCGCGCGCGGCGCGACGGTTTGCGGTCGCGTGTGGCGGGAAAATTCAAACGGGACGCGGGAGGGGGAAAGGAGGGGGGAGGGAATGGAGGGAGGAGAGGGGGGGGCAGAGGGGAGGGGCCGAGGGGGCAGAGGGGAGGGGCACTATTTTGTCCAGCGGAGCGATCCTCCACAAGATATAGTCAGCCTTGTTGCTGGGAGTGTTGGTATGTGGGCATTTAAATACAGTAAATTACTGTGTTCAGACTTACAAACCGTCCTACTTACGAAGGGGTCTCAGGAACGAATTGTGTTCATAATTCGAGGGCTGTCCGCACAACTTGTGCATTGCATAGCCAAGCTCACCATGAACAAAGGAAAAGTTGCAAATGTGAACTGCGATATAGAAATTTAGTTACACCATTCACAAATACTGCACTGAGTGCGTTAGTTTGGTTCATTGGTCAGGTTGGATATGAAATATTGTAAGTTTATCACAAAAAAAAACCAAAAGTCAATACGTAACTCAAGCTATCATTTTATTAACTTCTTCGAATCGATAGACATCAAGACGATTAAAAAGAAAGTTACACATGGGATGATTTAATATTAAAAACACATACAACACTTTTTACACACTGCATTCGTACAACTTATTGCCGAGGGTTGGCATAAAGCGATCTCATTTCACACGCAATCACGCTGACATGGTCACGCACACACACCTGTCAACCCATACGGTTTACCTGTATTCTTGTACAGGCAAATTGAGTTAAAAAATAAATGTTTTTGTCTATGTGTGTTTACCCTTGTGATGAGACTCTGCAGGATGAACGTTGAGATTTATAAGGGCACGGGGCGACCAATACGTTCTGAATTGGTCTGTAATAAGGTAGGATTGACAGGTATGCGCAAATTATATTTAGACATCACCGCAAGCATTTTAGCCACACTAATCAGACTGGAAGAGGACGCTGCGACCTGCCCAGTGTTTATTTCTATTCAGCACGTTTCGGATTTCTGGTAACATTATGACCACAGGATTGATGCCACCGCTTGCTGCATGCAGCTGCAATAACACAAATGCAATATAAACACAAATTCTGCAAATTCTCAATCCGCTCGTGGATGAAGGCATCTCAATATTATGTGCGTCATGGCTTTTTGTTTTTAACCATACTTCACCACGCTGGTCAGTGTGATTGTGAAGGTGGTTGGAGGGAAATGGTGTTGGGGCAGGGGAGCGTACAACACGTTCTGATGGGTTTTTTTTATTTCGCTGTTTTTTTATATTTTGCTTTGCCATATTGACGACGCAGATCACGCTCACAAATTAGACTTCTCTCTGGTCTGGAGTTCTCACCCTGGCTAAACTAAAAACTGTTAATTGGTAATTGCACTAAGGTTCATAGTACAGCAGCGGCAGCAGCACACCAACCACGAAACGACTGCTCCATCCCAATGGAATGTGATGACAAAAAAAAGAACTCACAAATAAAAAAATAATACCGCTCAGGTTTTTGCAGCCATGCTCCTGTGTAGCTCTCCGATGGGTTGTTGAGTTGTTGTTCGGCGTTCTGTCCAACATGTGCTGGAAGCTTCTTCATTTGCAGTCCCTGAAGAAGCTCCTAGCCCATTGCATCGAAACATCGGACATTATGCTGAACAACACGTGGCACGAGCAAGACAACACATCAGAGAGCTAAACAAATATAACAAATCATTCATAAAAATCCAAATAACGGCACGATTTTGGTGACTAGGATTCCTTGACAATTGTGCACCGAGCCAGGCGGCCAGGTGATCGGGCTCACAGCCGCACTCTTTTGGCTTCGTGATGTCCAGCCTCGTCTTCGGAGGGCTGCTTCTTGTCGTCCCTCAACAAAGGCACGGCCTCCTGAGGTGCCCAGTCGATGTCACCTCCCGTGGCCTTCTCAACCTTGTCACCACAACAACAGCGCGTGAGTGTTAATGAGCGCATTGGCCATCACTGGTGCCATTAGGACCAAATATGGGACGCCGTGGTGGCGAGACATTAATTACCTCGCCTGGCATACAGGTCGTGCGTTCGATGTCAATCCTGATGCCTGTACATTTGGAGTATGCAGGTCTCTATCCCCAACACACTTTTTCTGGCGTCAGGTATTCCAACGGGTTTAAGGTAATTTTGGGGTGCTAATTCCAAATCTGGCATCAGTTTTTGTCTATCACATCAGGTTTTTGAGATATCAAATATTGCATTTTTAATTAAAACTGCAGAAGAAAAATATTAAATAAATGTGGATATCTGCATAAAATTATATTATAAACACACTATCCTAAAAATACAGCACCATATTTTAACACTAAAGCAGTCACTGACTCGCAACAACTTGCAATCATAAGTGACAGAGTTAATTTCGGGTAAAATCAATGAAAATGGGGTATGCCGATAGCATAAAAATGAGATGTGATAGAGCAAATCTGAGATCAGATTTGGAATCAGCACCCTGAAATTAGTCTAAAACATCTGCAAAATCCAGGCCAGAAAAAAATGTGTTTTTTTTGTTGACCAGTGTTTTTCTTCGGGTCCTCCGGTTTTCCCCTCCACATTTAGAATCGACGTGCGCTTAGAGAATATTGCTGCGATACATTTCCGCTTCTGAAAAAGAGCTGCACGGCTCAGCGGGCCGCCTTACCTGGTAATAAAAAAAATAGTTCAAAGAACAAAAACTAGATATGTATGTATTTGTAAAAGATTTAACAAGTTCACGGATTGGTGGACCTGAAATTTGCGAGGGTTGGAGAGGGTGAGTTATCACGTGCCCCTCCACACCAAAACTGTACCCCGACGAGATTGACTCCATGAAAGCCACAGGCGAAAGCTTGACTAAAATTCCACGGAGTTGTCATCGACTAAACTAGTGCTCTTCATACATTTTCAGAGGGGGGGGGGGGCGCTTTTCGCCGATAAGACACCATCAGTACGAGGGCCGCCACGCATTTGAAACCATAGTGGTTTGACAGCACGATAATGATGGAAGGTGTTTTCACATATGTACATGTCGGGGGGGGCAACAAGTCAGGGGCCGCACTAAAGGCCACCAGGCGGCCACCAGTGGCCCGTGGACCTTGAAATGAAGAACACAGGCCTAGACTAAAGTATGAACATTCCGACTACATTAACACAGAACTGCTTTTTGTGTTGTTAGTCGTCATTCCCCCCCCACCCCGCACTTGCGATGAATGCGGTTGGCTACGTGCGGTGAAAAAGTTGAACATACATACATCAGGGCCCACCTTCTCCGCCATGGCATGCTTCCGTGTCCAGCTTTTGGCCGTGCTGACAAAAGCTGGCTTGTTGTACTTAAACTCGGCCGACTGGAAGAGGTGCATGGGAGGAGACAACGCACCATCATTAGGTTTCTCTTTCAGACGACACCAACATCAGCCATGATCTATCCACTACTGGACGACGGCCTCCCCCACACGTCATCGCAATCCTTCAGAGTCCCGCGATGCCACGATCTATCTCGCTCCTGCGCATGAGCTGATCTCATCGCTCCATCTCCTCGCTAGTCGTTCTTTCGGGCGCGTTTTCCTCCTTTGGCTGCAATTCCACCATCATTCGTGTCCATCGATTGTCAACCCTCCTAGTCATGTCGGCCTGCCCAAACCCACTTTTCTTAACAGTCAATATTAAGTCTCTAATGTTTCTCATCTCTAATCATTTGGTTAACTGCTGATAATCGATATTTCAATATTAATTTGAAGCTTTCATGACTGCAGGAATCCATACTCTCTGGTTCTTTCTTTCACGTAGAGATAGAAAACATAATAAAATTAAACACGACGTTTCGGTCGCAACACAAGCGTCTGTCTTCAGGTGAGCCATTGTATTAGAGATTACAATGACTTCTTCAGCACCGTAGTCGTGGGGTTACATTAACAGATTAACATGCTAATCTCTAGCAATGGAATGGCCGAGGAATATTACTTGTAAATTCCATCTCTAGCCCTGTCCACTTACCCTTGGGTTGTACCCATCTCAAACCAATATGACCTCTTGCTGCAGTAGTTCTCTCGCTATATTTCTCCTGCCTCAGAAGTTCGCCTGCTGCATTTTTTCACCTGAAGATGATTGCTTGTGTTGCGATCGAAACGTCACGATTTTTTACAATTATTTTTCTATCTACGTGACTTTACCGAAAGACCCAAACAGTACAGTTATATACTGTTATTCTTGACATGTTTATTACAATTCACGTGCTTAAACCGAATATGTGCTCCGGTTAATCCGAAATCCACGTTCTCGCCTATACAGTACAGTACTTGCGTATCTTTACAACAGTGGGCAGAGTTTGATTTTGTTTGGCGTGGCTCTGCTATCCACTTAGTGGGCAAAGTCCTCTGCGCGCGAGCAGGAAAGTGTTGTCACCGAGAACGCGCATCATCGATCGGTCAATAGTTCGTTTTTTGGCATAGAGATCCGCGGAAAATGAATATTTTTGGATTATCCACGATTTTTTTAATTATCCGTGGTCGTTCCTCCCCGTCATTAACGCGGATAATCGAGAGTCTACTGCAGTTTAGTTTTGAGTACAGGGCCACCCGGCACCCCCCCCAACTTAATCGTTGAGGAGGGCTACGGGAAAGGCGCTGGACGGACGGACATACGTACGATGTCGGGCATGAGCGGGTCATCCGGGTTAGGTTCCCCCATCAGCTGCTGCACGGATGTGAGGACTGTGGACACGTTCAGAGAGGGCCTCCATGCGCCCTAACAGAGAAACAGACGAACCCCCCCCCCCCCAAGCCATTCAGCCCGTTGGAGCAAGTGCCGTTCGCGAGCAACTGTGGGAGGCCAGCACACGGCACACGAGGGGGTGGCGTGCACCGCACCACGCTTGGCCACCTATGGGTCTGCCCAGTGCTGATGTTTACACACTGACAACGGTACTCATACTGGTAGGAACCTCCTGGTTACACCAGCTCACAGGGGATTATTGTGTCCGTCCGTCGTGCAGGGAGGGGCTGGGTGGGGAGGGAGCGGCTGGGTGGGGAGGGTGGGGAGGGGCCCGGTGGGGAGGGTGGGGCTGGGTAGGGAGGGGCTGGGTGGGGAGGGTGGGGCTGGGTGGGATGGGGCTGGTCACCCCGTGGTGCCCTTATAAAACTCAACGTTTAACCTACTCACGCCGGCTTGTGCCCGCCCTCACAGGTCGGGCATATTTGCGGAATACACCACGCCGCCGTTGACCCTGGCCATTGACCGAGCAACCCAACGTTCCTACCAGCTCCCTCCGCAGGAATGTGTTTTAGGGGTGAGTCGAACTAGGGGAGGGGGTCATGACAAATTCAGATGTCACACGCCATCGATGCTAGCCAAGGCTAGAGAGGTATCGAAATCTCGCCTTTTATTTATTTTTACATTTATTCTTTGAGTATACAGTAGAACCCCTTTAAACGACCACTCGTTAACGACTAATCGCTTGACGACAGGCCTTCATGGAGCCCAATGTGTTCGCTTACCGACCATTCATCGGTATATATTAATTAATGCATTGATTACCCATGTTTCGTTTAATATGTTTATAATGTTGTTAGCATTTTTATGTTTTAATGTCAATTTTTTTAATATTATAAAGTACGTTTTTTGGGTGAAAAAAGGTAACCTTCGATGCTATCGGAACGCATTAAGCCTTTAACATGTAATTTCCTATACTCGCTTAACTACCGAATCACTTAACGACCGGTTTCATGGAACCAATTACCGTCGTTAAGAGGGCTTGTCTATTGTATGTATTTTTTTCCCTTCTAAGGCAGTGTTGTTGACAAATGCGTTGAGTCTTTCACTGCACGCACAACCGCTGTACAATCTTTTAAATGTTATTTTTTATTGGGTCTATGGTGGGCCACAACAATAACACATAAACCTTGGCGTGACCGCGGATCGTGCCAAATTAAAATCGCGAACTTTATTTGGCCTGTAGGCCATAAGTTCCCCACATCTACACGAGGATATGAAGCACCAAGGCACTTTCCGAAATACATTATTTCGTTTAATTAGCGAGAGCCATGCGAGTGTGAAGGCACCTTGGGGGAAATAAGCACCTTAGGTGGCATCTTGAGAATATCGAGGCATATTCGGCCAGCCGTGTCGATGTTCGGGTGATAGATGGGCGTCAGGAACGTCACCTTTGGGGGCTCAAATGGATACCTGCACACAGATGAGAACAAACAAAAAAAAACAGCGCATTAATAATGTACACAAACTGACTATACTAAATGATTATGTGGGTGTGTTGAACTTCTTTTGCACCGTACGTAGCCAACCGTGCTAATCGGACAACAAACTATCACAAAAAGAATTCTAGTATGGCCCTCTTGCATGCACTGCTGGGTAAAGTGCTTCAACACCATTGGTTGTGGAGGTTGTTTGACAATACTACTCCACCATACTGGTACTGGTAGGAACCTCCTGGTTACACCAGCCCACAGGGAGGGGCTGGGTGGGGAGGAGAGGGTGGGGAGGGGCTGGGTAGGGCTGGGTGGGGAGGGGCTGGTTACCCCGTGGTGCCCTTATAAAACTCAACGTTTAACCTACTCACGCCAACTTGTGCCCGCCCTCAGTCAGGCATATTTGCGGAATACACCACGCCGCCGTTGACCCTGGCCATTGACCGAGCAACCCAACGTTCCTACCAGCTCCCTCCGCAGGAATGTGTTTATTGCAGGTTGATCTTTGAGGACCCAGAACTGGTTTAGTTCTCATTTGCCAATGATGTTAGCCAGAGCCGGGAAATCAAACTCAGGTAGCCAGGTTTATAGCGCATGGGGCTAACCATTGCAACAACCACACTCCCCATTAATGTCCATAATAGTGAATATAATGGAAGACGGGTGGGGGTCAGGGGTTAATATAAAACAATGTATTTTTTCAGATTAGTTTTATGATGGAGTTAAGTGCCTCTTTGTTATATACATGCTCCCAGCATGTCCTTTACCTGTCAGGTATCTGCACCTCCAAACTGAAGATGCCTTCCTCGTAGGGAGTGCCCGCACCTCCCAGGATCTCTAGATGGAGACAAGATGAGAATCCAAGCCGAGACAATCCACGTGATGCAATCATCTCAAAGGGGAACTCGTGTCGGCTAGGGCATGGGTGCAGAACGTATGGCCCCCCTTGGGCAACACACGGCCCACAACTTCCATTAAATAAAAAAATTAACTATTTTTAATTTTACCAGGCAGAAGCGACTTGGCCACAAATGATAGCTGAACGAAGTAGCTTATCTTCTTGGCTCTTTCGGTAAAGTGACATAGAATGGAAATAATAAAACATAATAAAATACAATTCTCACGACGTTTCAGCCACAACGCAAGCAACCGTTCTCAGGTGAAGAAGAACAGGACCTGAGGACGGCTGCTTGCGCTGTGCGTTGTGGCCGAAACGTCGTGAGAAATCTATTTTATTGTTTTATTTTTATTATTTTATTATTTCCCTTCTACGTGACTTAACCGAAAGAACCAAGAATATGAATCCCTGCAGTCACGAAAGCTTTAATCGAAATTGAAGTAGCTTATCGTCACGTGCAAATTCATAGCGGCCAAATGTTATTATTCAACGCACGTTGATTCTAAATGTGGGCAGAAAACCTGGAGGACCCGGAGAAAAATCCACGCGACCACGGGGAGAACACGCAAACTCCAAATATACAGGTGTCAGGGTCGGGATCGAACCCACGACCTCCTGCATATCATGCCAGGTAGTTAACATCTCGCCACCGTGGCGGTCCACAGCCGCAAGAAGCCTACCACTTCAAAATGGCCCTCGAATTATATTCGTATTCTTCAAATTATGACACTCAAATAAGACGGCTCCCCAAGTTTGAACACTGTGTAGATACAAAAATCTGGTGTCACACTTGGCTACTTGATTATAAGATAAAGCCACATTTTTGGCATTTTAATACAGGGAAAAAAAGTGGCTTATGAACCAGAGAATGCAATAAAACCTGTCATTGTAGCTAAGCTGCACTAATCGGACACGAGAGGTGAACATTTTCAACTTGGCAATACGGTTTCGAATTTTAGTGCGCGCTAAAGTTACCTGTTGTTTTTCAAGTAGCACTGAGCACACAGACAATGCCTATACTTCTAGCGTGGTCAAAGTTATGCACTTTGGTAGCATTCTCCCACATGAGTAATGTTAATCAATTCTCAAGAGCTGGAATTTATCCCAATTAAGTTTCTGAACCAAATTTAAACGCAATGGGTTTTGTACATTTACCGATGACCAGGCCAAGACCATCAACTCGGCGAATTTGGCAAAACTTGTTTAAACCACAGGCCGCTACAAGCTGGCTTCAATCCCACCATCTTCAGTGGTTGCCGTTGTCACAGCGCTCAGAACGACCCTCCGAGCCACAACACCCTCTGCATGACAGCGATGATTACAATCGGCGCGGTACAACGTGTAGGGGGGACGTGGCAGGTACTGACGAGCACGCAGCTCCCCGGACGCCTCGTCGCAGAGCCAGCACGACACGCCGGGCGGAGGCTCGCTCGCCAGACGCTCCACCTCCCGCGCCAGGCGGGACACTCGCTGCATCATCCTTGTGTAGACGAGTGGTGGATGACGGGATGTCACTCTGGGAGAGAGAGTGATGACGTCATGTTACACGGGGATATATAAGGGGGGACTCGTGACGTAAGGGGGGTCTTTTTTACCCTTTTATCTGGCAACAAAACTGACACCTTTTTTTT